>VXAL01008802.1:20751-31556 GCA_013399475.1 Chauna torquata
TGCCATTGGCCTTCTTGGCCACCTGAGCACACCGCCGGCTCATGTTCAGCCTTGCATCTATCAACACTCCCAGGTCCCTTTCCTCATCGCTGTCTTCTAGCCACTCAGCCCCAAGCCTATAGCGTTGCATGGGGTTATTGTGGCCAAAGTGCAGGACCCAGCACTTGGCCTTGTTAAACCTCATCCCGTTCGCCTCAGCCCAGCAGTCCAGCCTATCCAGATCCCTCTGAAGGGCCATCCGACCCTCAGGCAGATCGACACTACCTCCCAACTTGGTGTCGTCTGCAAACTTACTGAGGGTGCACTCAATCCCCTCATCTAGGTCATCAATAAAGATATTAAACAAGATAGGCCCCAGTACCGACCCCTGGGGGACACCACTCGTAACGGGATGCCAGCTGGACTTAACTCCATTAACCGTAACCCGCTGGGCACGGCCCTCCAGCCAGTTCTTTACCCAGAGAAGAGTGTTTCAGTTTCTGCATGGCTTTGGCTCACAACCTTTGCAAGGCTTGGGCAGGGCAGATGTAGATAGAGCAAGAGCTAGAGTAGACACTGCTGTCATTGATGGGCATTTTGAACAGAACTTTCCATTAACTGCGTTGGCAGCAGCACATCACAGAAAGGCAAGAGCCCTTTTTCAGCTGGAATTTTGTCACAGCATTGGTGAGCCTGGCTCACCAAGCTCTTCACAAGGAATAAGTGTGGAATCAGAGCTTCTGGGAGTAACATCAAAATTCCTTTTCTTCTCTGATAATCAAACCCTTCCTCCTTGTTCCCTCCTCCCACACAAACCAACCAACATCATGAAAATATTTGCTCTGAGCTATAACATTTCCCCTTAACTATGGCACTTTCAGAACATTCATATACTCAAGTAAGAAGTCCAAACTTGATTTGTTTTATCAGAATTAAAATTAAATCTCAATTTTCTTCTTCCTGCTATAAAGATTTTACTATGAAGGAAGGTAAGTAGGCTGCACAACTCAGTACCCTGAAACCCAATTTCTTCCTTGTGAGTGAAAAATAAAATAACTCACTTTTTCCCCAGGGAAAAAAAAAAAAACAAACACGTGAGCAGCAGGCCCATTGAAACAATTGGTTATTCAGTTTCTAAAGTTAAAGCGCACAAAACAAAAGAATGATAACGTGTGAGAAAACCGTCAGATTTATCAGAATTTAAAACAACAACAACAAAATCTTGGATCAAAATAAATTTCACTGACGAATTTTTCAACTCTGGGTACTTATGCTAAGTTCCTAAAGGCCTGTTTAGGCAATTAAATTTACATGGAATGATTTTCAGGAGCTGTTGAGCATTCATAAATGTTACTGAATTTAGGGAAAGCTGTAAGCGATGACTGCCCTTGAGAATATCAACTAGGATATAGGATTTAGTAACTCCAGCTTAGTATACCTGGTCTGAATAAACACAGCTTCATCTCAGTTGTAGCTGTTGGCATCCATGCTGAGATTAGTTTTGGAGCCAGGATAGATAGTACTCAGGGAAAATAAACATGCCAGAACCTGGCCCTTGACAGGTCAGGCCAATGTTTCAGTCCAAGGAGAAGATGTTTTTATAAACCATACACAGAGGTTTCTTTTTGCAGGCATAACTCCATTTCCTGCCAAGGCAGCTGCATACATGATCCAAAACAAAATATTTCCTTCTGTTTTCCACTTAATATGACATTTTAGCTAAAACCAAAAGAAGGACTTACAACTGGAGCTGCAGTTTTGTGGAAACACTTGCAGATAAATCACTGCAGAGAATTTCATTGTGTGGAAACAGATGGATTAAACGTTTCTGTGTAACTCTATGGTTTAGTTTGCCAGGTTTCAGGTATAATGTCACTTTTTAAATTTTACTTTCAATAAATTTCTGCTATCTAAAGTCTCACAGCTATTTTTTCAGAGAATTGCATTTTTACAGGAAAGTTCTGAAAGCATCATTGAGTCTTTCATGATCTGAATCATCTTACTAGCTGTTAACAAATGTAAATAAGGAATAATAAATCCTTAGTACAGTTGAGTTACTTATGGTCTGCCATATATTCAAACAGATGGTCATGTGAGCTTCAGTTAACAAATTCCCATTCAGATGGCCCATGTAGAGGTATGTGGAAGTATAAAAGTTTTGAGTCTGAAAGACCTCTCCAGGAGATTTTCCACAAAGAAATGGCATATTAGTCTAGTGACAACCTTAGTACTTCCCTCCTCTGATTAACAATTCTCATTACAAAAAAAATACATAGAATCAGGTCTTGTTTCAATTCATCAAGCTATTTAACTAAATTTCTCTTTTACCACATTTCAAAGAAAATATTAAAAGCTAAAGGAGATCTTTACTAAATGCGATCTGCTTAAAGTTTGTCCAAATGTGGCTTCCAAGGAAGCATGAAGAGCGCTTTCAATGAGTCACATTAATTACAGGCACAAAGAAGGTTTTGGCCACGAGCATAAAAGAAAGAGAGATATAAAAGGAAAAGAGAAGAATGTATTTCAGAAGCAAATATAGTATTTCAGAATGAGTGATTATTTCAAAATGATGCTGATGCTTAACTTGGAAGCTGTACTAGGCATCAGTTTACTGGGATGTAAGCAACTATTAAAAAACAAAGATGAAATCAGTGCCATCACAGCAAACACAATTCAGAACAACAGCTGGCTCTAAGTAACTTTGGTCAAGACAAAAATTATTTGGAAGGAGAAATCTGAAATAAAGAGCTAACAATCATTGTTGCAGGGAGGCCTGAGATGGAGTTCTGCTGTAGTGGGTTATCTATCAGGGTATACTGCACACTTAAATTTTTTCTGCAATATAAAAATTTATACTTCATAGGCAAGCCCCAATCCCACAAATTCTTTTAGGACCATGGTGTTGTGGTTTAACCCGGCAGGCAGCTACACACCACACAGCCGTTCGCTCACTCTCCCCCCTCAACCCAGTGGGATGGGGGAGAGAATCGCGAAAAAGGAAAAAAAAAAACTCGTGGGTTGAGATAAAGACAGTTTAATAGGACAGAAAAGGAAGGAAAAATAATGATAATAATAATAATGACACTAGTAAAAGAATATACAAAGCAAGTGTACACAATGCAATGCACGATGCAATTGCTCACCACTCGCTGACAGATGCCCAGCCTGCTCCCGAGCAGCGGCCCCCCTTTTCCCCGGCCAGCCCCCCCAGTTTTATTGTTCAGCATGACGTCATATGGTATGGAATATGCCTTTGGTCAGTCTGGGTCAGCTGTCCTGGTCCTGTCCCCTCCCAGCTTCTTGTGCACCCCCAGCCTCCTCGCTCGCAGGGCAATACGAGGAGCTGGAAAGTCCTTGGCTCTGTACAAACACTGCTCTGCAGCAACTGAAAACATCACCATTATCTTCATCAAAAAATCCAAAACACAGCATTGTGTGAACCTCTACAAAGAGAATTTAACTCTATCCCAGCCAAAACCATGACACATGGTAAAGCCTTTATTGTATTAATGCTTTTCCACTAGTTCACAGCAGGTACCATCATGGCTGCCATTGTGCTGCAGCTTCTTAGCATCCTTCTTGATCTTGCTTCATCTGGCATTTATGGGGAGAAGAAGTAGAAAAAACTCCAAGCAGGTTGATGAGGTCCACCTCAAGTGACTGACATACTGACATGCTTTGACTGACATGACTGATATGCTTTGCCGTGACAGCCTCAAGCACAGCTCTTCTCAATATTAAATGTCTCAAAGGTTTAGAGCATGAATCCATGAGTAGGATCAAATTATGTTGGCCTTGAATTAACAGAGATCACTAATTTCTGAATGCAAAATGTAACCTTCAAGGTTGCTTCAGGATCTGGCACTGATTCTGGATCAGCTGAAAGTCAAGGCTGGGCCTGTACTGTGAAATGTTCACTGTTTCAGTCCTTCTCACACACATACACACCTCATCCTACTCAGCTTGCATTTGTTCCTCCCTCATTGCTCAGTAGCAAACATCTTTTTTCTCAGGGGAAAAAAAGGGAAGGAAAACCGGAGTTGTCTATAGTGGCCAACATAACGCAAACCAGACAGCTCCCTCACACTTGCAGAATTGATGCTTCTAACACCCTTACCAATCTTTTCACTCCTCCCCTGACTGAGAAATGTAAACACAGACTTGTTCTGGCCTGGCTCCTTCTCTCAAAGGTCAGGCAGCTAAAAACAGTCTTCAACTTTCTGCTTTTGATGCTGTGAGTAAAGCTCTCAGGAGTCCAGGATCAACTCCTCCAGCAAATCACTAGAAAACAGAAGCAAATATTATATGTCCCTTCAGGATGCTGATTCCCTGATGCCACATGGAGGAGTCGTGGCTATTATTTACAGCCTGAAAGGATCAGAGAGCTTGAAAGTAGCTGGTAGTGTGTCAATGAACCTATGCATGCTTTCACTCCTGGGTGCTGATCCTAGCTTGGATGGTGGTTTGGACTTGACAAGTGTGGCAAAAATAAACTTCAGCTGCATGCTTGTGCCAGGTGTTTTTCCACTTCCTTTCTGATATAAATTCTTAAGTTGAGAGGCCTCCTTTTTTATCGTGTCCTCCCGGTGAATAATGAGGACCACCGATCCTGATATATCACTAGAAAAAAAAAGATAAATGTCTTAGTATAAACTCAACTTGTTGAGATACTCTGCACTTTCATCTCAGACAAACATCTGGTGGTAGTTACCTGTGTATTCATCATCTTTGGACTAATTCACTATGTGTTGCTGACAGAGAAGAGAGGAGTCCCCTTCCCAAGGGAGATACTAGTGTAAACAGTGTGCCAGCTACCTCTTCAATAGTTTAAGGCTTCCAACATTACTTTACTCCTGTGCTCCGCAGTCTTCACTGGTTCTTTTCTTCACTTCTTAGACACAGCTTAACCTCAGTACCATCTGATGGGTTAAAATCACTGAATTCATTTATTTTTTGTTGACTCTTACTCTCTATTAAACTCTAATAGGATATCACTTCTGTTTTTCCTGCCTTTGTGATTGTCATTGCCTTCTCAACCTTGTGTAGCAGGCTTTTCAACATATTCTTCAACTTAGCATGAAAATATTTCAGTATTTAGTAGCTGATAGAGAAAAAGAAGGCTGCAGAGCACTAATTTGGTGAAAAGATGAAGGTTTTGTCCCAAATCCACTTACTCTCAAGTTGAGAAATCATATAAGAACAAGCCTCTCACTTGATTTTTTTTTTTTTTTTTTGAATGTCTGATAATAAAAATATCAACACACTCGGGTACTGTTAAAAGACCTGGAAACCTAAATTCATATTTGGATTTTTTTTCGGTTTTGCTTCTTTAGCAGAAACGTCATTAAAGTCATTACTGTCTCTAGTTCTGCTGTGAAATCTTGCAGTGATATTGCTGTGCATAAAGTGACTTTCTAGGAATTCATTTCTCTTATAATGGATGTCAGAGTAAAGATTCAGACCAGCTGTAAAACTGAAAGTGAAATCCTAGTGGAGCTATTGCAAGTATTTTAAAAGAAATATAAGGTAATTCAAAACATGTGTCAGTATGTTTTAAAGCAGAGAAATTATTTGAAGATAGACCACAAGTTATCATATATAAATGCTTACTGTATTTTTGATATCGATAAATGAATCCCTTAAAACATGGCATTGTTCTTGATATAGAAAGATTTTATAATATGGAAATGACAAAAACAAAAACAAAAACAAAAAACAAAACAAAAAACCAAACCAAACAAACAAACAAACACAAAAAAAAAAAACCCAAAAATTAAAGTCTGTCCTGTGCAGTTAGATGTTGTAGCCTATAATTATAAATTTTTATTTTTACTGCCTTAAAGTTCTACTTTAAAGCATAATTCACAATGGCTTACAGCGGAAGGGGTCATCATTGAAAAGTTGTTGCTTCTCTCTAGCTCTTGTTATGTAAAATCAAATTTTAAGCTAGGATATATACAAAACACAAGAAGGCATTTGAAATAGGCTGGGTTGAAGACATAGGCTAGTGGCAATATGTTAAACTGCACTGAAGGCCATTTAAGTTGATTTTACTTGTTCTGTCCCTGCATTTAATCAAAAAGTTTAGTTTACAAGATTTGTCTAGTCAATAAATCATGCCAAAAAAAAAAAAAAAAAAAATTTCAATNATATTCAAACAGAACATACCTAGACATAACAGAGGATATACCATATACTGTTTTAGGAGCTTTTAACAAAATAAAAAAAAATTTGTTTTGGGACTACTTAAGGAAGAAAACACTTACAAATATTTTCAGAACTGGTGGGAATAAAAAATGAGCTCATCTCAATGTTCTGTGATCTATAAATTAGTTTTCAAACCAGGACACTTGCTATTTCTTCATTTTAGTGTAAGGAAGGTTTTTATTGTTATTAAATAATATATTTTATTGTTGTGGACTTTAATGTATTTTGACATATAGACCATCTAATTAGAAGTTACATGCCCAGTTTATGAAATCTCTTTTTCTGAAAATTTTGGTATCCTTTGACGACTAGGCTACAACACTATCAGTTTACATGGAGGATTTAAAAACTCTCAGTATCTACCTGCATACACAGTCACCAGAATAGATGAAGAGATGGGGCCCTTTTCTATTATTTGGCTTCATGCAGCTTGAGAAACAAGCTTTTTGACATGGTGGAGAACAATATTGTCATTAGCTCAGTCAGCAATGCTTCTATTGAGAAAAAAATGAGTTTAGTCCAACGCTATTTGCATAATGAAATCCCTTTATAGCAGCAGACAGAGTTTTCAGAAATCTTCAGCTGTGGTCAATAAGGCAGGATAACAGTAAGATATTGCTGCAAATTAATGCATTTGAGTAAATCCAGTATCCCAGTGGCCATCTCTTTACTTAGAATGTCTTCCCTTATGATGCCTAAAATGTATTCGTTTATAAGAAAATAAAATGAATTAGTGTCATTCAAAGAGCAATTTACCTAAGAAAGCCTTAGTCCATGTTTTCTTTCTCCTGCACACGTAATGTGCAGAAAAGTCTATCAAGAGTAAACCAGGTACTGTTGCCCCACTAGGAACGTGTTAACTGTGATACACATCATTTATGAAGGCACACTGCTGGGGCTAATTCTTATGGGATATGCTTCATTTTTGGCAGATGATCATTGTGGGAAGAATTGCCTTCAGATCTCAGGATAATTAAGAAATGCAGTCATTCCAAGAGGAAAGTCAGAAAATAAGGTTCATGATAGGAAAATGAAAAATAACAGATAAATAAAAGCAACACATAAATGCAAGTGAAAAGATTAATTTAGCAGAGCCAAAATGGTGAAAAAAAGTTTTCTCTTCAACCTCTTTATCATTGAAAATATTAGCTGGCAGCCAAGTTGATGAAGTGAGTTATGCAGAAGACAGATAACAGTTCTAGCTGTGTCTTCAATGAGTACTGACTGCAGTGAGGCAGACTTCATTAGCAGCTCTGCTGACCTTTCCTCATTTGATGTAAATAGGGATTTATAGTATCAGAAAAATGTAGATGAATTGCCCTGAGCCATACTTTAGCTCAGTGTGTTTGTCTTGTAGCTGTTTCCCTTATTTCTGAACCCCAGAAAGAATTTATACAGGAGAAAGAAAAAGAACAATAACCAGGACAACTGAATTTATAAACTTAGTGATGCAGTAAATAGTGGAAATGAGCAGGAGAGAAAAGTAGTTTTAAAAAATAAGAATGTTTTACTTAGATATCAAGTAAAAACAACCTGTTTTCTTATATGTTTTTTGTAAGCCTAATGACCTGGAAAAACAGTCTAAGTATACCGTATCAAGAGGGCATTTTATATTTCCCAAATATAATGCCATTTTAGAGATCCCCCAATTACTTTCCTAAGGCATCTCTATATGAGATGCATTAAATCACTATAAATGCTCCTAAAAATAAATGGAAATCTTCCTATAATAATCTCCCACAATATGGTATTCAGCTGAGTCCTTTATTTCGGCTAGAAAAAGAAAGACAAGAAATCATGATTGCTCACTATCTACCATGAATATATTAGTGTACAGGTAAGCACAGGCAGACACCAAAGGCTGTTGTTACCATACCCACTTACCTTGAAGGGCCTTGGCTGCTGAAGTCCAGTCCCATAAATGGACTTGGGCTACATTCATGCAAGGGAATTGAACAATACCTCTTTCAGTGTCTGAATTCAACATTCAGACACCAAAGCCGTTAACAAAATCTCTCTCACAAGGGATGAACGACTGAACAGTTTCCATGCTAGACACTGATATTCAGAAATGTGTGCAGCTGCCCAAGACTAGACATTGCTGAGCTGGTAATGCTCATGTGCTGCTTATGTCCCAGTGGGAATCACTTTGGTTCATCCCCTTTGAATGATTTGCAGAAAAATCCACATCCCTGCTACTCAAGGGTGTGCTAATTAAAATCATAATTGTTTTTTGTTTGTTCATTTGTTTGTTTGTTTTTCTGCAGTAAAACATTATTTTAAGGAAAAATGAAGGGAAGGCATGAATGTGCATTTGATGACAAATGTTAAGACTAGCCATCTTAGAGCAATCTGTGACTGAAGTCTGACAGAAGTCTTCACAGTGCATTAGTGCATCATTGTAACAGCTATCCCACATTTAAGGGCAAGGCATAAGAGCAGATTAAGGCTTTTAAAACATATATCTCTATATTGGAATTTCTAATATCTGCATATCTTTTGAATGTGGTTAGTGATATTGAAAAATATAAATACATATATTTACATTTTGATTTTAAATAGTTTTGATACTGCTGTAAAGCAAGGTTTTCAGGATTGTCCTGTAAGAAATCAGGAATCAATCAAGTATCTTAAAGACCTCAGTCCACACCCCCAGCACAGGAAAGATATGGGGTGCACTCTTGTGATTGGCAGGTGAACATCTGTGCAAGCCCAGTGTACCACATGCACAGCTTGAAGTTTATTGGTTCTTTTTACTGATGATGTGGATCACAGAAACAGCCTCAGTCTTCAGAAAAAAAAAAAAAAAAGGGGAAACAGCTAGTGAAATGAGTTAGGTGAAAGTTCTTACTCTCAAAACAACATAAGCTCTAGGAAAAAAAAAATAAAATTTAAACACTATCTCGTTTTAACCCCAGCAGGAAGCTAAACCCCACAGAGATTCACTCACTCCCTCCACATTGGGATGGGGAGAGAATCAGAAAGGAAAAGTGAGAAAGCTTGTGGTTTAAGATAAAGATGGTTTACTAGGTAAATCAAAAGCTGTGCACACAAGCAAAGCAAAACCAGGAATTCATTCACTGCTTCCCATGGGCAGGCAGGTGTTCAGCCACTGCCAGGACAGCAGGGCTCATCACACGTAATGGTTTCTTCGGAAGACAAACACCATCACTCCGAATGATGGTCCCCCCTTCCTTCTTCTTTCCCACAGTTTTTATGCTGAGCATGACATCATATAGCATGAGGATATCCCTTTAGTCAGTTTTCAGTCAGATGTCAGCTTTGGTCAGCTGTCCTGGCTGTGCTCCCTCCCAACTTCTTGTGCACCCCCAGCCTCTTCTCTAGCAGGGCAGTACAACAAACAGAAAAGACCTTGATACAGCATAAGCACTGCTCAGCAACAACTAAAACATGGGTGTCTTAACACTATTTTCATCACAAATACAAACCAGCATTAAACGGCTTCTATGAAGATAACTAACTCTATCCCAGCCAAAGCCAGTGCAATCTCCACACCTTATGCCTTACCATTTATGTCATGCTGTGGTCTCACACCATCCAATATATCCTCATTAACCACCCCAACCCTTTCCGGTCTTGGATTTATATACAGACAGTAGTCCCCTAGTCTATGGACCACCCCTGTTATATGTCTGTAAACTGTTCATTCAGTTCATTTAGTCCATGACTTGGGTTCTGTCTGTTATGGTGATTGATCAGGACAAGAGAGACAATGTGCTGTGTTGAGTTATTGGGCACCACCTTTGGAAGAAAGAAGATAATCGACAAAGGTGAATACTGGGTAGCAAAGAGCTGTCACCTTTCTGAAGTAATTTTTTCCCTGGTGGTTCATATTGGGTCACAAACACTTGAAAGGTGTATGCTAGCTTTCTAAGTCATTATGTGATATGTTGTACCAATACTAATTAGTTCTTGTGATTATCATCTGATACAGAGTGTCTCAGGGAAGCCTTGAAATAAAATTCCAATATGGTCAATAGATTCACTGATATGGTGATTCACTATATTGAAAGTCTTTAAGATGAGGTTAAATGGTTAAATATTTTCCTAAAAGCTATACTAAAGCTTCTTACAGATTCAGAGCTTGGTGCAATTGCTTCCAATAAACAGGTGGCCCGACTACAAGTTCCAAATAGTCCCTTCTATGAATTTCTGATTTACATATGCAATTCCCTAGGGTTCTTGTTAAAAAAAAAAAAGAAAGAAAGAAAGAAAAAAAAAAAGAAGAAAGAAGATATGCTGAACTAGCACTATATTTGCAGGGGGCGAGAAGGTTATGAATTTGGGGCATATGGAAAAGTCTAGGGAAATACTGGGAGCCAAGGCATTGAAATCCAAACTTGTAAGCTGCCAGTCGTCTTAGCTTCTGTAGATCAGCTTCCATTGTTTGTAAGTGTAATGTGGACAATTTTTTTGAATGATGGATTTTAACCTCTTTTTTCCGATCTTCTTCCCTTTTATATTTTTAGCTCTTGAAAATGGAAGGAAATTCAGCACCTCCTTTCTCCATTTAATCCAAAAAGTGAATTTTTTTCAAATGTAATCTTAGCTTTCTTTGTTTACTAAACAAAAACTAAACAAAAACCAGCCAACCAACC
>VXAL01008804.1:13445-32745 GCA_013399475.1 Chauna torquata
CTACAATTTGCAAGAACAGTCCCACCAGTGTCATTAGGTCAGACAGCACTATAACAACTTTGTAGATCAGCTTCAGAAATGAGATAACTTCAGTAACAACTCACTTGCAAATACCTGGTAATTCCCAACTTAGTATTTCTTCTTTTAAATAAACTTTTCACCAAAGCTATTTAAACTCTGAGCCATTTATGCTCTCTGTGAGGTTCTGAGAGAAGTGCAGAGGTATTCAAAGAAGACCTACAGAGGTTTATCTAAACTTGCCATTTCAGTTTACAGCCTTATCTACATAGAAATGTTANTACCTGCATTTTTAGCAGGGTAGAACCTAAAAATTCATCCCAGTCAGAAAAAATTATAAGCATAGTCAACTCTAAATTACTACAGTTAATAAATCCCAACTACTGAGACCAACCGCACTACAATTTGCAAGAACAGTCCCACCAGTGTCATTAGGTCAGACAGCACTATAACAACTTTGTAGATCAGCTTCAGAAATGAGATAACTTCAGTAACAACTCACTTGCAAATACCTGGTAATTCCCAACTTAGTATTTCTTCTTTTAAATAAACTTTTCACCAAAGCTATTTAAACTCTGAGCCATTTATGCTCTCTGTGAGGTTCTGAGAGAAGTGCAGAGGTATTCAAAGAAGACCTACAGAGGTTTATCTAAACTTGCCATTTCAGTTTACAGCCTTATCTACACAGAAATGTTAGTGTTTTAATTACATTAATGAGCATGGACTCCAGACAGACACAGTTTCACAAATAATACTTATATCTAGATTTTTACATCAAAAGATAAAAAGTTATGAAGCATCTTTCTAGCAACAGAATTTGTCTCTAAAACGCCTAAAGTACCAAAAAAGCTTAACGTTAACTAATATGCAAGGTTAGTGGCCTGGCACCTCTGTTCCATTTTCCAGAAGCATCACTGCTTCTTACAAAACCCAAAAATAAAACTGCGTATTTTTTTCCTCTACATTTATACACTAGACAGGTCTGCCTAAGGACTAAGTTGCTTCCACAGAGTATAAACATGGAAACAGAATACTATAACCAGCTTCGGTAACAGTCTGATAAATCCGTGTGGTTGGAATATGACAACTATTACAATTTCATAGCTGTGACCAAATTGCAAGCTTAATGACTGATAGAAGACTGTCATTTAAAATCACCTTAATCTTTACAATCTATCATACAAAGATTTTTAAAAATTCAAGTTTTTCAAGTTACCTTAAAATATGCCAGAAAGCAGTAACAGTATTAAATGGATCAGTGAACCTAAGAGATTAGCTTTACACCAAGCCTACAGAACAGTTTTGTAGAAAGACGGAAGTAAGTTTGCATTCTTTAAGACGGTTTTAGAGCACCTTCTAAAGCAAATTATGTTACATAACGGTGCGTGCATTTCATGCAGTGCTAAACTCCTGGAAATGGAAAAACATTTAAATCAGAATGAATAGAGCAAAGTGCTACAGGACAAAAAAAAAGCAGAAAACATCCGCACTTCCTCATTCTCTATCGTTATGGGATACACCTTACAACCAAACTTTTTCCATATTACTAATTCATACAGATACCAAACAAACAGAAAGAACTTAACTGAGAAAAATCCCTACAGAAACAGGGATTTTTTTTGTTTGCTTGCTTCTACACATCTACTTCACGCAAAAGAAAACTTATTTGCACATTCATAAAGCACTTAAAGTTTTCTATCAACTAGATTAATTATGCAGATACATTACATAAGTCAAGCATTACAGAAAATAGGAAAAAAGAAGAAAGGACAGATGAAGGTAAACCTGTTCTAGAAGCCGCAGCTCACATGTTACTCAAAAGGTTCGTTTAATGATTTGTTGAGCCAAAATTTAGAACTTGCCCAACCTCCTATCAATATCCATCTGGTGTTCTCCAGCAAACCCTTGATTCTGGATCACAGTAAGGTAATAAAACAGTCTCCAGAACACCCTATTTATCCTAATCATGCCTACAAACTCCTCTGCCAAGTCTCAGCAAATCACTACCAGAATTACACCACACCATTAGTCTGGAATGAACAAATACTATGTCTTATAGTCAGCTTTTTAATAATATATATATATTTTTTTTAACCTTTCCTGCATGTTAAGTAACTTCATGTTTACAGAAGAATAAAAGAGTATTCCTCCCATACCAAAAAATGATTTTAGAAAAGCCCATATTCTTGTTTTGACTAGCTTAAAGAAAACAAAGCTAATCTATTTTTTTCTTCAGTGATTAACTAAAACAATGAACTACAGCAGACAAGTTAAAACACCTTGATCCGATATAAATGTTATGTGTCTCTGTGCATGACAAACTGTCCTTAGAGGACATACAGAATTTCCTGAAGCTTTCTTGACCTCTTGCATTACAAGAGATTATCAAGAATAAGAAAAGCAATTAAAAGAACGTAAGCGTGAATTCATGCAGGACACTGCATCGAAGAGGTCAAACCTGGTAACACAATACGTAAAAGTTCTTACTTTAATAACTTTATTAAGGCATTCATCAGCAACCATCCGGACATCAGATTCTGCATCCTCACTGCAGAGGAGAAAGAGTTCCATAGCAATTCCCAGCAGTTTCTGAAATTCTGGAGAATTTCTAAATAAACAAACATGAGAAAATTAGAATGTGCATTACAAAAAGCAAACAAATGCTATTTCTGATGGGGTTTTAGGATCCAAGTAAATATACACTATACACAGTTATACAAGAGAAAAGATCCAGCAGATAAGCACTTTACTAGGAGTTGGGAGATCTTCCCTGCTCCTTCCTACATAATCTGGCAAGGCATTTGACCTCTGAGCCTCAGTTGCTCTGTCTGAAGTAAAAGGATAACACCTACTCTACCAATGCTTAAAGAAAATTACTTTTTAGATTTTGGCTTAGCTAAAAAACAAAACAACAACAACAAAAAAACACAAAACAAACATTGTACCATTTCAGTTTTAAACAGAATTTGAGCATTCAAAAATCAGCAATTATCAGGAAGCCTCCAAGCACCTAGCACTCTGAAGTAGCTATTCATATTAATGCAATAAATCATATTCATGCAATAAATTAAAGACAAACTTTGTCTTACCTTAAAGACTGAGCAACTATGTTTTCACATATTGTCAGGCAATGATTCACTCTATCTTTCTTGGTAGTTGAAAGTTCTTTCTTTCTAAAATGAAACAATGAAAATAAATCTGAGATAAGACTTTAAAAGTGAGTGGTAACTATATAAATACACTTGCTAGGGTAGTGTCTAACAATTATACAAAAAAACAACACTCTGGTCATTATATAAACAGCCATACACCAATTATCTGTAGTCCCAGGACTTTGTATACTTACTGCTGCTGAGAGCATGCAGGCACACAAGCAAAGGGAAGGATACAAACTTAGAAAAAGCATAAACCTTTTCAGTAGGATTATCATATTAATCCTGTAACTGATAGAACAAACCGACAGAATGAAAAAGGCTGGGGAAAAGCAGCAATGAGAATAAGTATTGCAGACTTTAAAACACCATATTTAAAAAGATCTTTTTCACTGACAACTTTTTTTTTTGTCTGATGAGTTCTTGAATTTCCTTATATGCAGCGTCTCCTACTTCTAATTCAACTGACACAGGACCACTCCTAGGAAAACAGAGGTTACTTTTAAATAATTAACTAGTAGCAAGCCAGGAGCTAAGGAACACCCAGAGGTACCTCCCATGTGCTGTAACAAGGAGGCACCTGCTCATTCACTCAGATTCGCAGTCAGTCTTTGCTTTTGCTTTCCAAGTGAAAATTAACCTTCTGTACTTATAAACATTTAACTGCCTTAGCAAAAAATTAGCAAAACTATCAAATAGCAAACAAGTGTTTCTAAATTAGAAGCTGGAAAACGATCAGAACAGCCTTGAGCTACATTAATATAGTTAACACATCATTAAGGACCAACAGTAATTAGCCAATAATCACACTGAAGCAACTGAAAATATATTGTTGGACAAAAATTCTGAAGAATTTAGCTGTAATAGTTAAGACCTTCAGCTCAAATATTGCTACAGTTTTTGAAACAAGTTATTCTTTGTAAGCACCTCTGTCCTTTTTCTTCTGTCATACTGGAAGTGGGGGGTTGTTTCCCCCCAACATTTCAGTTTTTCTCCCAAAGATCCTCTCATCCCACTCCAGAAATACTTCCCCTTTTAAAAGTTTAAGGAACAGTTCTGAAAAAAACTATTTTTCCATTAGAGATTTGACAGTATTTTGTTTAGGTAAGCCTCAGTGTTCCTCAAAGAGGATCTATTCTTTGGCTAATATAGCCCTGGGCAAGGCAGGCAGCAGGGGTCAATACCACACAGACTAGCACAGATCAATCTCTTTGGCAGATTTCTGTAAACAAAGAACTACCTAACACTGAATCTATCACCTCCAAAATAAGTAACTCAAAAAATTAAAATAAATAAATAAAATGGCCTGAATACAGAAAATTTGAAGTGAAAACTAAGAAGGAATGCATATAGATCAGGAGAAGTTACCATTTAAATTGAAAGAACAGAAACCAGAGGAGAAGAGTAACTGCCAGTCGCCATCCGAAGGAAAAGAACAAAAAGCATTCAACTGTGTTTGCTGTATTGAATCCTTCATCTGCCATTTGGCTACTTGCCTTCCTAAAAATCAGCTTCTGAAGGAGTAAAAAAAAAAGTGGAAGACAAACAACGTACACCATGTACATCAGGTGCACGCACACATTTTCTGTGTCAACAGAGGGATAAAGGTAACACGATATTTTCTGTCTCTGGAGATAGAAAACGTGATTTATTTTATTTTTTTAAAGGCCTATTCAGAAATATTATATGAAGACCTCAGGCAAACAGTGATGAGCATACACAGGGGGCACAACAGGATCACACATTTCTTAGAAGAGAGCTGAAGCAGCAAGCCCCAAGTGTAAGGTCAGACATCATTTCAGGTTTCAAGAACAGCAGAAGGCAGGAGATATTGAAGCAGCAGGTATCTACAGGAAAGCCTCATCTCACAGCTACAGGAGTTTAATCTTCTGCACGCTTCTACAGACAGCCTCTAGCCAAAAAGATTAACAAGCAATGTAAGAAAAATCACTAAGTCCAGATAATTTTGCCCTCCAAGCCCTAGATGAGCTGGCTATGAACAGATCCAGTTCACTGATGCTAATTTTTTATTAAACCTTGGAATTGAGGATGTGTGAAAGGACAACAGAAGCACTAATGCTGAACCAGCATTAAAAAAAGTCCAAGCCAAACAGCTTAACATTAACCTTGAGAAAAGTAATGTGAAAACTCAAAGAAAATTCTACTAACATACAGAAATATCAGTGAGTTAAAAAATAAATGAATAAAGTCGAAGTGTGGCAGGCGATTGAAACAACATGTGGTAACAGAGTCAACGACGGATAGTCAAGCAGACTAGAACAGGAGCTCACACCCTAGAAACGGTAACTCCAAAAACCCATCCAGGAATCACCACTGACAAGCAGGTCAACAGGTACTATCCATGCAGTTCAGTCTTCAGTTAAGCAGAAAACTCATGATACTGCTACAGACAGCACTGATAAAACCTATGTATGACCGTAGCTTCACTCGAAAATCCAGAAAAAAAAGCAGTGAGTATTGAAAAATGCCTACTGCTGGAGAGTTCTTCGGTTCTTGCAGCTCCTTTTGCTGCAATGGTAATGGTTAGAAGTAAACGGAAAAAAAAAATGGAAATAGGTCACAATTTTAAAATTTAAAACGATAAATAATTAACTATTAGAGCAAGTTAACGAGAGAAAGGGTGAAGAACCACCTTTGGAATAGTCAAATCAAAGCTAGATGCTTTCCTAGAAGAAACATTAGCACATCATTCAACCCAGCTCACTGACAAGAGGTAAAAATGAATAAAATATAGGACGTTGTGTGACTGTCCATCTGCTCTTTAGTTTTACTAAGTAAACTCTGAATTTTTACATCGCACTAATCAAATTTTCAAGTTAGCGGGAGCTCTGTAATCCAAAACAAAACGAACAACCCAACTCGGACCAACATTTAAGACTCTGAAAAAAAGTAAAAATAGATATGGGAGACAATAAGGTGTGCCAGCAGAACCTTACAGAGGCAGTATGATGACCGAGAGCTCAGCTTAAGTTTTCATACAAGGAGAAAAAAAAATTCAAGAGGAGATGCAAGGAGGCCAGAAACTGACATGTGTCTGTAACAGATAATAAAAGCTTAACACATGATTACTGCTGATTAAAATCTCTCAAAATAGAAAAAGCTCTTAAATTCTTGGAAAAAGCTTGAATTCAATCATTATTTTAATAACAAAAGTAAAAACAAGATATTACTTTTATCAAGATCTCAAAAGTCATTATCTAACAAAAGTGAAGAAAACCCTTCAATATATTTATGCAAACAATTAAGATCTCTATTCTCCAGCCTCTGTGATCTCAAAACAATTCACAGCAGGAGGCAGGCTTTTTTTTTTTTTTTTTTTTTTTAAATTTAAGGCCATTTTCACCTACTCCAGCAGGAAGTTTCTTCGTGTTTTTTTTTAAATCATGTAGAGGTAACATCATGTCGTCATAATTTAAGGTGTTAAAAAAAGAAAAGAAGAAGTAGAGACGGGTAGTTTTACCTTTACTGTAGCATGAAAAGGTCCAACAAAAAAAAAAGTCTAACAATACTTGTAATAAGATTACTCTATAACTCAAGAAACGGCAGTGTCTCACTCATCCAACTTAGGCAACAAGATAAATTTGCTTCTAATGGATAGTGCCAAATAGATATATAATTAAACAATTAAAAAGCAAACCAGCAGCATTTGTGCTATGAAATTCATCAATGCCTTTCTTCTCTCATTACTGACAGGTAAGGTAGCACCCTTTTTACAACAGCAAACAGATACAAGGATAGGAAGTTAGCATATAGAACTACAAAATATTTAAGTCCTATTTGCACAGAACCACAATTAAGATGAACACCTCCCCTCAGATGCAAAGAACACATCGGCATTTCTCCTTTCCAGTTCATTGGACAGAAAATGCAAACAATACTATGAGTTACATTCAAGATGTCACCTGGTATTTCACTACCAGTTTTGGAAAGTTCACCAAAGACTGTCACAATATCCTTTCACGGACTTCTACGAGGCTTAGTGCCGTTATTGAATTTGTATAGCTCCTCGGGGCATGCAATACTATCAACTTTCTGAAAATTTCCAGCCTATTTTTAAACACAAAACAAAGTCAACTAGGACAATTACAAGCCTGATTTTTTAGTCCTTTGAATACAATATGCTTAAATGCAGACCCCCAAACTAACCACAACATCCCTCAGCAAGCATCACAAATAATTTTCAAGCCTTTCTTTTGAAATAAGATGACCTAACCTATCAGTACCTTTTTAGACAGATTTTTCCACTACATATAGGAAAGATTAGAAACAGATGTCTACCTATCTTTCATGTCACATGAAATACTACAAAAAATGCACAAAAGAGAGCAATTAGTCCTTGAAAAACACTAAGGCGTCTAAAAACAATTAGGTCATGAAGGCCATGACGGTTTTCTTTTTTTTTTTTTTTTAAAAAACTATTATACCCCCAAAAGTGTCAACAATGCATTGCAACAGTTTGAGACAATAGTCTCCAAACGGTATGAACCATGATAATTTAGTTGGCATCCATATCAAAATGTACTGTGGGAGCAGGTGGCCAACAGCCCAGCTCCACTGCTTTTCATCTCTGCCAAAACAGTCTGAAACTGCCAATTTAGAAGTTACCTGCTCCTCAGCCCTTCTGTTTCTCCTGTCTCCATGATGTCTGGAGAAACAGCAATAATATGACTCATATATTCACCCAGCGAAAGTCCTAGTGCCTTTTCACCTGCTCAATAGAAGTTATTTTTAGAGAAAGCAAACCCAACAGGCAGCACTGTGGCACTGAACAGCTCCTTGCCCTTGTTCTCCAGCAAAGCTGGAGGTTTTCCAGTCAGACTCCTGAACATCACACAGATGGAAACTGATGTTTCTTCAGTGCATTTATCCCTAACATTTAAGGATGCAAAAGGGTACCAGAAGCATTTAAATGATCTCCTCCTAGGTCCCAGCAAAGCAAGTCACTGTACAAGACTTGAAATGAAGTTTGTCACAAACAGGCATCTACACCAACTCCTCACAGATGGGTAAGACCTAGACTTTATGGTATGTGTAGGATTTTTTGTCTTTTATTCCACAGCAGTGTATTAGCCGAAAGTAAGCTTTTTTCTTTCTACAACCAGTCTCTGAAACCCACATGGCATTCTTGCACCTCCTGCTCATTATCCAGGCTGTTGTACTTTCAAATGTTTGCCCAGAAAGTTACTGTCAGCCCAAACTTAAAGCAGGCAGCAATGCCAGACACGTCCACAAGACCAACCTCCTGCCAGGGCCCTGCGACCGACTCCTCCGGGGGCCTGCCCGGCTCCCGGGCAGACAGTCAGCGGCTTGGCGGGGTGGCCTCCCCTCAGGGAAGATGCCGCCGAGGTGTTTCAGGAGTCCCCCCAGTCCCCGGGGCCAGTCACTCACGGTCTCTGCAGCGGCTCCTCGGGGATGGCAGCCGGCCCCTGCTGCTGCTGGAAGGAGCGCAACGACTCGAAGGCCTTCATCAGCTTCTCCATGGTGGCCATGGCCGCTCCGCCCGCGCCGGCGGCACCGACCCGCCCTCACACAGGCGCCCGGAGCCGCCCGCCTTCCTCCTCACGGGCCCAGCTCTCCTCCTCCTCCTTCTTCTTCTTCTTCTCCCGGACTCCAGCTCCCAGGCTCGCCCGGCGCGCTCAAGCCAGCCGAGGAACCACCACCGCCGCCCGCCCAGGCCGCGCCGGGCCTCAGTGCCGCGCTGAACCAGGCAGCCGCCACAGGGGGCCGCGCTCACCGCCCAGCTGCCCCGCCGCCATCTTGGTGCCGTCCCATCAGCCCCCGCGCCACGGCCCCGCCCCCTGCCCGGGCTGCCCCGCCCACTCCGAGGCTGGGGTCCAGCCCTGGGCATGGCCGCGCGCATGCGCGCAGCACCCCCTTCCTCCGCCCTCACGTCACGCACCTTACGTACGTACATAGCCGCACGCGGCTGAGGGGCGGGGCAGCAGGCAGAGCGACAAGCTCTCCGCCCAACCAAAAGGAGAGCTCCGCTCCTTCCCGATTGCCAGAGCCTTGCATCCCCGTGGCCCCGCCCCTGGCCCGCGGCTGAGGGGGCGGGGGAAGAGGAGAGCCGCGGGACCGCCGGGTCCTAGCGCCCGCCGGCCGGCAGCGCGCCGGCGGCCCCTGCTGGGCAGAAGGGCAGGCCCGTGCGGCTGCTAACATCGCATCAACAGCCGCAGCGAAGCAAACTCCTCCCTCCGTCCGCCCGCCTCCACGGCGAGCACGCCTAACGTGTGACCCCCGCGCCCAGCCGCTCCCCTTCCCAGCAAGCCCGCCGAGTACGGAGGTGCTTGCCAAGCGCTGCCGGCGCTGCGCTTTTATTTCGGTCTCGGCGAAGACGGGGAAGCGCTTACAGGAACCGGGCGCTTCAGGCTTGGCACGGCCCCGGCCGCCTGTCAGCGCCCACCTCGTCATCCGGGAACTGCTCGACCCGAGGAGGATTTTTGCACCCTTAAAGCACGCATTAAACACACCGATTTAAGGGCTATAGGTCCTCTCGTGCATAGCGTAGTGCTGTTATCAGTCACCTAACTAAAAACCAAAAACAATACACTATTGCGTATTTTCCGATTACAACCACTGCTGTTAATGCTCCAGTTGCTGAAACATGTTAAAGGAAGGCTGATAAGAACCGATCACGCATCTGTATCCCAGAAACACACGTAACTAGTTCCAGTGCTGGAAATGGAGACCAGCTCCTGGAACTTCAGAGAAAAACAGGCCCAGGCACGGGCTGCGCTGCAGCTTGGTTAGTGCTTTTGTCCATCTGAGCTAGCAAAGAAGCTCAGGTCTTCAGCTATTCAGGCCCACCAAAGCTGGAATACCATAAACACAGCCTTACTGATCACATTCTTGCCGAACACTCAGTAAAACATTGCTCTGCCAGTGAATTATTAGCATGTGAATAAAAGATGTACAGTTTGAAACTTTCGTCTGAAAGGGAATCTATCTACAGTGCTGAAAGCAATTCAAACCACAGAAAGCCACTATTTCATTATAAATGTGTAACAAAACGTGAGTTTAAGATAAAAATAAAGCATTTTCCCGATTATTTTATTATAAATCTTGCATAGAGATGTCTCTAGAACCTACGGATGATCATGAATTTTTTATTTAGCAAATGATACATGAAAAAAGATGACCGTGTAGCTGGAGTGTTGCAAGCGTCGTGTAATAATTGCATGTGCCACTCCACACTGTGAAATAAATTTAAGCACATTAAAGAGAGTATAAGCTTTTATCAAAGATTAAACAAGCCACCGACCAAGTCAGCCCTTGCAAAATTGTTTTGAAGCTTTAGATAAAAATGCACACCAGTCCCCTAAGGGTTGCTGACTCACCGGCAGAAACGCGAAGGCAATGCCTGCCCACAAGCACGCTCCTCTTTGTTCTCCTGGTCTTCCCAGAGTGTGTTGGCAGTGTCTGTGCTCTGGCTCCTAATCCATGAGCTGGGGAAACTGGAAGAGAAGTCAGGGGTATGTTGGGTTGGGTTTTTTCTTTGGCAAGTGCTTTATTAGGAGGCTCTCCCAATTTAAATTGACTGATACTTGCAGAAACATGGATCGTGTCACTGATCCTATTCAAATAGCAGCCCCACCAACAGCTGCACTGGCAAAAATAAAGTGGTGTAGAACTGGAAAGGGCAAGAAGCAGCAGGAAGGGTTAGAAAATGGGAATTTCTCTAAAGCTGTCATTACCACAAAGGAACAAAAAAAAAAGTCAGTCTCCATGGAGTAACAGCCAATACCCTAAAAGGTTATATATAAATTCAGTGGATGACAATGAATTTATCTCCACTTCCATGAGAAAAAAGAAGAAACATGCTTTTACCTTGTTTGTAAGAAAGGCATGAATGCTGTGAATGTTTCCTAACCATAAGCTACCAAGGGTATAGGCTTTAACAGGCTACCTCTTCATTTAATGTTTAAGAACAGGTTAGATAAGCGTGCCAAGAACACTTTTTGTCCTGTCCTGAAGCCACTCTTAAGCTGATATTTCCAAACACAGTTCAGCAGGTCCTTGGTTCTACTCAAACAGTCCAACAGACTTCATGGGACTACCGGTCCCTGTAGTTCAGATATGCACAGACCATCTGCAATATGCCAATAGCACCATTAGATTACTGTTACAGTCAGTTAAATTGAAGCAGTTCTGTACAGCACTTAAGTGCTTAGCCCTTCAACTCATGTCATAAAATTACAGTGAAAGCCTTTACATAAATAGGGCAAAATGTTAAAAACACAAGCAGCTTCCTGTTGAAAAGTATTTGATACAAATAAAACACAAATCCAGCTAATGCCAAGGTATAAATTCTTTCAAGCAGAGTGAAGGCTGGTTAGTCTCTTTTGACGATAATGGAAAATTCAATTGAATTCACTGTAAGGCTGACGACAAGCAGGGCTACAGCGACTACTGACCAATCTTGCATCCACATTCATTGTGTTACCACAGTAAATGTGTTAATGAAAAGTAGCCCATCCCCATAAAGACATCTGAAATTCATGTAGAAACTAAAACTGAGACCAAGAGATAAGGTATCAATTGAGCAAATATAATAGAGCTAGGGTACTTTTTCCTGGATCTGACAGACTCACACATTGGTAAAGAAATCAGAGCATGTAATACACATTTTCTATTTCAACAAATTGTGATTTCTTTTTTTAATTACAATTTTTCCGTTATCTATCCCAGCTACCGTGATAGACATGGTAAATAAATCACATTAGACAATAATACCTGTGGTTGAGATATGCGGCAGTGTTTTGCTTTTATTTCAGGAATAACAATGACAGAACATCCAGGAAAACAGCTCATACAAGAACAATTCCGTGGTTTGGAGCTTCTGAAACTAACACATCACATTTAACAGTCAACATCGCTATACTTGGAAAGAATTCTGGTATTTTGGACACATGTGGAACATGAGAGAAAGGTTACCTATGTGCCATGGGCAAAACTTGAGTTACATCATATGGACAATTATGAAATAAAAGAATTGTACATTCAGCAGAAGAGACATCATTATCACCAAAAATGAGCCAGGCAGGTAATTCAAATCAGAGTAAACATAAATTTAGCTTAATGTTACTTTCCATTAAAGGTTTTTTCTTTTTTTTAATTCCTTTTTTCAGTAGTCTTAAAGAGAAGTAATCTCTGAAAATCTATACAGAAATAAAGGTGGTAATTCCAATGTTAAATTAGTATAATACCAAGTAGTCAACCATAGGAAAATAATATTACTTCTGTTGACTTATTTTAGTAACTTGTAACTAGTTACACTTGAATATATTGAATCTTCTGTGAATCAAGATCTTTCTTGCTTATCATGACTACCAAATATGATCTGTATTAGATTTTGTTTGAGCATTGTGAAAGATGTTTTCTGCTTTATTTAAAATACAGCAGAGCAGGCAGATAAAGAAATCAGACTTTTGCAACTGAACTATATTCTTCATTTGTACAAATGGCAGAGAAATTTCTTACATCTGTATTCTTTGAAAAATAATTGAAGTACATTATAAAAATGAATTTTTAGTTGTTTAATAGCCTCTATCACTGATTCCTCAAATTAGACAATTTTATTCTGAGATTGTTTTCTAATCAAAAACCATGAGATCTATTGTTTTAAGCGTGATTTGAAAAAAGACATGCAATATCCTTTAAAGGCTAAGAGTTATCAATAACTGTCTCTGTTACTGATACACCACAATTTTTCCTATTTATTATTATACAGTAATTATTTTTGTGCTCTTTTTTTTCAGCTGAGTACTGTTGGTACTGCCTCTAGATTATAACATCTTTATTATGAGCACTACGACTGAGAAAAAAAAAAGATAATTTCTTTTAAAGAAAGAAAACAACCCTGAGGCTTGAAGATTGTTGGTCACAACATTCAAAAGCATTAAGTAAACCTGTAAGATACCGGTACATCATTTCACAGTTTGAATTTTGAGCTCTATATATAGATTCATGAGGTATGCGCAAGCAGACGTTAAGACAAATGGTTAAGACAATACACAAATGCTTGGAAACATAAGCCACAGAAAAGAAAGATTGATCTCATGCAAATAACTCTACAGAATTCATAGATCTTTCCATATCTTGCACCAATAGAACAAATCAGTCGCGCTGTTGGATTGCCTCACTGCTATTAAAGCCTTGTAACATGGATCTGGAACCTGAATTCATGGAAGTATAATGAAGACCTGCTGCCTTACCCCTTTTTTGTCTCATTTGCATCCTACAAAAAAAAAATCAAGAGCAAGCTTCATATGTTACATTTATCATACTAAGATGTTTCGCTTCCAGGTGCTCTCCCTTCTCCTTACCCTTTCCACACTTTCAAAATGAATCTTCAAGCTAATAATACTCTAGTAAAGACATTTAACCAATATTAGTCACCTGAGATTACACAGCATAACATCTTAATCTCCATGTACCGTGTAAGGAAAATTATGTTGCTTCTTCTAGTTTCTTGTCCTTTCTAATTCATTAGGGGATTCGCATTAGATAATATCTAGTCATCATGTGCTTATATGCCTTTTCTAATTGATTACATTTTAATACTTTGATACTTGCACAGATGGTTGCACCTTTAATGTATTTATTGCCGGTATAAGTGATAAAGTTAGTAAACTGTGCAAAGAGTAAGGTCCTACTCATTCAATGGAGACAAAAGGAACGAACTTACAGTTGAAAAATGCTGTCTTTAGCCTACTGGCAAAAAACAGAATTTAAGTCTTAACCCTGCAAACATGCAGTTACCCTCAAAAAAATGAATAGTATTATTTATAATAGAAGGAAAAGCTTGTGTTTTTATGAAGCTTTCATTTCATACACAAACACTTTGCTGCATGGTCAGAGTTCCTTGTCCAAAACAGCAGATGTATTAAATAATTGAAGGAACCAACTCTTAGGAATGACTTGCCTTCCCTCTTCATCTAGCCTCTTTTCTTCAAACATCCTTGGAGAATAAGTGTTAAGCCTCAGCGCTCCAAAATGGGGGTAGACTTTTTTTTTTTTTAATTAAAATCCCTCTCCCTCCAAAATGAACAGAAAGTTTGAAATACATAAATATTCTTTCAGGTTTTCTATATTTGTTAAAGGCAGTTACTGTATTTTCCTCATGAAAATTACCCAGCTTGTGTCCATGGTGTTCTTGCCCAAATTTCAAGTTGCTCTAAGCAGGCATTAAATCCAGACTGTCACTCCATGTGTCTGATGTTAACACTGACACCTTTGCCTCAGAACAGTAACCTAAGATCTTAAAAAATTAAACCTCTTAATAAGAGAAACATGATCAGTAGTCCAACCAGGTAGATATTTACAAAACACTTTTGTTACTTCTCTATTTCTCCATTCCCATCTTTTTAGATTCCTTCTGTTATCGTGGTACATATAAAGAGGGTCAGGTTAGACCATGCCAAGTCATTGTCTTACGCATAATTGTTCTAGCCAACACCCTTACTTCAGGTACTTCTTCCTGTCAAGTCTCCCATCTCTTCTACTATTGCATCTGACTATCATCCAGTAATTTATTCAAACTCTCCCCCTGCCAATTTCTCTTTGTACTTTCCACAGCAGTCATTTTGCTGTCCTCTGTGACATTTTAGACATCAGGAAATACGCACTGAATACACAGGAAAAGAGTCTCATTCCTCATTTCTGTGGCAGAGTATCCAAGAGGAACAATTACAAATAGACACTAGCTCAACACCAGCAGAAAAAATTCTGTAAAACACTAGTTTTCCAACTTATTTCAAATTCTAAGCCATTAAAACATTTGTCACTAGAGACAAAATACTATGAATTTACACCTGACAATACGCTTGACTATCAAATGTATCTTCAGAGCCTCTCAGAAGTAGCTTAAGTTTCTCCCAGTGGGTCTGTGGATCGCAAGCAGAAACCTATTGAGGTAGAGAGATGCTCAGTTGGTCTGTGCATATAAAACATACGCAGACTGGTTGGAGCCCTAGAGATTTGAGACAGGATAAAAATGCCTGCTCAGTGGAAACAATCTTCAGAATATAGAACAGAATATATACCAAAAGTCATGTCGCCAGCTCCAAGAACATTCTATTACATTTCAAGAGGCTCTTACGAAATGTTTTCCCCAAATTTATTCTCATACACAGATAAACTGTTTTTCTGAAAGCTTTACAAAGTAAAAAAAAAAAAAAAAAGTCTGGCATACTTTGAGCGCAGAAGAATGGACATTTGACAAGCTTCCAAGGAAATGGAAACAGTTTTACTAATGAACATAAGGTAATGGTAACTAGAACTTTGACACCAGATCCACATCTCCATTAAGTGGTCATAAAAGCAGGCTTTAATGTTTAAGTTTTTAAAGGTTATAAGTAAAGATTATTTACATAATTAAATTTGATACTTAACATTACCTTGTCCTTCCCTCAGTGGCAGTGATCACTGGCAACCCTACAACATTGCACATTACAACATAATAAGCAGAGAAGATGGTAGTACGAACAGCCTATGCTTTGTTTTTTTTAACCCATTATAAAACCATAACATCCTATGCAGAGTTGTAAACAATTTCATTTACAGAAGAAAAATAAAAATGAGTCCCCACAGGTAAAACAAAATCCTTTTAGTTTGGGCAACAAAGTACTCAAAATATAGTTATAAAATTTTGGCATAGGTCTACTTGCATGGTCCATGCCGAGAAACTATATGGAGAGGATGTGTAAGATGGGTAGAAAGGAGAAGAATGGGGTAGTACAGTTTGTTACAAGATTAAGCTAAGTGTCCAGAATTCTATATGAAAATAAGTACAGACCAAGACAATTTTCAGATCTAAATAGTAAAGAGCATTTCATAATAGCTGGCCACAGTGCGCTGAATTCCTTTTTTTTTTTTGCCTTAGCAGTTTCTCGAGAGATGCATTAGATGATAGCACTGCCATGCGTCGGATAATACCAGAATTACAAAATTTATGAGTACAGCAATTTTACTGTTACGAAAAATAGCCAATAAAGGTCCTAATGAACAAGAAGAGTTTTACCAGGAGCATAAGAAGTCAACTCAAATTCATGCCATGGATATTATCTCTGTGCTTTAAAATCCTTTTAGTATTTCTAGATTCATTCCACTGGGGGTGGGGGCTGGGGTGGGNTATAAAACATTTAAAGTTTGCTTATCCTTTCTGAGGACAGTAAAATGATTTAAAGTCTGGAGGACTCCTGCTCATCATCACTGCAATCAGATTTAAAGCAGACCTGTAAGAGAAGACAAAAAGACAAGCTGCAGAGCTGACACTATTGTTGGTTTGTATGTGTTACAGGGCACAAAGGTTGGGTAACGGGGAGGGGGTTGGATCTTTTTCCAGAACATTTTACTCCATACTAACTAAATGCTTTGGGAGTATCAAAGGAAGCCACAGCCCAAGCCCAAAGCTCAAGTCATTAAAGTTTCATTTAAACTTAGGTTCTTTACCTCTTAACTTCACAGGACAAGTAATTGCAGTCTTACTACTTTAAAATCAACTGAAGTCTCTCGACCCATATTAGTATTTTCAGAACTCTTAGTAAAAAGAACCATATCTTCGGGCAGTATAAACCCCACTGATTCAGCTTGATAAGTCTACAAGTAAGACACAAGCTTTAACTTTAGCTATGTGAGATTATTAGTATACTTAACCATTCCTTCTATTCCATTACTATAAACATGGAAAAAGTGAATCTGGAAAGGTGAACTAAAAATGGCAGTACTATTATACATGCCATTAGCACTGTATCATTTTACAGGGGTGAATTACCAGCTGATTACAAAAATCATCATTATGCAATTTTAATATGTCACCCTGTTGTGGCTACTTAATGATATGCTCCTAGCAAATTTAAAATTCCATTTCCGCTTGAAAGCAAAAGTAGTTTCTAGAGAAGTGTTCTCTACTGGAATACAGTCATGCTTCTCAAGATAATTCCACTCTAAGTGCAGGCATACTGACCAAGCAGAATTCTGTACATCTTCAACTGAAAAGCTTTACAAATAGCCTACTTCTCACCACCTATAAGCAAGCACACTGTCATGTCTTTTAGATGGTAAACATTTTGGTATTCAATTCATATACCTCTAAATGCTTATTAAAGAGCAGAAGTTATGCCTGTAAGAAAGGCTGGGCATTATCAAAAGTTATGTAAACATGTATGTTGTTGTTTTGATGATAGTATTAACTTCCTAAAATATTTTCACATTTGTTTCATAACACTTCTTCACACTCATTCATTTAGGGGTTATCTTTGCTTAGCTTAATGCACTAGAATGATTCATTGGGAGCCCACCTTTCTAAAGGAGCAAGTACTATGAGTTGCTCCGCCCAATCACACTCACTTCTGAATTCATTAGCCAGTTCTACTTAAGTTTTTACACAAGGGGCCCTCAATTATCACTCAAATCACCTCCCCAGAAGTTCTACAAAAACTGGCAAAATAGGTAAGGAGCAAGACCCAAGTTAGTATCTTCAGAAAGGAAAGATCTACAATACAGTTGTTAGCAGCATACATTACCTTTTCCCCACAGGCAACAGCTAGCAGACACTAGAGGAAGACAGAATGCTGAGGGAGGAAAAACTCCTGGAATTATAGGGATTGCCACAGTTTCTGAAATGCAGTACAGGGACAAAACCATAGCTAGGTTTCATTAGTTTCAGTATTCAGGGAACAACCTGTTTTTCCTATCACAAATTTTTTTTTTTTTTTTTTAAATGCTACAGTTGAATGGCTGTTAAGGTCTTACTGGTAATTTTCTTATTAAAGAAATACTCTTACCTCTCCACTAAAAAGTCTGTGAAAGAAGCCTCTCTTTGGTTTAGGAGACCTCTCTCTGTCTGGTGACACAGTACCATCAGTTTCACATGCATTAATATCTTCAAAGCATCCTGTTTCAATCATCTGTGAAACACATGAAATAAGTTTAAGTATCTGTACAAGCCTCTCAAACATGTTCCATTTATCATCTATTTACTCTGGCTGGGTACTCATAACAAGTTAAAAATATCTCAGTTACGTGCTACCAAAACTACATCATTTGCAGACCTACATGAAGGAAGGCACAAAGGCTACACCAACTCTCCTTGAGCACCCAGAAAACAAACAAACAAAAAAAACCAGAAACAAACAAACAAACAAAAACCACCACCAATATGAGCACTATCATGCAGGTAAGCACTAAGATACTCCTTCACTTTGGTAAAGCATTTCTCCTGCCTATGATGCAATAAGCAGAAGTTTTTAGAACCAGAATTGGATTTGCTTTGTGTATTGTTACATACTTGATTTTCCTTCAGTCTATTCAGCTCATTTCAGAACAGTCTAGCCTAACAAATATAACATCTTTATACCATGGACTGAACTTTATTAATAACCATGACTGAGTAGGAGAAATTATCTATGCAGAATCCCAGACTGCTCATTCACTAGTCAGATCAAAGAGCCTTAAGAGAAAGTCTGACTTTACTGATGTTGAATAGTTTGTTTTGAAACCTTAGAAAAGGTAAACCTGCAGTTCTGTATTACTATGTCAGTTGAATACTATATTGATACTCGGGCATGATGCACTGAAACACCAGCTGGCTTTTGAATACTTTGAATAGTATCTCCCCCGCTATGAACAGCAATACCCCGTAACACATGACAGAAGAACAAGGAAAATGTGGTGACACTGATGCTGAATACTGTTCTGTAGGCTGCACCTACAATGACAAGATGCCAGATTTTATTTCATGCAAGTTTATGGTAGTCCTTCCATTTTCAGTAATTTATTAATGTTTTAGGAAAAAAGTTTTTTTCTGAAGCCTCTCAGCAAAGAAGTCTAAAGCAGAAATTTCTTCACATTTCTCAGAAAAAGTATCATAACTATATCCCTTATTAAATCTTCTAATCGCTGTGCTAAAGAAAATCTTCTGTGAAATACACAATACCTCATTTTGCCAAGGGATTGAGACACAACCCGTAACAAATTTGGAATAGAAGTCATCATCTGTAGTATCCAGGTTCACTCCTTTTACTGTTGAGAACTGCTCTATGTCCAGAACATCTTTACAATACACGGCACGTGGCTGCAGTACAATACAAGATTGCTTCATTAAGATT
>VXAL01008805.1:1420-36179 GCA_013399475.1 Chauna torquata
ATCTCGGGGGTCCGGCCCTGTCGGAGCGCGGCGCCGTCGCCCTCGCCCTAACTCGGCGGCGACCCAGGGCCGGCCCGAGGTGGCGGCAGCCGCGAGGCAGCGGCCGGGCCGCAGGGCTCCGTGGGCGTGCGGAGGCCGTGGCTGCCTGTAGGCGAGGGTAGGGCATAGGCGAGGGCAGGCTTCACAGCGGTGGTGCGGGATGGCGGGAAGCGGCACAACAAGAGGAGAACCCTGGATTTTTCACCCTTTTCGCGCAAGCCACAGGCAGTTCAGGTTCCTGATCTGTTGGCACAGATTTTGCCCGTTTTTCCACATCCAGACGTTTTTTCTCCTTTACTAGGAGTTTTTTTTCTTCTCCAGAAAGCAGTTGCAATTCTTTTTTCCTTTCCCCTGGAGCAAATCATCATCATTACAGCAAGTACTGTCTTCTAAACCAAACACCATCCCCTTAACCCTATCCACACACACACAAATTAATAAATGAAAACCACCACTGAGCTTTGTCCCCTTGAATACTACACTCAAGACCCCACAACTGTTCAATAAGCTAATACATACGTACATATCTCCGTACTTTAACTTTCTAAGCCTGAGGTAGCAGAATGTAATTACATGAATGAAGAGGAATTTACTATAATCAAATGTCAGCAGGGAGAGAAACTGAAAATAGAAGGAGAGACAGAAAAACTGATATTATGTTTGACTTAATGACTTGCATGATATATAGTCACAATACTCAAGTATTTATTCTGAAATACACTCTTGCTTTGAGAAAAACTGCCTATGATAAAATAAGGCATCCTGTTAGTAACAAGAAAAAAAGTGTTTTGTTTTCCAGAAGACCTCCATCATCTGTAGTGGATCTTTTCTATTGCGCATCTTGTCGTATATTTAGAAACTCTTCCGATGTTTCAGTGGTAATGTTTCAGAATATTATAATACATTAGTCAGCTAAGACATACGCCAGCTTCAAAGACATTTTTTGCCCCGATGAAATTATTTTAGTACTATAATAGGTCTATCCATTATAAGTCTCTCAGGAAATTCTTCCTGCAATCACATTATAAAAGATGTCATAATGGTTAAGAGGAACTCTGTAATTCAAAGAAGATATGTTTTATTCTGGTAGTTGACTTAGGCATCTGTTACCTGACTGCTGCGGAATTAGTACAATTGGAACATAGTGTTGTATCACACTACTGGTAAAGGAAAAAGGGGATTAGAAGAACTAGTCTGTTTTCCTCACTGCGATAGGTTTAATACATGAAATCAATTTCTTATCCTGCCTCAAAAAAAAAAAAAAAAAAAAAAAAAAAGCATGATGGATTTGACCTATACAGTTCACATTCACCAGAACTTATAGGTCACCTCCAAAATCATTAACAGTCTTTCAACATAAAGACTGGTTGCTGCTTCTGTTTCTGAGGCAAATAAAATAATGAGCTCACTGAGAGTTTCTTATGGCTTGCAGAGGCTATTGGCACTGCCCAGTGCTGTGTGAACTACCTGTCCCACGCTGCACCACAGTTTGACTTGCTCTCCTCACCATCAGGACTGCAATAATGTACAGCCCTGAGGAGCACATTGGCATCACAGACTCATTTATAGTAAGTTCATCCCCCCAGAAGCCGAAAACACCTGAAGGACTAAGTGGACAATTTATGAAAATTTCCCTACTGCAAGGCAGAGGCTACAGCATGCCAACAAAGCAAGAAAATCAAAAATACATTTCTGGTTTGTAGGTTATGTTTGAGAACATTGCTGTCTTCTACATTTTCTCCACAGTGACAGGGCAATTGCTGTCAGTAGAGTCCACTAGCCAAAATTAAAAGATAAATAAAAATAAAGAAAGAGAGAAGCTTACGGAGGTTGTAAACACTGTGACCCTGACGGCCCTGAAATCAGACGCCACTGCTGAGTGCCCAGTAGTATGGCATGTGTTGTACAAATGTGCCCAAAGAACACTGCTTTGTGGATAACAAATAATTCTTAGCATTTTAAAAAATACTCCCAGAGTTTTATCTTGTATTTCCTACCTTTAAGATGACTAGCCTCATTGTGACTGAAAATTCTGACTGAAAACAACCAGTGTGACTGAAAACTGGTATGGAAACATGGAAATACGTTTTTTTGGGGGACACCTGTTCAGAAATTGGCCTTAGACCTGCAGGTGTCCATAAGCCCACCACGTGGCTGAGTCCCATGCAATGCTTTGACTACCTGTGGCGCCCAGCCAGTGGACTTATAATTGCTTCCGCACAATTTGTGAAGCCCATTCCCCTCAAATAAAATTATGAGAGGTGTACATTATATCCACTCCCAAGGAGTAACCTTTCTTATTAATTGCCTTACAAGCTACATTCTTCACATCACTTTGATGCTCATCTGGTTTGTAAGAGACCTATAGCGATTGGATGTAGCCAGTCTCTGGGTAGTGATAGGAAACTGTAAGCTGGAACAATATCTCCCTTTTTTCTACTGCAAATAAAACTATTGAGGCCAAAGACTAGCTGAAATATTTAATTATATGTGTTCTGTAACGTGTTACTTGTAGACACTAACACTGAAAGAACTATCCATAGATTTAAACACCTAATGGGTAGCATCTGATGATGCCTAATATTTCTTGTGGTGTTGAAAAGCAATGCTAACCGTGTTCCCACTCTGCCCATTCTATGTATTTTCTATCAAGGTATAAGCATTTGGCAAAGGAATTAGCATTGCAACAGTAAGTACTCTGCTATTCATTTTGAGTATATGGCCTACTAGAAATAATACACCAGAGATGTAGAGGAGACAAATGAATTTAATCTGAACATGAAGTGAATTAAATTCCTATTTTAGGTAACTTCCTAATATCTGTTTCCTAAAGGAATGTTTCCAACGAGTGTCTGTGGAATATACTTCATTAATTAAACTACTCACAGCCCATACTGATATTTAAAGGGCAAAGAAGGGATTGCTAACTCTCCCAATTGTATGCTAGTAATTTAAGGTTCACTTAAAAATGCCATTACAGCAGATTTCTGAACTGTTGAATTTTCCCTCTAAGGACTTTTTTTTCTTTTTTGCAAAAGTTGATGCTCTGAAACTCACACTCAACACAGAATTTTGAAATAATGTCTAATGATGTGTGTAGCAATTACCCATGTAGCTGCAGAGTTCATTGTAAAACATATGCTTGTTTCTAGGCACAGATGTAACAGAACAAACTATGAAACTTGGCCTAGGTATTTCTGCCATAGCAAAATAATTTATCTGAAGCCTTTCTTTTGCTTAAAGAAGCACATTTTCCACAACTGTATTCCTTAAAGCAAGGCATGCGTGCTTGAAGATTATATGTATGTTGAAAAAAAATTAGCAGAAAAGCATTATAAATATCATCTCCTGTATATGAAATGTTCTGACCATCCTAGTGTACAAGACCTTCAAACCTTGCTCATTCAAATTGCAGTTGGAGAGTCCTTTCAGAAGCACAAAGCAGAACTGTAGCTGAAAGAATTCGGACACATGTTAAATCACTTTGCTAAGGTTCTATACCACCTTTTGTCCAACTCTGCCAGTCTAATGTGAATACAACTGTGAATAAGTTTCAAAGAAGTCCTGCATACCATTAATGTCTGACAAATAGAGGCAGTCACAATTTTCTACAATATTCAGTAGTCCACAAAGTTATCTTCAAGTCAAAATAAACTTTTCCATTTTCCTGTAAGGTGATGGAAGTGGTAGTGTTAACAGGCACCTTCTAAGGTACATAAGTATATACAATTATTCTTCCAGTTTTCTATGCTTCTTAGAATACAAAACATATCACAGCTTTACTTCAAATGCACTAAAAATCTTGCACAGAATTCAAAATAGTTAAAATATTGCTTGAAAAAATACATACTTGGACAGAACTCTTCAAGTGGACTTTGGCTATTTTTAGTGAATATAAAAGTGGCCATGGCTTGTTCTGCAATAACAAAATCTGGGGAAAAAAAAAAAAAAAAAGAACAAACAAACAAAAAAACAGCCCACAGAAATACCTGTACTCACCACTCTTCTTTGTTGGATTGCTGCCTTCTAGCCTAAAGCTGCCTTTGTGTCAGAGGTCTTAGGTATGCTTAGTTCTTACAGCATTCAGAACTGCAGTGCTGAAGTCAACGTCTACATCACTATGTCCATGGTGGATCACCTGTCTGTCCACTGAAGTGCTGGGAATTCATGACCTTCTGTTTATTTCTGTCTTCCAGAAATGAGTGTATGCAGTGTGCTGGGAGGCAAAGGATGAGAACTTCTAAAAATGTTAAAACATCTGTCTCCTCAGGGAGAAGCCATTTTTCACAGACTTGTGGAAAGTGCTGAAATGAGCCTTTGACTCAATCCAGGTGAGAATGAGGCGTGACATGACTTAGAGATCCTATGGGATGAAAATGTAATTTTAGTATCAATTATTACTGATGTTATCATTTGATTCCTCCCCAAGGAGGTCTTACAGTTCAGGACGACCTGTATTTCATCCATATTTTTCCAGATTTACGTTCTGTTTCAGAAAGCTTCTCAGTCATGTGCTTAGCTTTATTCATGTCAATAGTCTTGCTCACATGAGACCCTGCTAAATCTGAGTCAAATGTTCAGACAGCTTCAATAAAACTCTTCTGGGCAATAAGCTTTTATACTTTTAAGTTCTAAGAAGACTTTGAAAATGAGAAAAACAAAACTAGAGATTATGGGGATCTTCTTAAAAAAAAATCTAACAGCACAAAACAAACAAACAAACAAACAAACCCTTACAAATCAAGCACATGAAAGAAAAATAGTTTCCTGCAAAAGCAAAATTCATGATATGCTCTTCAGTATTTAGGTACGTTTGAGGAAACGAATCCATGGCAAATTTCACGGAGTACAGGTAGAGTTTTAGCTTCTGCTTTGAGTTTCAGCTGTTGTGGATTTAACTTACAAACTTGATGATGTAATTTTATAAAGATTGCCATTGAACTTTGACTTTTATGTAATCCATGTCCCTGAGCTTCCCAGGTTCCTGAAACTGCAGGTTATCGATTGTCTTTACATGAGTAAATTCTGCTGTTTTATCCAAACCTATTCCTGTTTTTTGATATGCCTCTACCACTGTTTTCCAGATCATTGCATCAGAACCATCACAAGCACAAGCACTGTTATCAAAATATGTTCAGCATTCAGTATATGTTCTTTGAAGGGCACATAAGGACTTCAGGCACTGGCATTCTTGTGGATGTTACTTTTGAACCTGATGTAAAAATAACCATGGATTTTGCAACCAGATTTTTACCCAGAACATTTTCATTTTCAGAGAACTAAGACAGAGTCCATTAGCCCTCAGTCTAAGTGTTAATGTTACTATTGGCATACAAATAAAGTCATTTTAAAATTACATATAATATTGATATCTCTATCTCTCATCAGCACATTTACTATACTTTCTCAAACTGAGAATACAGCTCAAGAAGTGTATGGCATTTAGCTGCTACTGGAGAAACTCTATACTTAAATTTGCAACTACTCTAAGTTGCATTTTCAACCTTCCTTGCCTAAGATTAAACATGAAAGCTGATTTTTCCCAGAATATCCAGACTTATCTGGGCCTAAGGTAGAGGGATTCTGTATCCTCTTTTGGAGGGTTTTTGGGGGGTGGGGGGGATGGGTTGTATGTGGCTAAAGATGGGAAGAAAAATGAAAAAGAAAAAGGAAAAAGAAAAAGGAAAAAGAAAAAAAAAGAAAAAGAAGTAAAGACATATGCTTGAGATTTTGAAAACAATACCTCAAATCTAGTCCTGAACTGCTTGCACCCTCGGTGTGCTGTGTGTCTCACAAGAGCTCTGGGCAGACAAGGAATGCAGAGCTGTATTATTGGCTGGGCTAAGGACTCCTGTGAGGCAGACTGACAAGAGCAAGGAGCTGGCACAGCTTTAATATTTATCTAGGCTCCTGTCACATCACTCTGCAAAAAGTTATCAGTCGTATTGCAAGGGTAGCAAACTTGTATATGAGCCTGATCCATGGCAAATTATGGCTCAGCATCTTAACGTATACTGAAAGGCCTATTTTTATATAACTGACATTTGCTTAGTCTGTTCCATTTCTGGTTATCTCCCAAAGTTTCATTCTTGCGATCTCATTCTTAACAGTTGTTGGATTTTGTCCTTGTGACATATTTCATGATCCTTATTCCACTACATAACTATATTCCCTGCATGACAGGAAAAGCTGATGTTCAAACACTGTGGCAATGTGCTGTTTAAGTTCATCTGCAGAACTATCTTGCAAGCAAACCAGAAATGAACACCTAAACTGACTAAGTGCAAAGTCAATAACGTACTTCATTACAACTGACATTTATTAATGTGTGCTATATATTTAAGAATGCGAGTTCATCCATAGCCATACGAGAAACAATTCTGTGAATGTCTTGAGTGATCCCAGTCTTGAGCAGCTCAGACTGGTAGAGAATGGATGAAATTTCACAGCACTTTTGGGAAGAAATAGTAGCTGTCACTCAGATTGCCCCAAATAACATCAGTAATAAACTCTGGAAATAGCTCATTCTATAGCTCATACTGCAAATTAGCATGTCACAGGATTCTGCAAGAATCTAAATAAGAAAAATAGGTATGAAAAATAGGCCCAAGAATCATTGTAAGAAGAAGAAAACTCTTACTGGTAAGCAAGTGGCAAAACTATATGTCCAAATACATTCTATTATACATTCAAGACTGCCTCACTTTTATGGTGCTGCCAGACGCTTACATTTTCACCCATGGAAATACGATTCCAGAAATGCTCAGGGCATTTTAGGCTGCAGGGTAAAAATTTAGACTCACTAAAGCTAGAGGCCAAAAGTCATTGATTATAACAGAGCTGAGGCTACATGTCCACCCTCAAGATACTGTTTCTTTTATTAATTTTCTGTCTCTAAAATGAATATAGGAGATTCATGGACGTTTATACCTACTTTTCACACGTTAAAGAGAAACACAAGGCAAAAGGCAATGAAGAAGGCCATCAGATAATCAACTTAAGTAAGCACTCTGGATCTGAAAAAAAGCAGAAAAAACACTTTCTCTGTCAAATCAGTATCAAAAAAGTGAAATTCGATGAGGCAGACATCCCAAATTGAAACCTGGTCATTTGCCTTATCCCTGATGTCCTACTGTTTCTTCTCCAAGCACCCTGAAGTTTACTCAAAGTACCTATACAGTTCTGCTTTTTCAGGGTCAAAGGAAAGAATTTCAACATGGACTCTGCATGTTCAAATATTTGCTCATTCTCGTTAAGGGAAAGCGGTGAATGACTTCTAGGTATGTGTTTTAAATTGTGCACAATAATGGATCTTCAGGATTTAATTTTCAGTTTCAGCAGGTTTATACTCAGTATCTCTGTTCACTGGAATAGCTGGGTTATTTATAAATCTAAAGGGCGTTCAGCTGGTTCTTGCTCAGTTATCCACTGTATGTATCTGGAATTATATATACAATAGATATTTTAATAGTGTAATTGAATAATAGAGAGTAACTTTCCCGTTCATTTTGAAGGGCTAGATTTCTCATGGACTCTTCTTAAGCCATATAGTTTTTACCTCAGCCTTTGTGAAGACCAAAGTTATGCATATTTATGTGAAATATTTGGGTATGCATTATAGAGGGCAGCTTCAGCATCTAATGTAAGGTAGGGAACTTATTAGAATTTTAGAGCCAAGTCTTATGGGCTATATCAAAACAGATTGTTATATCAGCACTCAGACCCCAAACAGCATGTTTAAATTGTGGTGCCCATGTATAATGGACTCTAGAAACCAAAGTCCAAAGATTACTTCTTGGCCTCTGGCAATATTAGACCAGCAAGACCAACGTCCATGCTGTACACCTTGTGGTAGGTGTAAATAAAAAGAAATATTTGAGTAAAAGCTTTCTTCTTTCTTTTGATAGGCATTTTTTTTTCATCTCACATAAAAATTCTACATGGTCTCACTAATAGCAGAAAATCATTTTAAGATGCAGTTAATTCTTTTAATGATATTTTAAAATGTCTCTTTGTTTGTAAAGAGCCACCCTGAAGTATGGCTCTCCCTCTAGAGAACACTATGATATTTAATACAAAAAACAGACAAAAAAGCATCCTGCCATGTAACAACTGGAAAAGCCAGATGGCATCTTCTGTAAAATTCAGTTCCCCAAAAGTTGACTGGTTTTCTTGACTGATAACATAGTTAATGAAAAATGAAATCATGGGATTCTGTTTTCCTGATAACAGTATTTGCTCACTTTTTACACCATTCATGGTCTGCTACTAGAAGTCTTCTTTCCTTTTAGTTTCAGTACAGGTAAATCTGGAAAACAAAAGATAAAAACCTGTCTCCTGTCGTTCTGGCACTAACATAAAAGTGACAGTAGGTAAAACATCATGAATAAAATAAACAGAAAAGGTTGCTAATTTCTGCTTGCTAACTGCATCATAATCAAATATCAAAAGGTTCAGTACTAATACCTATACAAACAAGGAAGACCCTATGGGCTATACGATCCCTGACCAATCTGAACTACCTTTTAAATTGTAAGAAAAAAACTTGTTAAAAAGATGAAATTATTATGGATATTTTCTGAGTCTAATTTGATCAGTCCATCATTTCCATTTGAAAACTAGAAAAAATTATGAATACCACATCATCTTTCCTTCCAAAGCTAACAGCATGCATATATAGGTTAACTTTTATAGGACAATTAGAGGTTGGTTTTCTGGACAATCACTGCCTGGATGGCTACTGGCTTTCACCAGTCTTCAAAGTCCTCAGATCCAAGAATCCCCAGGTATGGAAATCATTCCAATCGTACATATTTCTTTACGTTTCAGTAACGAAACAGTCTGACTGAACAAAAAGGATAGTAAAATATATGAATGAATTTAAAGATCTAAATCCATATTAAAAAAAAAAATTAATCAGAGAAACAAATACTTCTTCATAAACTTTGCCTACTGATTTGTGGGTAACAGTCTTATGTTCGTAGCAGCTCCAAACATAAGAAACTCACAGTCTCAATATCAACCAACAGATTTATTTTCCATTGTCAGATCAAAGATTTGATAGGGTAAGGATCGATCACCTCTGATTTATGTCTCAATACCTGTAAAGCCAATTCAGGCAACAGGCTGGCCTACACTAAACAGCTGAAAAACGATCAACATCCTCAGCCCTACCCCCCAGTATAAAGGCTCATGATAATTCTATTGTAATTTCAGTGATGATAGTTTGGGAAAGAAAATCCTTCTCCTTTATATGCTGAATATTTTTGCATTGATTCTCAAGGCTTTTAGAATTTTCGCAAGGTTACCTCCAGATCTATGAACATTTTGCAAAAGCACATTTTAATGAGAAAAAAAAAAGGCTTTGTAATATATAGCATGAAAAGAAGTGGAAAAATCACAAGCATTAGCTTTCTTAATACCTTGTTTGCATCTTACCCAAAGGAAAAAATACTCCATTGTTACATGTCTTCACAGATACCGGCCATCAGATTATGGTTGCTCTCAGGGTACTTCTATATCATAAGGATTAGTTAGTGTCATGCAACAATTAAAGAACAGAAAGCAGACTGTAGTGTAAATTCAATCTAACAAGGTATCCACACTTGAAATTTTCTCTGTCACAAAGTTACCAGTAAAGCAAAGAGATGCCAATCCCACTTTCCATACTTCTTACACATTTGAAGCTACAGACAGAAAACTCCGTATGACAGAATTGTTTGTGATCAAATTTCACCCATTCAGTTATACAGAATGTCTTAACCTTCCCTTTTNTTTTCCAGCTACCCTAACCTTTTGGTCTTGTCTTCTGAAAGAGTTCAGTTTTGGCGTTGCCAACTCATTTTCATTAAGTTGGTATATACATTATTCTTTAGAGCATTTCATGGTCAAGTCCAAACTGTTTTCTTCTTTTTAAGTTTGCATTAGTCAGTTTCTCTTCTGGAGCTCCAGTTTTTGATGTATTGCAAATGATCACCATTACAGTGCAGACAAAAATGCAAAAGCTTAAATACGCCTCTGAACACTTTCCATATATTCAAAATTAACTGTCTGTTTGACATATCGAAGTGTTGCCAGCTGAATTTTAAATGTCAAGGTTATCTTAGATAGTAACTTTCCATTTGGAATGCCTCCCATTTGAGGACCATAACCAACCTATAAACAACAATGAATTTATTTTCTCAGTAACCCTATGAGTTAGACAATACACATTGAACCACGTTTGGGCTAGGGTAAAGTAAAATATGAAATACTGTAGTGTTATATGAATATAGCTTCACTAGGCATAATGATCTTTTCCCAATTTACAACCATCACAAACTAAAACAAAACAGGCGCTGCTCCTTAGCTGAAATCAAACAGGAAGGATTATGCCTAAGAAAGCATTTAGGTATGTATCTAAATAAATATTTAGGCAGAATCTCTACATCTCAGTTCAAGAGAGCAATCAAAGAAAACCCTGAGGGCCCATAAACTGCGCTATCACATTGCCCAGTATGGTTACTGACGACACCAAATATACAGGAGACCTACATCCTTCTCAAAGGCACTAGGCAGCCTGCTCAGTTACATGAAAGAACGTTTGCACATGTTGATTTTGAAGACAGGATTTGAGGGTCAAAAAACAATGGCAGCATCAGGCCACAACCTCGACCTGGGTGCCTAAATTCCAGGAGCAAGGAGGGAAAGGGAATTCAGACATACTTTTCTACTCATTGTTTCCTTTTGCCTTTCTGTTGGAGCCTATTTTGTTGTTGTGGTTGGCTGAAGAAAGGAAAGATGTAAGGTCAAAGGAAATCTAATGCTGTCAATTAAAGAAGCCTGATTTTCTGTAAATCGAAAATAACTAAATGTGTCCCCTTGGCACTCTGAAGTGGCTCCAGCCCACACCTCTGCTCTCCTAGGAGAGCACTCTAATTCCTAATGCTGACCTGTGCACTGCAGAGGGGAGACAGGACAGGAGGAAAAAGAACCCTGGTTTTGCTGTCCAAGGGGAGGACGACAAATGTGATCTTTATATAAAATCCATTACAGGGAAAAGGGACAAGGCCGTTCCCCACCAACTGCCTTGCCCACAAAAGATACACGCATGCTTGTGAGACACAGTGCTGGAGACACACTGGTTTACTTTGCAAGATGCAACACCTCCTGTGTTCCCCCAGCTGTTAAGTGGAAGAAGTTAAGACTGCAGGTCTGGAATTAATTGCCTCATCTGCCTAGACAGTGATTCAGACATCTCAATCATTTTTGTTCTTTAAACCTGTATAGCCTGTACGTTGTTGCACTTAACAACTCGAGCACTTCTAAATAGAGGAATGTGTGTTGAGATGGTCTGTTGAACTGGAGCTCTCAGCAGCCCTGTAAGAAGGCATACAACACTATCAGTTTAGAATGTGTCCTCATTTATACACAGTACAGCATTTTTACACCTATTTTGGATGTGTCTCTTGTGATTAAATAAAGCACAAAGCAATAACAAATCAATCCTCTTTTTTTGTTTCTGAGGGTGTGATGTAGAGATGATTAATGTTTGCCCACTGATCAGGATGTTATTTATTTCACTCAGTTCTAAGACTTATGTTCTAATAAATCCCTTACAAGAAAAACGCATACTGCTTATGTGATAGCTGTATGTGCTTTGTTGTTGCTTTTTAATCATCTTTAAATTTGCTACTTCTTATCACGGACACTTGTGTATTTATAACAATATTCTGTTTACCCCTTAGATAATTCATGCCTGAGTGGCCAGCCTGCTGCAGAAAAACGTTTAATGAGTTTCAAGGGGATAGTGGTGTAAAAACAGGAAAAATATAAAACAAGTGCCTGAATACTAATGTAAGCCACTTGCTAAGACCTATTTTCCAAGCATGTGATAAGGGACAGTGCTCCCGCGATGTACCTCATTTTTTAATAAGATACTTTTATCCCTAATTCTACACTATCTCCTTACCTAATGGCTCTAAATGAACCATGCGGTAGTAAAACATTCCAATAAAACAAACCCGAAAACTGAGATGGTTGCCCCTACCCTGCATCTTATATGTGTAACAGCTCCATGTATTGGCAGGCTTTTGACTTTCAGAAAATTCAGCTGTTTTGTCATGGTAACTCCTATTCACAATGGACAACTGACACAACAAAATTCAATATTGCCATATTCATTTTTTAATTAGATGCATAATATCATAACTTGTTTCCTTCAATTGTTTTTATTCAGGAAAACACAGGTATCTCTTAACTACTTTTTTCTTTTGGTAAAATATGTTGATTGTTCCTCCCAGTGCTGAATTCTTCTTTTCTAATTTCTTCACAACATTTCATCTAATTGTATTTGCACAGAGCTCAGTAACTTTTTTTTAACTAAAAAACGCAAAATCAGAATGTCCAGTCTGCCACAAAACTAAAATCTACATCTTCATACCAGTCGTTCATACTTCATATTTAATTCCTTCTCTTAATAACCTAAAAGGATTTTGAGATGTCTTGGAGTTTTCTCTGTTTCTGCTCTCCTCTAGGATTCCTGAAGTCTTCTCTGATCTGAGTAGTGCCATAAAATATCCTACAGTTGGTTTCTAAAGTATGTTAAATATGTTATCACAGCAAATTCTTCTGATCCAGTGTTATTGAAGACTCAGAAAAAATCACTTTCTCCACTGTAAACCTGGCCTCTCATCTTGCTGTCTTTGAAATTTAAAGTTTATCTCCACTGACAACTAGACAAAAAGCTTCATTGTTCATGCTGCATCTTTAGCTTTTCTTAAATTCATTGCAGCTTCTCCTGTTTCCTTTTGATCCAAAATTTTGAAAGTGAATAGAATGAAATCACCTATACGATATTCTATCACGTGTTCCTTTCATTGCCTACCTCTTCTCATTGCCAAAGGATCTTTCTCTTATTCTCTAATCCTTCAGTAAAATACCTTAAGACTGAAGCCATTCTGCCCCTTGTCCGTCCTGGGCTACTGAATACTTCTTTCTCCTTTGTACAACGAAGGCAGGCATTGTGCATCTGAAGAAACAATGTCATGAAAAGCTGGAAGGAAAAATGGAAGCTTTGGCTATTACTTGAGTCAGATACAAGATCTAGTGCGCTACTTTCATACATTCTTTCAGACCAATAATAAGGGTTTGCATATTTATGCATTTAGAAGCAGCAAAGAAAGGACTTTATTCCACATCATCTGTACATTGGTCCAACAAAAATAGCTAACATAAGTGAACATAAAGAAAAACAGTTTAAATAATGACATAAGTGTCATATAATCTGTCACCTCCCATTTTACGTAAATCTGCAAAAGCTCATGTTTCTATGCAGATAAAGGGATAGAAGAGGCACCATAGTGTTAGAAACAGAGAAGCACAACATGAAGGGTCCTATGCACCACTCCATTTCCTGGACACCTTGTCAGAGTTTTTTGTACTTTACGGGCTGAAGGAGTTCCTGCATTGCATGAAGAGAATGCAAAAAGATTTTTAGCCCCAGGACTCCTTACCATTGTTGGACGGGGTTATGAAAAGACCTGTGCGAGATGCACTCCTGAAAAGGGCTTTTCATTACCAAGTCTACACCTAATAACTTTGTCACGGCTTCCTGCACTGAGGTAAGCCTTTGGAGAACTCCAGACAAGACACAGCAATATCAGTACAACAAACAGACAAGTGATAGGACGCAGGAGACCAATGTTTACCAGTGAGCTGCTTGCAAGTCATTTAAACACTGTGCTTTCGCTTCTTCCTCTCTAAAATGCTGTCTTGACAGTTATCTCCCTTGAAAGTGTTTTCAGATCAATTGGTAAAATCTGAGTTATTAACTATCACTTCTGTGCAGCTGCATGGAGATCGCTGTACCCTCCGTCTCCAGGTTTCGGCTCATGATCCTGAGTTTCTTATCTTTCGTGGTTCCCTACCTAAAAGTTACCATGGGCCACTGCCTTTAAGACTATGAATAAGATCATGCTACAAGCTAAGACTCCTGTCTGGTTGTTTGGCTTTCTATTTTCATGCTGTTTTCACATTAATAGTGCTTTCTGACATACCGTTTCCCCCCCTTTTCCACACTATTCACAGCAATGCAGCCAGACTTGGAGATAACCGTAACAACGACAAAGGACTTCTCAGCTGTATTAACTGGCTTTTGCTTCTGCAAGCATTTATTGCACTCAACAAATAATTGAAGTCAAGAAGATTTAATCACAAACTAGATAGCAGATCCATCGCTTTCGCCAGAACCAGCTACATGAAATAACATGAAGTGAAAAAGCATCAGAATATGCGTAGTGTGACAGGAGCCCAGCCTTCTGCTTACACAGCCCAGGATATCTTCTACAAGAAAGCTTGACTCCAAAATTCTGTTCTATTTCTTGTTTGGGAGTCAGGAAGTTTTAACAGATATTAAATGGATATCTGTAAGTCACAAGAGAAAATATAAACATAACCTGTTATTGCAAGTGTTTTAATTGTAGGGGCAACACGCTGTAAGATGTGTGCAGGGCTGTGCGTACAAATATCTCAAACTGTAACGCATTATTACAATAGTTTTTAGGACAACCTGTCTCAAGCAATAGAGGCTATATTTAAATTAGCTAGTCATGGGGCATAATGGGACTGGATATATAGAAGGAAAAAGTCAGTGCTGAGAACCTTAATGGCTAAAATATACAGAACTCTTACTTTGCCTTTAACCTGATCCAAATTGCTGTTAACAACTGAAATGTATCAAGTGCACCTTGGACCGTGTCTTCTGCTCTAGCACCACCTGAAGTGGAATTCCACTTGCCTGCTCAAGGTCTGGTCTGGTCCGTGCAATTCCAGAAATTGTTTGTCACAGAATAGGCCGTGCCGAATTTCTTTATGAACATGTTAGGTGTTCTGAACTTCAGCTTGTGGCTTTGCATAAAGTGTTAAAATAAGGTCTTGAAAGGTTTTGTGGTACCAGCCTTCTTCCCCTCTAACAGAACAGAAATGCTGTCCAAGGTCACGCACAATGGCTAAATACACTATCGGCCAACTTGTGCTGGGTCACTGCTCAAGGGTGCAACGTAAAAAGACACACTGCCAAAATAGTTTAAGGACTTGAATGTACTGAATTTTTTTCTGACTGGTTAAGAAGTACTCTTCTGGTTGTACAAACAAAAGATAAAAACAGCTGTTAATTTTAGAGCACATTTTCTGTTGCATGTTTAACATGAATTACAATGCTAGTAAATAAAGTCTATTTCAGTGCAATTCTTTAAAAGGAGACTGATAACAAAAGGCAGTTTGTTCCTGCAGTTTGTTTTATCACCCACTTTCCTCATGCTTACTAATACTGAGCTGGCTGTATATAAACCAGCAGCCTTTGCGGTAACAGCATTTGATAGCTGCCCTAGTGTTGATACGTTGTCTTAAACAGTGCAAGAAACGAGGTATGTTGATCCCTACTAGTTCTGATGGAATAACAAAAGATAGTGGCAAAGAAGCAAGAAACAGAACTTTTTCTGACAACTCATGCAGCTAAAGCTTGAGAAGTAATTAAGAGAACAGATAATTAAATGCATTTAGTTGCACTGATACAGATGAAAAACTTAGTGAATCTTGTGTAGTCACAAAACAAGAGCACATCTGACTACCCTTCCAAAGAGCAAAGAAAGAAGAAATTAAACACTCGTTTAGTCACCCTTCAGCAAGTGCCATAAAAATCTGTCCAACCACAAGGAAAATTAGCACAATCAGAAATAGACCTTTTTTTTTCCTGAAACACATTTTCAAATAGAAACTTCAAAAAGCTTTCTGTAGAAATGGCTTCTTTGTTGCAATCAATGATTTTAGTATCTACACTAATGCAATTTGATTCCTATTTGTGAAGGAAATGCTTAACTGCAAAATTGAATGTTATATTAAGATAGCTTTATAGCCAATCATGGCAATTATTTCACTCATATTAAATCATCTGCTACTGTTTTTTTCTCCATGACATTTTTATAGGCTATCTATGAAGCACTTATTACTCCTAAAACAACAACAACAACAACAACAACAACAACAACAACAACAACAAAACCTGATGAAGCGATGTGGCCAGAGGAATTTTATCTAATCAGGCTTCCTTTGGCTAGTGTCTGCAAGATTTCACTCAATCCAAATTTAAGCAATGTGAAGCCTGCACATCTACAAAAAGTAATCTCTTTTTTTTTCTCTCTTTTTTTTTTCACTTTGGATGTGACATTCAATTGTAAGGCAAATTCTATAAGTGAGTAAACACAGGACTTTTCTGGAGCCCAAAGCTACACATTTCTCCATAACATAAGGAATCAGATGTCATAATCTTTCCTCTCATCTGTCAGACCTGACTTAAAAGTTGGGCACTTTCCAAGCACTAGCTCACTTCCCCAGCAAGACCTAGAGTGCACTGTGCTAGCCAAGAGAGCTCAGCTTTCTAACACCCATTAATACTGGTCACAACTGTTAATGCATTCCAGCTTACTCTCTTTTATGGCCAAGACACTATCAGGATACAGGATACTGCTTTGTGGAGTTCTGCCCATGTGAAAATGAGATGTTACTGTGCCTTTCTCACCACATCAGGTCTCCCATCAGTTCTTCACTGAGCACCCTGCGTCATTTCATAGCAATACATTGCACTGTCTCAGTTAAAAATTACTGATTCCCATGATAATTTTGATATGAGAACTTCTGAAGAATGTGATGAACCTTTCTGAACCAGAAACCAAAAAGAAAATTCATGGCCAAATAATCATAAAATGTGTACTTCTTATGCAAAAGGTCTGAGGTAAGAAAACTCAAGAGTTATCCATGAGCGAGTGAGGACCATAGCACCCATCACTCCACTAAAGGCTGGGTCAGAGCTGAGCAATAGTGTCCCAGGGCAACCGAAGCCAGACGTTGGAGCTCAGCTGGTTCACCTCCTCCTGCAGCTGGGGGTTCAGAGTTTTCAGCAGCTTCCCAGTTACCGTAGTGCCATTGGCAGTTACTGGAGCTGCATTTGATCTATGTGTAGCCATATGCAAGACACACAGGTGGATCATCTGTGATTTTTGTGTTGCTCATTTAGGTCAATGAGAATCTTGCCTGCAGAAGAAGTGTAGGACTATCCCGTACCAATACTCTTCCATAGGGTCTATTTTCAAATCAGTGAGATGTATTAGGTTGGGTTCAGCACAAGAACAGCAAGCATGTCTGGTGGACAGAGTGGAGTGGAAACACAGTAATGCCATCTTTGCCAGAAGCCCTTCAATCCTTGTTATTCAGGGTAGTCAGGACATAGGAATGGATTTGGAGTACCTCCTATTAAAAGTAGAAGCTGTACATTTGTAGTTCCTTTAAAAAATTGGCATATACAAACTTCTATCAAAATTAGTTTACAACATTTAGAATGATAGTAAAAATGGACTTACCCTTTCCTGTTTTAAATAGAATACTGTCGTGTACTTTATGGTAGTGTTGTTTATACTAAATCAATAGAAGAATAATCAACATTCTCCTTATGAAAAAATGAAGTTATCATAAAGACCAGGCATTATTTAAGACTTACATTTAAAAATAGCATAAAACCTAACTTTGAAAAAAGTAGTGTCAACAAATCATACATCTTTAATTAGATTTTTCATTTATTTGCATTTAAAAAGAATAAAAACTTTTGAGATAGTGTTTTTCTCATTTGAAATTCTTGAAGTGTTTCTAAGGATGGACTGCCTGCTGCTTTGATATTGATGCTGCTTATTCAGAGAACTATCTTAAGCCAAGAACTCAAGCCCTAAAAACTTACTTTTTTTCTAAAACCAAAGGTGTAATAACTTTTTTGAAAAATAGTCTGATTTTATTTTAATGCAGCAGAGAATCTTTCAGTATAATACAGCAATAAAGTAGAAAACAAAACAAAATAAAATATTAGACTTAGCTTATTTTAAAATATACTGCATTATCCAGCAAGACATACAACAAGAAAAGTAATATGGAAATGTATCCATTTTCTCAAATCATTAAAGAAAGAAACGTCAAAGTAAACTGACTTCATAATACTGCACTTCATTTCTGTTTAGTGGTATTGGACAATTTTGTATTCGTTTTCTTCCTTTTTTTTTTTCTTTAAGTCTTGTGTATTATGTTTCCCTGGTGACTTATTTCACCTTATTATAAATTTCCATGTTGCATTCTGTCCTTGTTATTTTTACAGAGAAGTTTTATTTCAGGTCATCAGGGAAATAGCAAGACACTCTATTGTGTTTGTCACTTTCTAGACATTTATGTTCTTTGTCTTATTTTATGAATACAGCACAGCATAAATATTTGACAGATTCAGACAAGATTTTCTCTAAATATCCCTGGAATATGCAGTGGTGATACAGTGGTTCATGTCTTCTGATTCACTTGGGATGATTAAACTCTCATCAACAAAAACCAACTCTCTTAATTTTTGTTAGTCTCATTTTCAAGTTTCATAAGAATTCCATTGCTGACATATAAGTGTTTTTTTTGTTGTTGTTTTGGTTTAGGTTGGGTTGGTTTTCTTTGCTGTTGTTTGGGATATTTTGATGTTTATTTGTTTGTTTTTTTTTGATGAAACATTGGATGGTCTTGCTATGGAAAAATCTACTGAGATAGAAACACAAAGCCTTGAAATGCATATATAATGGCTGAATCCCTCCATTAAGGATACAATTACCAGAACACTGACAATTCAAACATAATTTTCCCCATTCAAAACTAACCTAGTTTAATGTTCATCCTCACTCTTACTTAAGTTGCTGAACTAGAATCAGTTTAAAACATGTATTTTAAGGTATACTTTATCTTCCCATCACAGACATTTCCTGACAATTAGGGTAAGATGTTAAAGACAGGAATTATTCAATGTCTTAGTTTCCCTCCTGGAAGCCATGGATGTGATACTCTATAGAGCAACAGAACTGTTGCTGCAATTAATGTATCCACGTACGCTAGTTTTTCCCTTTTGTTCCCTGCTGCATACAATGCTTCAGTCCAGAGCCTTGCGAGAGGGAAACCTTGAACACGGAAATGTAATGGCAACCAAGACCTCAGGACGTCATCCCGTCCCTTCACCACAGTCACTGACCGAGTGTGCCTGGAGCCCTCCTGAGGCACGGCTTGCTACGCTGCTCTGCAGAACATCCACTAACGCTGGCTCCAGGGTTTCCCCCTGTGGTCTGTTCCTGTTCTTAAAGGTCTGTTCCTGTTCTTAAAAGCCAGTAGGCTTTCCCTCGTATCCTGCTTACAGCTTCTTTCCTGCAAGTTAAGCTCATTATTTTGCACTGTGCCAGCAGACATACAGGCCATATGACTGCTATCTTCATGGTAACAACCTTCCACATGTTTGAGGACAGCTCTCATGCCCTCTCACAGGTTTCTCATCTAAAGACTGAACAAGCCCAACCCTTTCAACCTGCTTTCTTGTTTTATAAGCCTTTTATTCTTATTGCCCTGTTTTGAACTCTCTTCAATTTGTCTAGGTGTTTGACTTCCTGTCCAAAACAGTTACAGTGCTTCAGACGGACAGGTGAGGAGGGCTTCCGCGTATCAAGCACAGCAAAGTATTTATCATCTGTGACTTTCTTCCCTTCTTATTTGCACCAATATCATACAGCAATTCATAGTCTGATTCTTTTGTATGGCACTTGGTCAATTATTTCCCATTCCCTGTTTGAAAATAGGACCTAGTTTTAGAGAAGTCACTCTTTACAAATGTGAGTGTTCTGCTCCAGGCAGCAGAGAGGGTGTTGGGGCAGGGGGTTTGGGGGACCTCAGTAGGAAAGGTCCGACAACAAATGGCATAATAAAATAGCTGTTTTAAAAAGATAGAGTAAAAAGAGGAATGTAGGTAGTGAGTAAATTTTACGTTCCTTCAAAGGCTGGGAACCCCACAGCATCGGAGAGACAGCAGATAGATTTCCCCTGGCACACCTGCACGGAGGGGGTCTTCCTCCCTCCCATGCCGTTGTACCTTTTATTTTATGTAACAAGCAAAACCACGTTTCTTCTCCTGACAGGCTGGACTGTTAGCCCTGCCACATTGTCCACCAGAGCACAGCACAGGCTGGCACGGGGTGCTCCAGCAGGTTCCCTTACAGCGGCTGTTCATGGCTTCGTCAGGGCTGCTCAAGCCCTAAATACAAGGTCCAGAGGAGCAGACGTGGCCCGTTCAGGATCACTAACTCCTTGAATATAACATCTTCTGCAAGGCCCCTGATACAGTGAAAGACACTCACTTTTGCATTGTTGACTTCAGACTGTTTCTCTATATTTACTGAAAATAATACTCTATGTGAGCACCTAAGACAGCTTTTCATAAGCTACCGTGGCCTCCCGTTAATTGTGCTCTTATTCATTCACCTAGATGGGTAAGCATAATAGACCTGTGAAGCATATCCTAGGAAAGGGCTTGGCGTCATCTTTATCTACAAAGCTTTTATCTCATAAAACACATACATGGGATGGTCTTCCCTGCCTGTAGAGAGAAATCAGAAATTCCACTTTCTTTGGCCATTGTTTTTCCCATGGTAGAGTGAAAGATTCAGAAATGTGAGCTTTTTTTTCCTTTTACTTTGCATTGACAAAAAAAAAGGCAAAATAAGCGTTCAGCTGGACTATGAAAGAATTCAGCTCTCAAAATGTTGAGCTCCATGGTCTAAGAATGGCTAGAGATTCAGGCAAAAGTAATCAGCTGTCCCGGTAATAGAATTGCTAATGTTATTCTTGTCTTTAAAGTTCAGAACACGAGTTCTGTGCTTAGATTAGCACTTAGAGATTGTCAAGTACTGCAATAAATAAATTCATAAGAAATGAAATCTTTGCAATTTGCAAAATACAAGAACTATCTCTACGTCAATGAGAGAAAATGTGTTTTGTTTTGTTTCATTTTTTTTCCCAGCAACTTCTGAATTACTACTTTGAGCATAAGCATTACAGAAACCAGCTCAAAGTTTGTTCTTATTTGGTATATATTTGTGTATTAGCCATTGAGCTTCTGGTGTTGAAAAGGATGTCAGAAAACTTAAACAAACAGAAAATTGAAAAGCAGCATGTGTGATTTTTTAATCAATGCAATGTGAAATAAGGAATGGAATAACAGGGTGGGTTTTTTCTTTTTTTTGTGTTGCTTGAGTCTAGTGACAAGCATTCTACAACTTCCATCTTAATGCATATTTAGCAGAATAAGGAACGAGGTCAGCAAAATTGCTGGTAGACAAAGGGGATCAGTACATTAAATCATGCATCGAGTAAGAAAGTAAGAATGAACTGTAGTAAGGAGACACCTCCAAGAAAGGAACCTCATGATTCTCATCATCCAAGGAAAGTGAGGCCGTACCTGTGTATATACTTAGAAGTTAAAGGGGGCTGGTACAAAACCTTGACTCTAAGGCTAAGTGGCACAGACTGGCCGAGTCCGCACTAAGCTCTTAGCTCTGGGATCCAAATGATATCTCTTTTGCTTTGAGAATAACTGTTTTTATGCATGGGCCTTCATGGTTCAAAGTATCTGAAATATTGTGGGGGCTGTGTTACAGCCTGTCAGAGTGATAAATGCATAGCGTGAACCTCAGAGTGTATGTGGCAAGTCTTAGGATACGGGCATGAGAGCATACTGGAGGATGAAAACCTGATACTGCGGGAGAACGGGGAGGGTGCAGGGAGGCACCTCGTACATTCTGCCTGCAAGGAATAGTCCACAGCAAGGGTTATCCCCTGAACCAGCCAAGCCTGGGCATTATCTTGAAGAGTGTTAGTTGCCATAGGGAAAAAGTATATTGGGAACTTTGCTGACAGTTTAGCAGTGGGACTGCCCACGGATTAAATTCATTCCCTGGCCCTATTATTTAGCAGCACAGACACAAATGCTGCGACTTGCCAATTAGTAGGCTAACTATTTGGGTAACTATGGTATTGGCTGTCTGGAACTCACACATATTGTCTCACTTCTGCCTTGACAGATGAGTCCTTGTCTTCACTGAGGAGAGAAATAAGAATACCTGAATTTCCTAATTTCTTAGGAAAGACAACTAAATAAGAAAATGACAAAATTTCAAACAAATACTTAGCTCTAGTGTACAAGAAAAATAATGACAGGCAAAATTTGATGTCAGCAAATGCATCATAGTATCCACACAACATAAAATGAAAAAATACTTCTATACATTGCAGTTTTCAAGTTAAAAGGAAGATGACTAGGGCAATGTATAAGCATGTATAAAAATATATAGAAAATACTAAGAATAGCATAAAATAGTAAGAATGAAATTGCATTATATAAATTAAAATATACACCTTCACCTGCAATAACAGCAGCATCAAAAAGACACCAGAAATGGAAGCAGTGTGCCATAAAAAGATGTGAATTGTATAATTCAAAGAGAAAGAAAGAAATCTGCTAGAAGTATAAAAGAGAATGGATAGTGTAAGTAGGTTACTTAGATACTCCTATGCATGCTTTCACACTATAAGTGTAAGTAATAGGTGTTGAAAATGAAAGAAAACACCTGTCTTGTTAAGGATCATTTTATTCTCACCCCTTTCACAAGAACTATCTTTCCAGGACAGAAAAACTCCTATGATATATCTATTTCTCACACGCTTATGCAAAGCCAGTGCCTTGATGCCTGGTCTCTGTTGCACCCATCCATGCACCTACACATTGCCATTAGCCTCATGACTACAAGGAAAGATTTAGCAGTAGAAGCGCCATCCGCTGCACCTGATCTGAGAGCTCTTTCTTTGTCAAGCAATGGTAACGGCACAAGGAACCCTTTCATCCAATTCTGTAGAGCAGCATGATCAAATTATAGCTGGCCCGGGGACTAGGTATTTCACTGTTCTTCTTGCTTCACATACCTCTCAACCATAACACTCTTTAGGTGGGCATCTCCAGTTTTGTTAAAGATTTGAAAAACTTAACCCCAAAAGAAACCTCTTTTCTGTATTTTTCAACAGTCTCATATGGTTAACATATTCACACTGTGATAGCACATCAGTCTCCCCAGGTAGCACCTGTTGAACACTAGAAGAATTTTTATATTTTGGGACAGTATTTTTCCCTACGTGGTCTTGACTCAAAAATAACTGAGCTGCTTCAAAGCAGACTGACAAGGTTCTTCCTTGGTCAGAAACCAGAAATAGAAAATTACAATCTGAAAGCTAATGAGTCACAAAATCATTATTCTAAATCAAGTTTTATAAACACTTTGCAACCTCAGTATCATTATTGCCCATGCAGTAATACAATTTATTAAAATTAAAAGCATAAGGGGGAAAAGCAGGACAAGCAAGATAGGTTGTTTTGATCCTAGATATCTGTTGGTGATAAGCACCAACAAGAGTACTGCTAACAGATGTTCTCAGGTGGAAAAAGGGAAAATGGAATTGTAACACAGATTTTCTCTCCTCAAAATACAGCAATTCATTTTTCATTGTGCAGGTTTTCCATGAACAGTTTTAGCTTTGTTTGAGCATGTAAGTATCAAATACAGCGTGAATAAAAGAGAATATTTAGACAGGAGCAGTGACACAAACCCACAAAAGGATTTTGGTGCCTACCATGGGGTATAGGCTGAAATGGGAGGCTAATGTATTTGCTGTTATTAGTATTATATGGGAGTTATGAGAAAGAGACAGATTCATACAGACTGGCTACTTTTAATAATAAAATAGTTTCTTCAAAAGAAAAACACAGCCAGTTGAGTTATGTTATTCTGCTATTTCTATATTCAGTCAGTTTATCTTACTAATACCCAAACTTTGAATCTCCTAAATATTTCTACAGTGCTAAGATAACCCTTAGATAATTTCTGGCATTAAGATGATATTAGAAGGCTACCAAGACAGCAAGTTCACGCAAAACAAACAAACAAAAAAGCACTGAATTTTCTTTCACTCACTGAAAGAAGGAATTTCAAACATCTCTATATCCATCCAAGAGAATCTCAGTCCTTTCACAGAAGGCAATATGCTGTGGTAATGATATAAGGAGTGTTGAAAGTGGACTGACTAAATGACATTGATTTGTTTTGAAATTAAAAGAAAATGAAACCAGTTCTCCCTAAAGATTGGTATTTCCACTTGAAGCACCTAGAATTAACATTAAATCTTCTTTTAAAGCACTCAAACCCTGCCACACAGATATAAAGCTGCAAGATTTTATAACTCAATCAAGACCCTTCTGTTCTCTCATCAAACCAAGAAAGGAAAATGGAAGTATGTAGGTGATGAGAAGATGAAAGGGAACGTTCAAGGAGGCCACTTGGAAAAGTGCATACCAGTTCCTAAAATTTCCTTTACATATTCTTATTTCAGATTGCAGAGCATACTCCTGGAAAGACTCCCATCAAGCTCAATTGTGCCTGTTCATTCAGCCTGCATATGGAAGAGAAACATTTTAAGCAATGCATATTCAGGGCAGCGAAGTTTACCTTTCTCCAACTGTTCAGGGAGCACTTTCAATCTTGGCTACAGTTATGAGGTTTGTCAGCTTAGATAGGAAGTACATTCATGATGAGCAAGAAGTCATACTCCTTGTTAACGTACTAAAGGGAGAAGCTGCATTGCTGCTGACAAGTGCTAGGTAACTCAGTACCTCACAGCACACGCTTACTCATCCATTTCTCTAGACAAATGTACTGTGATACAGGCTGAAAAAAATTTCTGTGGCCATTAAAAATGCATCAATGCAGGAAAATTAAGATTTTACATAAAATTTCTTTTTCCACTACAATAACTTTCATGACTTCTTTTCTAATTAGAAAAATTTTCAATCATAAAAATGAAAGAGATAAAGGTGTGTTACATGCCAGTGTTTGCCTCAGGTAGTGACAATATATTTTCCTCTTGAGCTTGAAATATCTGACTGTTTGGGGCTATTTTCAAGGACAGAAATTACAACTTTGTTTTTAATTCAGTTATTAGTACTAGTACTGCTAGTTCAAAAATGCCCACATTACTATCAGAAAATGCTCTCTATCTTACTTTTCACTTCTTCTGAGAACCACATACAGTGGCTTTTACCTTGTTCCTATGACTGCCAATATGGAAAGTATTTAAAGTTTTGTATCAGTGCAAAGTTATCTGTATGACAACCTATCATTCTTTCAAAACATTTCAAGCATTCAGTTGCAACAGTGTCCAGTTAGCAAAGATTGACACTCAGAAAGGCTGTAAGGAAACTGCATTTTGTATGGATAGCCAAGGTAACACCATTTAGTGCAATGAACAGATAACATAAATTCTCTTTCTTACCTCTTCCATGTCAATACAAATGCAATCAAACCTTGATTACTATTGCAGTGAACCATAAATAAGTTTCAGACAGTATAAAACAAAGGCATGAGTGACAGTGATAAAAAAGAGACAAGAAAGACACTGCAGATGCTGAATTCCCAGAAAAATAAATAAATAAAAGGTAAACAAAATAATTCAATCTGGGTTTTCTTCCATGACAAGGGTTTTTAAATTATTAGCTACATTTTAAAAGTAATTGTGATTTGGAAATAGAAACCCATCAAAAGAGAGGCTGAATACAAGCAAGGTGGGAAATGATGACAGGAGAACCTGGAATGTGTTCTGGCAGCCCCTTCGTCTTTCTCCTGAAAGACAAGAAAGCAAGGCTGCTTTCCTGCCCTGCGTTATTTAGTTTGGCAGCATGTCCAGGATGTCCAGTATGACCGGGGTGGTCTAGAGTCAGCATCTGTCTACCCAACATTACTATTATTAAAAGGCCATTGCAACCTTCCAAACAGGAGGATTAAGTTGCTGTAAGCAGAAGTATATGTCATACTTTTTACATGTGTTTTAATTTTTGTTTTCCTCATGTTACTGATTAGGACTGCCATTTTCAGAGTCATGCAACTTGAGTGCATAATGTGACGGTTCACAGTACTACTCACGACTGACGCTAACTCTATCTTCCTCACCACACAGGATAACAAAGCAAATTTGCATGAATAATTACAGTATCAGAGGCAAGTGAGAGAGACCTAACCTGTACACAGCTATCATGTCCATGTGATTTTTCTTTTTCAAGCTTTCCTTTAAAAACAAAACACTCACCACAGACAGAAAACTTGATTATCTGGGATTCAAAGGGATTGTGTGTCAAAGCAGCACTTCTGCTGAACTCTTTCTCCCTACGAACCTCTTTTATAGTTTACGTTCGTAATTTCCAGCTCAAGGCTCTCAGTTAAATTGTTTCAGCTGTTCATCTTAAGAGCCACCCACTCAGAAGTAAAAATGAGTACTACAAAAACAAAATCCTGACAGGAAATTAATGAAATTCATAACTCCCAGAACAAAATTGGTGTTTTATTTTCAAGACTATCTTTTTTTTCATTTACTACTTGCCTTTTCTCCATTAAATAAATGTTAATGATGGTGTTTATTTATACAAGTGCTTCATTCTGTAGTACCCAGAATTTGCAAAGTTATCCTTGGAAGCGGAGTGTTTTTAAGCAGGATTCTATTTTTTCCACATGACTTGACAGTTGTATAGAACATACTAGAGCAGGCAGGAATCTAAATCTATTTAATCAAGTCTACCAATCTGTCAGTCCTACGGCATTCACTTTTAATTGTTTTCATTACATAGTTTGATTGTGTTTGATATTGTTAGGCTTCTAAACTTAGTATGTGCTGTAAATAGTGTTGCCCATGGAACAGGCCTCCTGCTCTGTCAGGTCAGCAGATTTGCAGTTGTCCTGCACCACAAATGAGAAAAAGACATACTGAAAAATAACCTTTCCAGACCATGCAGTTTTTCTAAATTTATTGAGAAAAGCTGATAGATATAGCATGACAGTTGTGTCCCATAGGAAGTTATCCACATCAAACAACTGATAACATGCACAAAATGTCTTGTTATGTTCAATCCTTTTCGGGGTTAAAAAATGCAATGAAAAACCAAAGGATTTATTCCAAAGCCTGTTAATGATATTTGCAAAGAGCATTTGTGAGTCAGAATGTAAAGTTTGCTCCACGGTGACTTAATTTGCCAGCCAAGAAGTGCTCTCAAGCTCTGCTAATCAAAAGACTGAAATGCAGCCTTTGGGATCAGGCTGAGCCTATTACTCAGAAGCTGAGAGAATTTTGTTGAGTTACCAGACCAGCCTTAGAATCCTCTTTCCAAAATACAGTTAAATAGTTTTTGTGCTTTACCACTCCAGTAGAGTGTAATCTCAGCACAGCGCAAGACAGATTAGACATGGAAATGCCTATTAATAATAAAGACAGGTAGATGTGCCTCCTTCATCGTTCAGGAAAATTACCATGGTTTCTGAGGGCCTTATGGACTTCAGAAGCCTACTGCTGAATATATCATAATCTAGTCATTTAAAGGTTAGATGACAAATCAGTGAGAGAGTTGGCTGTATGAGGATTTTTTTTTAAATAGATATCTCCTAATGCAATGATTTTATTATCCTCTTCTAACATCATTTCTTGTTTTGCCTTGTTTAGAAAGTTAAAAAACTTCAGACATCTCTCCTCTTACATTATTCTCTCATGTAATCACACGTGCATGTCCTTCAAAATATTCCTAGTGTATGTATTAAATTACACCGTCTTTATCCAGATCTTTTTCAGCCACTGTCATTGACTAGAAATTCTTTGGCTTGACCATTCAGGGCTTAAAATTTTAATATATGTATTTCTTTATTATCTCCTAATGTTTGATAATAAAACCAATAGTCTTCCTTCAATGCCCTGACTTCTAAAACCTGCTTAAGCCTCTCAGCTGGTACTCCAGCAGATGCTGGAGAGTTGCAGCTATGCACTCCTGGAAGGGTGAAGCTGAAATTCAGTCCCATTCCCACATGGATTATCTGCTGTGTCCTAGTGTAGGAGCCCATATTGCTTTCTCTCCCTCAGTCTGGGATCTAACAGGTTTCTCCCCTCTTTCTTGCTGTCTGTTTTCACAAACCTCACTTCACCGTTGAAAGCGACAGTCAGGTATTCTAACATGCTCCCCACCCAGCAGCAATTCACTCACTCAGAGTGACAAGAAATATCATTTTGGATCAGAGCGTCGTCTTCATAATTCATAATTACCAATTGCAAACTCTTCCTTTGAATACTTTTTGTGGCTTCAACACTGCAAAACTAGTCAAATTGGTATTAGCAGTACTATTAACATAGCTCTTCAGGGGAACATATGCAAACTCATAGACAGATATGCACTTAACAGCTATACTTAACTGGTGAAATCATGTAAGCGTTTAGGCTGGAAGGGACCTCCAGAGACCATCTGGTCCAATGTCCCTGCTCAAGCAGGGCCACCTGGAGCAGGTTGTCCAGGACCACGTCCAGGCAGCTTCTGAAGATCTCCAAGGACAGAGACTCCACAACCTCTCTGGGCAGACTCCATCACCCCACAGTAAAGACGTGTTTCCTCGTGTTGAGAGGGAACCTCTTGTGTTCCAGTTTGTGCCCTTTGCCTCTTGTCCCGTCACTGGCCACCACTGAGAAAAGCCTGACCCTGTCGACCTTCCCAAAATGATAAGATCCCCCCTGAGCCTTCTCTCCTCTAGGCTGAATAGTCCCAGCTCTCTCAGCCTTTCCTCACAGGGGAGGTGCTCCAGTCCCTTACCATCTTCATGGCCCTTTGCTGTACTTGCTACAGTAGTTCCATGTCTCTCTTGGACTGGGGAGCCCAGAACTGGACACGGTACTAAAGGTGTGGCCTCATCAGCGCTAAGTAGAGAAGAAATGAGCCACTATACAGTATTTCACACTTCAAACATATACCAGCATCTTCCGCAGAGCAGAAGTGGCATAACTAAGAAATTGCTCTGGTGCTTCTGGATCTCAGGACCAGTATTTCTAAATTTCTCTTTCAAATTTTTTTTTTTTATTACTGTACATGATGCATTGACAGCAATTATTTTAAGAAAATAGACTGTGTGGTATACTCACGCATCACATGTAATTCTGTATGTATGTACACATTATATTTGATACTGAAAAGAGATAGAAGACCCCAGTTAGGCTGAATTTAATGTCATTTTATGCAGAGTCTCAGCACGCTCTATGTTACCATTGGCTTTAAGTTTCTGTTGAATAATTCAACACTATATTTTTCACTGTTGGAATTTTCATTTATGCTTCTATTAGGTTCTCATCTGACAGACAGCTACAATCCCTGTAAGTCTTCCTATCTGGAGAACTAATTTTATTTTCTTACCTATTGGTCATGCCAACCATGCCTATCATTTCCCTTGTCTCTCCTTCTGTACAGACATTTTCCCAAACACTTACCTCTTGGATTTCTTAATTTTATAGAAGATTCATGTCAATGACTACTTAAATCATCTTCAGGTATATAAATTCCCTAGCAACTGTTTCTATTTAACCATGTCTCTTGAACTCTGACGAACGGTCTATGTGAGACCTGTAAGATTTTTTTTTTCTGCTGATCCAGAAAATGATGTACTTGATTGAGTTTGAATATCTCCTGTTGCATACTTGCATATCACAGCAGAGATTTGTTAGTAATTCTTGGACACAATTTAAAAAGAGTTGCAAGATTAACATGTAAATAAACAAGTAATATACATCTTGTGTACAAAGAAACCTTAACCCTTTCCACAAAAAAGCCACCAAAGGAAGCCCTATAAGTATTATGCAGTATCAGGAAGCAAGTGATCTGAAAAACAAACAGTACCGGAATTTTCTTCTTTGAGGACTGCTGTCTGGCATCTATGTCATTTAATAAATGCCTAGGCAAATGGTCATGATATGCATTTAAAAGTAATCATCCTCAAATGATTAGTAAGGGTTTCAATATCTTCCTGCCAGCTGTGAACACTTAAGCTGACTTATACCTCCAGAATGCTCAATAATGCTTAGCTGATTTTTATCACATTTAGATCACTGAGATAAAACTTTGTCACCAACGTGTTAGTAAATATAGCAATGACTGAAACTGGAATTTCATGTATTTCAGGTTAAATATTTTATGTTGAAATACATATTGCATCAACCTACCTGTGGTGAGGTGATGTTCTTTATTACATCAATTCTGTAAGAGAGAATTATTTGCTGGAACAGAAAATTTGGACACGTTCAAGAGACAAGCTTACTAGCAGTTCATTCATATTGATTTCAGGGCCATGTAAACATACATCAGACTCATCCTCTTACCATAAAATTCCCTGCTATCAGAAGGTTTTCTTCAGATGTTTGCTACATTGCTTTGATTATATTAAATAAACAAACAAACAAACAAAAACCACTCATTTTTAGTGTTACAATAAATTCTGTCATGAAAGGATCATGCAGGATCTGAATGTTAAGCAGAGACAGCATACAGAGGTTTTATATCACAAGTTCCCTCACTTTTAAAAATTAAATACTTTGATAATGGAATAGTTCAACTAAGCTTTCATCTGAAATACTCAAGATTAAAAACACCACAACGATTAATATAACTGCTTGTTATGAGGAAATAATATAAATAGGGCCAATAAGGAAATGACATTTTGCTCCCTTGTAACAAGAACTGAATCACAAGTCAGGACTTAGAGGGACCTATGCTCAGTGAGTATAGAACAGGTAAGGCTACCAAGCTTCTATTTCCAGTAACTTTGATCCTAAAAGTAAGTCATATTGAAAGCTGAGGAAAAGTTATCGAGCAGTAAAAATGAAATAGCACAATGCTAACAACTTATAGATTATATATATATTAATGAAATAAGCATGGCATCTGAAAGAAAATTAGAACCAATTCCAGTCTTTTGTCCTTTGGTTTACTGGTTGAGTTTGCTTTACTAGTTGCTACCTGCACAACCACTGAACTTCTAGTTTTAACCCCATGTAAGATCTGCATTAAACTACAAAATAATACCACAATCCATTATGCAAGAGATACAGTTGTTTTATATATATATATTTATATATACATATATCTATATATTTTATATTTATTGATCTTGGCATTTTAGAATAGCTGTGATCGTTGTTATTAAAAATTTCCACAATCAGGAAAGAGTTTTACAAATAGCAGATTAAACAAGACTTAAAATTATGCAGGAACTGGGTATCCATTTGAAATATTTTAACACACAGAGAGTTATATAGTCAGTCCTCCCCAAATCCTAAACTGCACAGGTGAGAACCTGTCTTTGTCCCATCACCCAGTCTGACAGATATTCTCAAAACACATGTGCAGAACTCGACCCCTGAAGGTGAGGCCAATCCACACCTGAGCTGAGAGACTTCTTCGCTCTAAGATGTGTTCTAAGCAGCAAGGCAGCACCAGCACACTTGTAGCTGTTGTCAGGATGACCAGCAGAGAGTTGGGCACCTGAAAGGTTCAACAGAGCTGGGACTTCGAGCATTTCAGGACGCTCAAATACCACGTTTAACTTCCTGGAGTAGCACATGATTTCCTTGTTGCTCTATTCTCAGCCTCTGGGTACAGATCTGCAACCTTGCAGTCCAGAAAATATGGGATGTCTCTGCTTGTAGCAGACCAGAAGGCATCACACTAAGCTACTGACACAGACCTCAGGTCTTGTGAGGCTTTTTCTGGTCTTGTCCTGGCCTGTATGGAGCTGTGGTTTACTTTGTTTACCTGTAACAGCAATTATTGAATAACCAGGTGACTACTATCTCCTATTTTTTGCTAAGATTTACAAAACTGTGAGGTGAAACACTCATAGGGTGAACTACTTTTTATCCTAAAACAATGTAGTATGGATGAGTGCAAGAGCGAGATGACAGCAGGGACCTTGAAAGTGCAGGCTCAGGTTGATACTGGAGGTCCAGGGCTATAAACAACTCACCAACAGTCAGCTTCTGGTTATCTAAGGAATGCAACCTTGGGAGCTGGGCAAAACCAGTGTTAGGCTTAAAAATATATATGTATATTGAGCATATGTAACACAACATATATAGCAAATCAAGATGTAATAACACATTGCAGATCAATGAAGAAAAACTAGGTGTAGCATGTGTTAGCAAACATGAAAACAAGCCTAGGAGTGAGGAGAAAGAAGCCATTAACATGAGCATCATACTCATCCTAGGAAAAGACTTGGGATGCTAATACCTTGCTGACTAGACTGATTAGATTGCTAGGACTTCAATTAGCTTTACAGTAAGTTCTTCTTGGCTTTGCCTGTGTGGTCCTTCCTTTTTCCGATAACAAGATTTTGAGCGTAACAAATTGGTGGGACTTCAAGCCACTTATTCTGTAACTCAAATGCAACAGATTGGGAACTGATTGAGACAGTCTGAGATTGCAAAGGAGTGAATGGCTGGAAGAAAGATAAATTGCATCAATGCATCACCACAGACTAAAAGGAAGAAAGTATAACTGCCATTTTCAAACTCACATAATAACTTTCATTACTTATATTAATATACTAAAAAAAGATTTTATATATATATATTCACCTATATTAAGGGGGAAGACATTGTTACACACTTTGCCAAAGTAGCAAGTACCTTTTTCTTCAAGAACTGGAGAGAAGAAAAACATCAGACCTAATAACAATATTCAAAACTAAGATATAAATCATGAAGGGGTCTGTAAGAAAGGGAGAGGTGATAACATAATTTGTGTCATTTTGCTGACAGTCAGCCTCACAGCCTGCTCTGCCAATCACCAAGAATAGCAGCATTCGCCCAGCAAGGAGAGCTGATTACCGGCAGTGAAAGGTAAGGACAAAGAGTTTGCTCCTTTGCTGGGATTCCTGGCTCCTCAAATGCTGAACATTTATGCTAAATTATCATTGCATTTTGCGTACTTTAACTGCAATGCATAAATTATTCTGTGTGTTACTGAAAAAATAAATGGCTTTGTCTTTATAGTTAGCTATTCTGGACACAATAAAGTAAATCATAGTTAAATAACTGATGTCTTTGTTGGTGTCTTTTCTAATCCTGTGAGTGGTTAGTGAGAGCAGTGACTTAAGTTTCTAATTACGATGAATCTCTCTTGCCTGTGGGAGCAGAGCAGAGCATGAAAGAAAATACTCCAATTCAGGGAGCTGTTGTCACAAGCCACATGTAAGATGACATCATCCTCTGCCAGCAGTCTACAAACACAAAATATGTTTTAAAGGTGCATATACCCAATGAGTCTGCTATTGCCTGTGATTATGAACATATGTATGTTGCTAATAGACAGTCAAAAGATCGTTAGAGAAAGCCTCGCAAGAATTTCCTTGTATTTTTCACTATAACAGGTCACAAGATGCTTCACTTTTTTTCCTCCGAGAGGCTTCAGAAATTACTCGGATCCTTTCAGAATGAACCCCGAGTGATCCTTTTACTTTCAGAGCTCTCATCCACACAGTTCCCTAAGTCTTTGCTCTACTTTGCCCCAGTCTGTCCCACATTTTTGGAACCTATACTGCTGACAGCATAAAACACATAGGTGTTCACATAGACTTTCCTTGCTTCCTGTAAGCTATATTAATTATACTGCTGTCTTCACATTTCTTGATATTTTCCAAAGTCTGACAATCTCAAATGTTACAGCAGTTGGCTAAAGCTGAAGCTCCACAGTGTACAGAGGGAATTGTTATGAAGAATTTGCTTCCTGTAAAACATCATCCACTATTGATGATCTCTCCTGTCATGTTTTAAGTCTGTCTGCACCCAAAAAATCCTTTTGGATTCATTCAGTGTTTCTTGATCCCCAAATATCAGCCAGAAAAAAAAAAAAAAAATCCAGCAGGAGCTATCAGAAGGAACTGCAACCTATCATTGACAGTGATGCAGACAGTCAAGACAAACAATCATCATTCCTGCAGTCCACATAGAAACATAGGCCCAAAGCAAGTAAAATTCACCTCAAAACAGCTGTCTCATTCCTTTGCCAGTGATGTGCTGGAGCCCTCTGCAGCAACACTCGTCTGTAATTACTGCACTCCACCATCATGACACTGCTGGGTTGCTGCATGACCAGGATGCATCCTTACAGGAGGCCCTACAAGACTGAAGAGCCATGCTAGATCCAAATAGCGCAGGAAAACTCAGAGCAGCTTGATTGTGACCTCTAAGCCTAGTACTGACCGGTCCAAAGGGGAAAGCAGTTGTTCATCATTTCTGAAATCTCTCACCATCTGTTCTCTAAGGCTTTATAATATTTATATTCTGTACACGTATAAACAAGGCCAGCTTTGTAGCTGATTCATAATCCCACTCTGAAATTGCTTCTTTCATTTATTAGGAAAGTAGTCTTCATAAAAACAGGGGGAAGGAACACTTTCCCTTTTACATTGTTACAAGTAACACCTGGAACATGCCCATCATTGTTTATGCTGTTCTACATGATGGAACCCAAGTCCTGATGAATGTAGTTTAATGCCTGTAGTGTCCTAAGACTGCTCTGGTAGAAATATTTCAATTCTCATTTTTAAGATAACTGAAGTTTGACTCAAATGGACTCCACAACAATCATTTTGGTATGAACAAAACAATCATTTTTCTCTTTTTTAAATTCTCAGTGAAGCAAAGATAAAATGCCTTCCAGTGCCAGTTACATTTTGTTTAGGGGTTAGTAAAAAATGATGTAATCTCTTTAAAATGTCTAACAGCTGGTGATGGAGACCTCATCCAGGAGATTCTGAACACCTGCAGTTCAGCTTTGCCTCAGAGTAATATCTCTGTACCGAAATATTTACGGAGCCACCGGTTGGCAATACACATCTCTGCTTTGCCCATTCCCTCTGATTTCCTCAGTTCTTCTGTCGTCCTTGTGACACTGACAATCTAATCT
>VXAL01008805.1:37926-50390 GCA_013399475.1 Chauna torquata
CAGAAAAAAAAAAAAAAAAATCCAGCAGGAGCTATCAGAAGGAACTGCAACCTATCATTGACAGTGATGCAGACAGTCAAGACAAACAAACATCATTCCTGCAGTCCACATAGAAACATAGGCCCAAAGCAAGTAAAATTCACCTCAAAACAGCTGTCTCATTCCTTTGCCAGTGATGTGCTGGAGCCCTCTGCAGCAACACTCGTCTGTAATTACTGCACTCCACCATCATGACACTGCTGGGTTGCTGCATGACCAGGATGCATCCTTACAGGAGGCCCTACAAGACTGAAGAGCCATGCTAGATCCAAATAGCGCAGGAAAACTCAGAGCAGCTTGATTGTGACCTCTAAGCCTAGTACTGACCGGTCCAAAGGGGAAAGCAGTTGTTCATCATTTCTGAAATCTCTCACCATCTGTTCTCTAAGGCTTTATAATATTTATATTCTGTACACGTATAAACAAGGCCAGCTTTGTAGCTGATTCATAATCCCACTCTGAAATTGCTTCTTTCATTTATTAGGAAAGTAGTCTTCATAAAAACAGGGGGAAGGAACACTTTCCCTTTTACATTGTTACAAGTAACACCTGGAACATGCCCATCATTGTTTATGCTGTTCTACATGATGGAACCCAAGTCCTGATGAATGCAGTTTAATGCCTGTAGTGTCCTAAGACTGCTCTGGTAGAAATATTTCAATTCTCATTTTTAAGATAACTGAAGTTTGACTCAAATGGACTCCACAACAATCATTTTGGTATGAACAAAACAATCATTTTTCTCTTTTTTAAATTCTCAGTGAAGCAAAGATAAAATGCCTTCCAGTGCCAGTTACATTTTGTTTAGGGGTTAGTAAAAAATGATGTAATCTCTTTAAAATGTCTAACAGCTGGTGATGGAGACCTCATCCAGGAGATTCTGAACACCTGCAGTTCAGCTTTGCCTCAGAGTAATATCTCTGTACCGAAATATTTACGGAGCCACCGGTTGGCAATACACATCTCTGCTTTGCCCATTCCCTCTGATTTCCTCAGTTCTTCTGTCGTCCTTGTGACACTGACAATCTAATCTGTTACAATGACAACAACCCTATAAACTAATGAATACAATTGATAAATTATCTCAGAGTACTTGCTATGCTTAGCATAAAGCCTTACTGTTCTTCTTAGCTTGTCCACAATGCTTTTTTGTTTAGCCAGCCGGTACAATAATGCCTGTTGTGTTGTCTTGAGCTGCACTCCATGTCATTTGTATTTGCATGGGGGCACGGGTGGAGTGGCTTTGAATAAGGTGAGTTCAAAAGCCTGGGACTTCTCCTCAGAAGTATTCCCCTACTCACCTTATCAGGGAATTAGCACGCTCAATATCTTGCAGCACTGGATCCTAAAATAGCCTTCATGCCTCCCTGTGGTTCATTGGGTGAGTATACATGCACACAGAGGCTCTGTTCCTGTACATATCACTGGAAGTGGTTTTAGACTTCATTTCTCAGGGGTTGATGCCAAAGAAACACAGTTAAACAGCATTTTCTGCACTTATTGTTAACAAAGTCCCTTAGCAGGCCAGTCTCACAGCACAAAATCCACTTAAATACTGTATTGAATACACTGTAGTTGATTTATGGATGTAAATAACTGTTATCAGAAATACTAACATAGGCATTAAAAAAAACAGTATTTTAACTGAAGTGGGGGGAGCAAGGAATAATAGCATGATTATCAAAGAAACTGGGGGAGGGAATCAAACTTTCACAGTCTGTCTGCAGAGATACAGTCTAACTGTGTCAAGTTGTCAGACCTGACAGAACTAGCCAAGTGATATTTATTGTGACAGAAAAACAGATGAAAATTTGACTTTTTTTAAAAGAACCATTTGTTTTTAAGCTCACTGGTTATTGACAGACTTTTTGAGCCATAGCTACTTTCCAACACCCAAATGTTTCAAGTTTCGTACCTGTTTTATCAAACCTTGTATCAAACACCAAGAGCAGCTGTAGACCATCCTACTCCTCAGCCCTGAAAGGTGGTTCAGCAGAAACAGGAGAAAGCTAATACCTTTCTAATAGCTCTTCCTTCCCAGTGGGAATCCGCTTTAGAGGGGAAGGCCAGAAAGCACATCTATTTTGAGCAGTGTGCTCCCAGGAAATGAAAAGCTGGAATCTCACAGACCAAAGAGGCTATTACTGCCTTTTGGGCTCCTCAGCCAGCACCCAGCTGAGAAGCCTCCGTGGCCTGTAACATAGCTTTTCAGCTTGCTACATTACCCCTGAGGGCTCTCCCAAACCTTTTATAGACATTCTCCCTTAATTTTAGGATGTTCCTAATGAGAACCAACAGGAGTCCCACTGCAGCTCAGCTCTGCCCCCTTGTGCATACAGCCTTGCGGTCTGACCATACAGTGGCTACCATGGTACACCAGATCAACGCACTGCCTTCAGAGCAGAGTTTGCGGACAGCTGAATATTTTTGAATTTTGGTGTCGCCAGCCCTCAGCGTTGCAACAGTATTCAGTTTTACAGCAGAGCAGCAGCTGTGGAATTGGAGGGGGCCAATGCAGGTCCAAGTGGCTGGGAACATTTCCAGGGGCTGGGGGTAGGGGATGATGTCCCACACTTCCTCCTACTAAATGAAGGAAGGGTCTACCCTGCCAGCAGACAGCACTTTGTCATTTAACAAAGCTATGGGCCAGCACTGCCCTGCCAGGTCTGCTGTCTCTTGCTACACAGCAGTGTTCCCTGAAAGCAGGGAGCGCTCGTGCCTGGCATGGCAGCAGAGTCCAGGAGGGCAGCCACAGGGCAGAAATACGCTGTGATGCTCTCCGCATTTTGTTGCCCAGATTGCTTATGATTGAAGCCAGCTCTGCTTCTACATTATCGGCCCTGAAGGATGAACACTGTGCTGTGGGAAAGGCTTCCCCTTTAGCAGCTACACTGAGTGAAAATTTAAAGCATACATAATTGATGAGGGATGTTTTTGCAAGGTCTGGATACAGAGGGGAAATCCAGCTCCACACCTCCTCGTTCTAATCCCCATACCAAAAGATGAATCTGAACTGAGATACTGAAATCCCTTTCTCTTCTGAAATTGTTATCTGTTCATAATAATAGTCCTTTCTCCTGGAAATACCCTGGAGTACTGCCAGGTTCAGCAGTTTTACATAAAGACAGTTCCTAAATCCCTCATAAGCTAGGAAAACAGCTTTTCTTTTGCATGGGTACTAAGAACGCACAGGTATCTCTGGAGGGAAAAAAGAAAACAGATTTTAAATCCCTCACTGGCCCATCTGTGAGATAAAGAGTTTCCCTTCTTGCTTTCAGAGAACTCAAGCTCAAAATAGTCTTTGCAGTCTCATTTCAGGAGGAGAAAAAAAAATGAATGAACTGCAAAATTGAGACCTTTTGAGGACAGAGAGCAAAAGAAAAAAATGACAAGTCCAGCAAATTCCCATCCCACAGCCTGCTGATAGCAGTGCCCTTCTCTTGCTATTGTTCTTGCTAAGTTTCTGGACTGTCCAATGTTCTGACTGAAATCTATTATCTTTGTCATGCATAATCAAATGAAACCCTAGCTGCCCATGCAGGTTTCACAAACAGCACTGGAGAGTACAACATAGAGACATTCAACCCTATAAAGTCCACTGGGTTCTGCAACGTTTATTAGTTCAGTCTTGGTAAATTACAGACATTGTACAAGGCTCATGCTCCATGACGGTTAGTAACCTGTGGTGGTAGGGAAGGTGAGGGGACATTCCCCAGCTGGCACAAAGGAACTGGGTCTGGAAAGGCTGGCTTTAAGACAGGAGGTAGAGCTGCTGGAGCCAAACTTATTCTCATTACTCAGACTTCTCATATTCTTCCCTCTTTCCCAGCACATGAGATATTAATGGGTGATAAAAAGAGGAGCTCACATGACAATAGGAAGAATTGCAGTAATAGGCTATAGCTGGTCCAAGTGTCTTCTAGATGCATGTCATTGTATATGGGGTTTCATTCTGCCGCACTTTCAGCGTTGCACCACAGCACCTCCAGTACTCACCGGCAGATAGCAGATTAGGTCAACAGGTGTATCTAGCAGAGAGGATCCTGGAGAGGGAAACTAAATGTATTCCACTAATGCAGATGAGTGAAATGCAAATGTAACTGCAGGAAGGGCGCTGGGCAAGAGCTAGATATGAAAGGCTTGCTCTCAGAGCATGAAATCTTCCAGCTAAAGGAAAGGTGACTATAAAGATCAGTAGCACTTCTGTTCTTCAGTCGAATCCTTTTGAGGAGTGTGAGGATTCAGTGCTGTTCCTTTGCTGATTTTATTAGCTAATTTTATTAGTTTGATGGCTGGACCAGCAGTAGACACAGGGCAGATCCTTAATGCACCTCAGTACATAAAGCAATGTACAGGGGCAATTCAGTACATAAAGCGTATACACTGGCCAGTGTAAAGGTATAGGAGCGCATTGCACAAAAAAGGAATTGAAGTCGAAGGACAAAGCTGGATTCAGCAGAAATAAGCGGGGCAGAATCAAACCAAGACACGATTTCTCTCTCAACATTTTGCTCCTCTACCATGCCACCTCCCCCTCTGACAAATCAGACGGCCTTGGTTAGGGATAATCTTACGGCCTACTTTCCTGTGCTACTGCAGGGAACAGAACACGACGTAAAGCCAAGCCTGTCCCTATGCCCGCGCTTGAGTCCGCTGCAGTTCCCCAACTCAAGTAACACTCACCAACTCAGTTGGGAGTGACTGCCTTGTCTCATATGTCTCTACACAGGTCGTGTGTGTAATCTAGCCTCACAGTTGGTCACAGCAGAAGGGCATTGCTGGAAAGATGCTAAAGAGGCCTGTGGATCATTGACATACTGAGCTTGTTCTTGAGGGAGGCACAAGTAGGGTGCAGCCTGGAGTTCCCTCACACGAATTATTGCCAGTAACAACGGCTACTGTACAGTGGCCACTATGATCACAGCCACTGTCTACAAGGGCTGCCAGTAGAACACAAGTAACTACACTTCCATAAGGGAATTTGCCTGACTAGGCAAAGAGATGCAGCAAAAAGTGGCTTCTGGTGCCAACGCTGGGAGATGGCACCATAGAACAGAGCTTCAGCATGAACAGAGAGAACACTCTGTCCTTACAGGCTCACTGCAGTCACTGACTAGATGAGATGGTTCTGACTATCACCGCAGAAACTAACACAGTCTTGGAGAAAAATTGGAGGCTCATCGTTGCTTGATGATAGCTCTTAATGTGGCTGGAGTGCTGCTTCAGGGGGCACTGCTCATCATCAATGGCTGTGGAGAAAGCACTTTACAAGACCCCTGTGACCTGGTGTTAATCCCTGCAGTTAATCCCAGCAGTATCTGCCTATTTAAAGAAAAGGTTAGATATAAACTGTTGACAGTGTTGCAGTCATTAGTGTGGAAAAAAAATGAGAATTTGTTCTCTGGCCTGGAATGGAACATGGGTCAACTTGAAGGCAGATTTGATGGCTCTGAATGTGAATGAAGAGCAAATTTAGCAGAATGGTGTCATCTGAGGGCTCTGAGCAGATGGACAACAGCATGTATTGGAAAACGCTGTTCCTGTAGTGCCAAGAGGAAATGTTCCTCTGAATATTAAAAATAAGTTATCCAGAAATCAGCCAGGAACCTTTAACCCTTAAACCTTTCAGGTTTCCCTGAAGGCCTTCCATGAAGAAAATATTGTATATGCCATTTAATTAGATTCTGAACTGACTCAGTCACTTGTTCTCACCAGTTAACTGCTCTGAAGCAAGGAAGTTTACCCTGAGAGCAGACAGACTATGCCCAGATGCTTGCAGGATTACTTTTGCAGACTCTCCAGCTCAAGAAGCAGGACTTCAAACTGCCTGTAGACAAACAAGTTTACTAAAATGCTGGGACTACGCACAGACGTATCAGCATTTGTACACATCTAAAACCCACACATACCCTGAAGCTGGTTTTGCCACTGGGATACGCAAGGAAACAGAATACCTTGGCAAGTGAGCGTGACTGCATTGCAGTGACCAGATGTGATTTAATTGTTCACAGTGTCACACAGATCAGCCCTAAAGTGATGTTAATTGGAGATGTGGAGACAACCATTAAACTGCTTCCTAGACCAAGACAACTTAATCATATTTCCCCTTGTCTCTCTCTCCTTCTGAAGACAAAGTATTAATCACAGCAACAATCATTTGTAGCCCTCACATTCTGGTCCGCAGCAGTGCTCAAATACCACCTCTAGTAAGCATGTCACTAAAAAAGCAGGGCAAAGCTTCAGTACAATCATAATCTGCCTTCTGAAAGCAAAAAAATATATATATTTTTTGTATAAAAAGCAGGCCTAAAGCAGAAATACTGCTGAGTTTCATCTCAGTCACAACACTGCTTCTCCAAGTGGTGAGTTTTTTCTTCTTCACTGGTTTGTTCCTGCTTTTTAATGCTCAGACTGACAAACCTGGCTATCTGTGTAGCTTTGTAATGTAATCGATGATTTCAGATCATACTTAAGCTTAACTTCAACCTCATATGTCTGTAAACACATTAGCTCAGCAAATGGCTTGCTTTTCTTAATGTCCCAATTAAAATTTGAAAATGCACCCTAGATTCCAAAAGGGCTTTTCAATCATATTTTAATTTTTAGGGCTCAAAAAGGTACTTACAGAGTATACTAAAATCAGAGTTAATTACAATAACTCCTTGTAATCATGGTCCCACCCATTTTCAGATGCATATCATAATGTCACTGATCTCACCTGAAAATGAGCACAGGGCTAACAGCTTCAGTAAATAGAAGGTTGACAGCCAGTGTTATCTGTTGCACTGTTCACATCCCCAAATTAATTAGCTGCAGCAATTTTATGGAATCATGATTTGTCCTTGCACTTTTTTTTTCTCTACACCTACGCACGTGACTATGCAACACTGCATAGTCACTGCATATTAGTTCACCACTGACAATTCCAAAACAATTTAAAATATATTCTGCTGTTTTAACATTCTCTAAAGGTAAGCTTGTCTATTTCATGACCACATATTCTTTCTCCATCTTCATCCTGTATAGAAATTTTCTGATGTAAACAATGAGAAACCCAGCAGAGCATAATCAATGAACATGTTCCCACAGAAAGGTCTACTTTTTCCTTTTTTTTTTTTTTTCACTCATAGGGTTCTTCTAAAATAAATCATATTGACCCAAAAATTCAATCCAAAATATATATTAATACACTGGACAAAGAAGGAAGGTGGATAATGCTTTTGTTCATTTCTTCAAATAACTAAAAACACTAGCTACGATCTGTGTGAATTTATGTATTTTGGGTATGCTGAGACTACAGGTATGGTGCTTGCAGACAAAGCCTGAACTGGCACTGAACCAGCTAACTGAAGATGCCTGTGGCCTCACAGAGGTTAATTTACACTCCTCTCAAAGGGCCTCAGTACAGACAAACTTCAGATAGAGACCCAATCCTTAAGGTAGTCAGAATAAGTCGTGGTATCAAAGGGACCAGATTCAAGTTTTGGATATCACGGATATCCAAAGGTGATCGAGGATGAAAAGTCTGATTTGTAGGTGCTTTTGAACTGCCTCCGGGCCCAAAAGAAAGGGTGGGCCCAGCCCAACAGGCTTGCTCTTCTTCTTTTGCAGCAGTTATTTTTAGAGAGCATACATAGACCTACAGGCTGCTACAGACTGTATGTTGAAACTCACTGGACTGAGGAGTAGACTCTCCACCTGAATTTCAGTGGAGTCCAAGCAGAATCTTTCAGCAAAGCTTGATCATGTTCTCGCTGTAGTCAACTGGAGTTGAGTCTTGAACAAAAAACAGAAAAATATAAAGTATTTTTAAAGGCCGGATTGGTTTCAGTGTTTGGGAAAACAGCAATTGTGTTATCTACAAAAAGTAGTCCATTACACGATATTAGAACGTATATGTGAGTAATGCATATAATTCTCAGAAAACACTAAATTACATTTCTCATGGGAAACTGACGCTGTTCTTCGTCCAATAAACAAACTGCTGTTAAACCATTAAACATCTCATATAGCAAATTCTGCCATGGAAACTGCATGGAAATAACTGATAAGTTTTAAAAAAGGAAGGATTTTTTCCCCCATAGAGGCAAAATGCCACTCAAAAAGTAAATTTGAATGATGAGAAAAATCCTGTCTTTTGAGAATTCACAGTCCATATTAAAACACTACTGGAATTTCTTCTTTTAGTTGCAGTGAAGTGCATGGTACATGTGAAACTACTGGTCAGCACAAAAAAGAGAAAAGGCTGAATGCATATTATGAATCAGTCCTAAGGTGTGATCTATAATCCTGAAAGTTCGCTGTACCTGGAATCTTCACTGAAATAACCTGAAGTATCATGTTACATGCAAACGTATTCAAACTGTGTTTGATGGGGGAATGCCTGATACAGCTGATCATCCTGCAAATAGAGTGTGCAGCATTCCCCAGTGCTGTCAAGTTGGTGCAAGAGGTGGAATAACACACTGCATTTAACAAAAAGGGGCATAAGCAAGATAAAACTGTATCATATAATAAAAATAATCTATTTTGCAGCCTCTGGTGAAATAAAGCAGCTGCCCAACAAACTTTCCAATGTAAACCTGGACGTGAAGAGTCCCGCAGCAATCTGAAATTTCACGGGAAAGGTAGGTAGGAACCCAAATGTACATACTCAAGGTGAAATTTAGTCATGACAAGACATTTAGTCCAATGACTAACATCTAGAACTTGGCTAAAAGGCATAATACAGGGCTGTGCAACCCAAACACAGATTTAACAATGCCAGTGTGGTATGGCCTCTTGCCACAAACCTCTGCAGCCACCAGAAACATGGCTTCTGTTAGAGGTGGCTCTGGCATTGAAGTGAATAGCTGCATTTACTGCAGTATTCCAGTCATGCTGCAGTATCTTAGTTCCAGTCAGCTAATTATGCCACACAAAGCTTAGGACAGGTGGAGATGTGCTACTCAGGCAGCCAGTGAGCTCATTCAGAGCTGTGCTGTTTTGTTTTTTTTTTAATCATGTTCCATTGCACTGTGCTGTGTAGCAACAATTCTCAGGCCCTTGCAGCATCAATTCGTGAGGGAAGCCAAAGGGTCGTAAAAGTCATGAAAGTAATAGATCACAATCATTATCTCATCTAACCTCCTGAATACCTCAGCCATTCTACTTTTCTTTAGATGTTAGATCAAAGCAAGCCTTTTAGAAAGACCTTTAATTTTTGTTAAGATTACAAGCAGCAGTGAATAATTGGTCCCTATGTCATCCTTATAGCTAGAATAGTACATCTTACTCAAGGTTGAATTTGTTAAACTTCCAGTCATGGGGCCACCTTATGTCACAAAACAATAAATTTTAAGACTATAAATCCTTCCACCATTACGCCTCTTCCACATACATGGACCTACACACAGTGATTTAGTTCCTTTTTACCCTTTTGTTTGATAAGCTTTGACTGAGTTCCTTAAACCTCATGTCAAAGCTGATTTTCCACCTTGAAAGGTAAACACCTGATCTGGGCACAGTATTCCAGTAAGTTGCTTTATCAATGCTATGTACACAGGGAAGACAATTTCCCTAGTTCTATGTGCCATTTCTCTTTCTATATATTCAAGGACCACATTAGCCCTTTAGGCAACATTGCACCAAGAACTTACATTGAGGCTACATGAGAACACCCCTCCCCAAAATAATCTCCAGTCCTGCAAGTATTTGTTGCATTCTTCATCACTTGCCTGCAGCGGCATTAAAACACACTACTTTTGGAATGTAATAACTTAGTACAGTTATTCAGATAATTCTTACCAGTCATTTGGACACTTTATTACAGAATCATAGAATAATTTTGGTTGAAAAGGACTTCAAGAATATCCAGTCCGAATATCCAGTCCAGCCTCTTGCTCAAAGTAGGGCTAACTTCACAGCAAAAGCAGGTTGCCTGGGTCTTCTTGCAGTCAGGTTTGAAAATCTTGAAGGACAGAGGTTCCTTGTTTCAAGGACAACTTTCAAGGTTTACCCACTTTCACAGTGATTTTTTTTCAAGGACAACTTGTTTCAAGGTTTACCCACTTTCATAGTGATTTTTTTTTAACTTGTTTTTTAACCTTTAAAAACTTTTAAAAACTTTTTTTAAAAACTATTTTAACTTCTAAAAGCATAGCCACCAAAGCATCTATATCCACATTTTAGATCTTTGAATAAAATATTAAATTGACAGAGTAAATCTGCAGGCATCCTACTAGAAATTGTTTTGTTCGCTGGCATCTGACCACTGACCACATGTTGAAGATCTGTCACTAAGCCAGTTTGCAGTCCATACAATCTAGGTTCTGTTAATTCCGTTTAGTTTCATTGGCCCAGTAAACACCATGTGATACTGAATTAAAAGCTCCAATGTAGCTCAAGGAATCAGCAAGCAGCCTGGGATGCAGACCAATTGCTTCCATCTAAAAAGATCCACCTTCTAAGAAGGTGGGGCTGACTGACTGCTTCCCTTTGCTAACTTTTGCTGTTAGAGTCTGCTATTTCTCCTGAGAATTGACGCTGGAAAGCAAGAGCCACTTTGCAGCTCCCTGTTTCGTTCCCTCCTTCTTTCTCCAGTTGCAGAATTCTGCTGGACAACTTCTGAACTTTTCCCCGTTCAGTTGCTTAAAGTATTCCTCGGCTAGTTCCGTAATGTCCTTGAGCATTAGCTGTGCAGCTACGCTGATTAGTAAATGTTTAACTTCAGCAAATGCTGCTTTTCATCTTCCTCGAATGCAGATAATACTCACATTCAAGTCTCTCCTCCAAGTGCCAATTAGCCCCTCTGGCAGAGCACATGAAATCTGACCAGCGGTAGATAAAAAAGGATGAAGTCAGAATAAGCTTATTGCTTTCCACAGGCAGCCTGCTCAAGCCCAAACATTGCAATTTCTAAAGCTGTATATTTCTAAGAAGCTACATATTTGGTATTAACATTACATAGATATTAATAGAGAAGTTATTGTTATAACTGCATTTTGCTTCAAGATGTCTGTTCGCAATATGGCAGTTTAAAGGACCAAGCCTGAGGCTTATGAAGTCCTATATGAAAAATAACTGGATTGGCTAATTAACTAGGCGCCTTGCTTTTAATATTGTTTAAACATGCTTTAATATCTGTAGTGGATTTTTTTTAAGTGTCGTAACAGTTTGAAAGTTCTCACATTAGGTTGTTACAGCTGCAAATACGTACCTCTTCCCTGCTCAGGACTATGAATCCGATATACAGTAATGTGCCTACTTAAGAGGCGCTGTTACACTTTATGTCAATCCAGCTGCTCTGCGAGTACATAAAATCTGCATAATAAAAATCCTTACGTTAATTTCGATTTTAAAAACTGACTGCTTGCCAGGAACTGATTTCTCAACTTCAGCATTTTAGCCAAACGAAACATTTTCTTGTCAAGATATCTGAATGGTCTACTGTTTATTGTTTACTAATTAGAGAAATTCATCTTGATTTGAGTTTATCAGAAGAAGTGGGTGGCTCATATTTAAGCTTCTCTAATTTTAAAACTGCCAAATGTATTTTTAATCTCCTCTTAAAACTTTTAATGACAGAATTTCCACAGCTTCCCTAATTACCTATACTAGAGCTTAAATACCCTTGCAGTTAAAGCTTTTAGAGACGTGCAGCCTACTACTGTTGTACTTCCACATCCTCTGTGTTTTGTGAGCTCCCCAGAGGGTAAGGGGAAGAGAGTACTGCGTTCCCCTTTGGAGCAACATTCATCCAGTTTCAGCGCTTCTTGGGCAAACACAAAAATGCAGGTACTGCACAGGGCAGCGGTCCAACAGGGCACAGTTCTTCAGTCAGTCATTTCTCCGCACTGTTGTCCATGGTGGGGAAGGCAGCAGAAACCAGTGCCTGGCCACGCCACGTACACCTTCCTTTCTTGAAAGGCAGCAGAGCCAGCTCCCCTTGACTCCAGGTCAAGGACGGGGGGACACAACCAGAAGGCTGCTGGCAAATCTTGCACAGCTCCCGTGCAAAACGCCGCCTGCGCAGCCGGTCCGCCATGAGCACTTCCAGGCTTGCGCAAACTGCACGAGGTGACCGCAACGCGTCCATGACCGACCAACCTCTCCATCTCTGCAAAGGTGCGGATTCGACCCCACGCCAGGGAGACGCGTTGGACGGGCCCTATGAGAGGACGTGCGGTTTCTTGAGGATGGCCTAGCAGCACGCAGCAGCAGGGAAATGGGCCAGGGCTGAAGACGGGGCTGACGACTCGGCCCGCCCGAAGGGCCGCTCGGGCACACGCGGCTTGACCGGGGCCCCGCTTAGCGGGGCAGGTACCTCCTCGCCCAGCTCTGCACGCAGCCGCTCAGCCCTCGCCGCAAGCCCTCGCCGCGGGCCCCACGGGCGGAGCCGGCCGAGGCGCACCAGCCGCCGCCGCGGCCTCCGCCCGCTCCCCTCC
>VXAL01008805.1:51252-83540 GCA_013399475.1 Chauna torquata
GGCGGCCTCGCTGTCGCGGCCGGCGGCAGCGGGCACCTGCTGAGACGGCGCGCGGTGTTCGGCGGCGGAGTGCCGCGCGGTGGGGGGCCGGCGCGGGGGGTGCCTGCGACGTGGCTGTGCGCTGGCGTTAGCGTTACCCTGTCTGATGTTACTGTACCGACAGCGCCCGTGCGTTCCCGGAGACAGCCGCTCGGTCCGGATGGAGGGAACAGTCGATGTTTGCTGGCCTCGAGTTTGTGTCAGCAGCCTGACTGAGGTCATGCAGGAGGGTGCTGAAATCCTGAAGTTGTGTTTAAATCCAGCATTTGCCTCCGGGCTGTAAAAATGGGACCTCTCCCTCGCGATGCGTTTGTGCCCCGAATAAGGCTCAGCAGAAACACTGTTAGGTTTCTCTGGGTTATGGAGGAGAATAACTTACCTGGTGTCTAATTTGTTTTGCTTCTTTGGCTCTGTGAGTTAAGGAGGTCAAACGGCTCCCAAAACAGCATTTTGAGTTGCCGATGCATCTTTCTTCCTAACTTGCATTGAGGAGCCCTGAAAGGCTCCCAGCAGGTGTAAATCTTGTACTCTCGAAGGCACAATTTAAGACGGTGCCTTGTTTTTTTTAACATGTTCTTTCTAGAGGGTTAAGATGGGTTTTCAAAGCACGATAGAGAGCGTCTTGCTATAAATCCAATGCAGAAGAAGCCTGATGTACTCAGTTTCAAAATGATAAAGGTGATGCAGGCTGGAACCCGAGTGAGAGCAAAACAGTCTACAAAGTATCACAGAATATCCCCAGTTGGAAGGGACCCACAAGGATCATCAGGTCCAACTCCTGACTCCACACAGGACCACCCAAAAATCAGACCATCTGTCTGACAGCGTTGTCCAAGCGCTTCTTTAACTCCGGCAGGCTCGGTGCTGTGACCACTGCCCTGGGGAGCCTGTTCCAGTGCCTGACCACCCTCTCAGTGAAGAACCTTTTTCTGTTATCCAAAGTACTCTGAATACAGTTTGCTGGACGGCTTAAATTCAAACGTTAGTGGAAAAGGAGAATCTAAAATTGTTCTTACTGAATAACAAAGTGCTAGCATGCACTTTAAATTAAACTGCTCAGAAATCCACTGTGTAATCTACAGTTTCACCCTAATACTGTTTTCAGTAAGCAGGACAAATCTATTTCCTGGCAAAGGGCTGAACAGATGGCAATCCATTAGCAAACCTGGCTTTTCTGAGGAAAGTATTACTATTTCAGAATTACACATTCCTTTTCATCACTAAAACAGTGCTTTAAAAAATCCACAATACACAAAAATGGAAATTAGTCCCAATTTAAATATAAGCATCTGTTGTCTGTGTCCAGGATATGCCTAACCATTTGGCAGGGGTGCCAGTGTTATGGTCTCCCTGGTCGTCAGCCAGGGCTGACAGCAGTGTGAGGGAGAGGCAACATCACAGAATGATGGGATGGGATGCGCAAAAGGAAAATACAGGCAAGAAGAAATAGATTTAAATACTGCACCTGGCCTGACAAGGCCGGTTCGTCAGTGAGACATACTTCATCACCCGTAACAGGTTGCTGCTACGTCAAGTGGAGAAGGCAGGCTGACACTCCAGAAGCAACTCCAAGCCCAGTGCTTCCAGATACTTCCTCTGTAGTCTTTCTCTCACAGCCACAGAAGAAGGAAAGCGTTAGGTAGTGAGATTTTCCACATTTCTGTTGCTTTTATTAAAGCAGACACAGCTATGTTTACTGTCACTATGCTTTGCACAGCTCTGCTGTGATCTAGGCACAGCTCAGGAAAGTCTTGTAGACTTGTATCCACTTTGCCGTGTCCCGCAGAGAGCTCAGCGCAGCAGAAAAACAAAGAGCATTCCATGAGAGGCAGCACTAATAACTGTGCATTGCGGAGGGAATGGCTGCCTGATCCCTGGCCAGTTTGTGTTTCCCCCTGCTAAGGGGCACAGAAATGGTAAAACATCGTATGGATGCATACATCAGAAATCCGAGTTACACTCTGATGTAGTCTGCTCCTAGACAAAACATATGTACTGTGTTCCATTATGGGGATGAGAGCTTTCCTAAAGCCTGACACAAATGGAATTCAAAATCTGTATGGTAAAATGAATTACCATTTAAAGGTGAAGGGCATGTTGTGTGTGAATGATTGAAAGCCAATTACATTCTGGAAGATTACTTCAGTCCAAAGCACAGGAATTAATTTCCTTAATTCCTGTCATCATGTGCCTTTCTACCTGCACAAATGTGTGCAAGTTCCATTAGGGCTTTTTAATATGTGGAACAAGTTCACAAAATAATGGAAATTTTAATCACTTACAATTTAATCTCCAAGGCTTTTGCCTGACCTTTGCGTGGTGCTCTGCTGCGAGGAGGGGAAGGAATCAGCAACTGCTTCAGGGTGGAAACATAAAGCAGTGGAGCTACGTGTGGGTACTGCTCCGGGAGCTGAAGGCACATGGTCCCAGTGGTCAAGAGCTTTGTGAGGGGGAAGAGCCTGTCTGCCAGGCATCTTCTAACAGCCGTTTAAGTCTCTCACTTAAAATAAATAAGTAAATTAAAAAAAAAAAAAAGGTGCACTTTTCCTGTCTGTATTGCATACGTCTTATATGCTGAATTGGTAGCACCCTATCGGTAATCCCCAGTGCCCATCAGTGCTCAATGTGGGAATTTTGTAGGCCAATTCAGGGATGTTAGAAACTTTGAAAGCTATGCTTGTTCCATGTTGAGATGAACAGCTACATTGCTGTGTTTCATAAAATGACAAACAAAAAAAGTAAGGTTGGGATTTTTTTTTCATGGATTATGGATTTTTAAGTACGCTCCCAGTTTAATTTGTCTCTGTTAAGAAACCAGAACAGGTACTCCAAACTGAAAGGGAAATGATTAAAAATGCCCATACTGTTTTTTTGACTTCGCGTACCACTTATATTGTTGCACCTTGCGCCTCGTAGTTGTCTGCATTCGACTAGCAGCACTGCCTCTGCCTCTCCTCGCAACGCCCGTTGTGTTCCACAGCCTGCGCTGCGACCAGTGATTGCTGCCTTCCCCTTCATTGTCCAGAGCCCCGCGTCTCCCTCACACCCGTCTTCGGTTGCCCTGCTCTTCCCACAGCCCCAGTGCAGCTACGGGAAGCTTGTTGTGGCTGCGAAGCGCTCAAAGGGTGCGTTAACACAGCCTGATGGAAGCATTTTCTGCAAATACCACTCTGCTCCCAGATACGTGTTGGGAGGGAATAGGTTTCTGTGCTTCCCGTGGTGCTCATTTTAGGAGTGGCCGTATGGAGGCCTGCAATTTGAAGCAGGCATCTTGCTAGCTAGGCATAACAGATGTTCTACTCTACCTGAACTTTTTTGTTTTGCTATAAGTCTGGCAGGTTTTTCATAAAGCTTGTTTTGCATGAATTTTTACTTGTATTCTTCCTTCCAAGATAAAAATCTGCTCTGACAGAAAACTGACCATTTACTCAGAGTGCTGCGAAACCTCAGTCCCTCTTCCTGTCTCCATAGGACCATGAAAATGTCAGCTTTAAAAGAGCACTTCTCGAAAGTTCTTGCTTTTGAAGATATTATACAATTAGCCTGTGCAAAGACCATCTCATGATTAAGAGCACAGAAATACCTCTGTGAATCTATGTGAAGGGGGGCTTTCAACTCTCTTTTATTAATAATCCAGGTCCCATACATTTTTCCTTATTTAGTTACTACTCATGCCACTGATGGTTTCACTTCTTCATGTGATTAAGATTAAAAGAAGAAATTTGAATAGACTGAATATACAGCTGATATTTCAATCCCTGTGAAGTTTCACCACAAGGTCACAGCTACTGGCTTTTGACAACCAAATTTCTCTTGCTTTCAAATATATCCTAGGCAACTGGAAGGACTTCTTGCTCTTGAGCTGTAATGCATAGCTAATCTCTGTTGTTTTTTTTAAGAATTCAAACAAACATTTTTCCAGTGGAGTAGGTGTCCCATAATTTCCTGTAAATCCTTTATAAAGCACTGCGTTTAGTGATGATAAATAAGAATTCCAACAGGCTTGGTATTGCTATCAGCTGACAGCAGCGGTAGATGTACTGTATAAAATGTGATACTGGATGATGTTTGACCACTAGTATGCCTTGTTGCTTGCTAGAGTGCTCTTCCTTCCTTCCTTCTCTCATCTGCTTGTCATTTTTCTTTTCATTCTCATAGCCTATATAAATGGGGATTTTTCCCCATCAGTGCCTGTATATTTGTATATAATAGAAATTGTATTCAATAGAAGCTGCTGTATATTATCTTTGGAAAAAAAATATGTAACATGAGGAAGAGAAAATCAGAGTCATAAAGTGTGAAATATACTCCTTGACAGAGGTACAGCATAAGGCCAAATATCTTTTACTCTGCAGTTAAGCCCTTCAAAACAGTGTTAAGCAGTAATGCTGCTTCCTGCATGGCTTTCAACAAAGCGTTTCTATCTGTCACAGAGATTTCTTGTATTCTTCAGCCTAGCATGTTAAAGGAGGAAAATACTTCCACAAGTGCCACACACTTTAAGTCTAACATCTCTCTATTTGGTATGCCAGCTGATGACATATAAATAACCAAATTCATTCTTCCAAGGGAAAAAAAAAAAAAAGGCTTGTTATTTGTAGGACCAGAAAGAATTGACAATTCTGGTCACAGACCAAAATTTTTTTGTTTGTTTTACATCAGTGTGTCAACATTCGATTGATTTTTTTTCAATATATTTATATGAAGGGATGGATTAAGGTAAGCAGATTGAGCCAGTGGTTGATATTTTACATGTAAAGATGTTTCCTGAAGATCCAAGCAATTTAAGAGTTTTTTAGCTAAATATGCAGTTTAGTTTTATCTCCTGGAGCTCTGTAGCAAGAATAAGAGAAAGTCCCAACCTGAATGTCATCGTTGATTTTAGTCAGTGATGTAAAAACATATAGTTTGAAAAGTTAAATGCACACGTCCAACTTAAATACCTCTGGCAGCCTGAACTGGAAGAGGTGCCGGGGTACACTGCTGCAAGGGGTGCTCTGCGTCATGAGGTGGGTCGGGCTCGGCCGGCCGCGTGCTCAGGGAGAGGACTCTGTCCTCAGGCTCGTGGTGATGTGGACGTTGGAACTGAGCTTTGTCACAGCGGATGGAAATAAATGAAAGTTCATTGCATCATCTTCAGCATGCACCAGGCACGGCAGCCCTTTGGCGCTGCCTCTCTTCAGAGAGCTGCGCCTTTGTGGCTCACCCTACATGGACATGGAAATGTCTTCCAAAAACTAGTGGCGTTTTTAACATTAAATCGCCTTTGTGGGGTGTAGAGGGGGAATATTTTAAATTTCCAATCATGTTTACTTCAGAAACGTGTGACTGATCAGAAGCTGTGTTCAGAGTCAGAAGGTGTTTGTGAGAGACAACTCTGCAAGAGCTGCCATCACAGTTGACCCATGCCTGTGCAGGGACATTGTGTTCCTCCTGGTCTGCCGGGCTGAAAAATTCTTCAGAGATGATAGCAATGAAATAACCATTGTAGCCTACCTGAATTTATCCTGTGTAGAACAAAGTGGTGAACTGAACTCGCGAGTGTATGTTCTGCTTCTCATTCTTGAAAAGGGGCTTGCTCCTGAAGCTTGGTGAAATGGATGGAGTCTGTGACAAGTTGGGAGATAAGAGTGTTAATGATCAGAAAGCACAAGGGATGCTGTTTTTTTATGTAGTAAAAGTATACACTCTGTCTATAGATGATGAAAAGCAAAGATTTGTGTTTTATAAATAATATCCTTGTGCTGGATCCTACAAACTTCAGCTGCACACTGATGTCTGAGAGACATTTGTGTAACTAATGAAAAAAGGATTAACCTCTTAATGTAATTGTAAGTAAACAATTTGCTTAATTCCATCCTGCAGCTTGAGTTGTACTCCTCTGATGATGTTATGAGACAGAGAAAAAAAAAAAGACAAATGACTGAAGTCGTCAGCTTTGTGCAGAGGATAATTTGTCCTTTTTGTTTCCCATTTCAGAACACATACGTTCACATCTCTCCTTAACATGGATGACACTCGTGCACATGCAAAAAAGATAGAAATACAAGCTTTTGAAAAAGATAAATACAAGCTTTTGGTGACCTGTATCATTCAGATACAAAATGAGGTTCTTGTAGGTAAAGCAAAATGAAATATGAATTATGTAAAACTATTGATTTCAGAAGCACAAATAATTAGAAGTTGAGGATTTAAGAGGAAACCAAGCAAAGGCAGATAGATAGCATTTTGAGAGCACTTAACTGTAAATTTGTAAGTCTGCCTTCCATCATGCACAATTAATTTGTTTCATATGATGCATTTTTGACATTTAAAAAATAATACTAATGTGCTGTAAACTGTACATGTATGTATAAATCCAAGCATTTTCAAAGTTATTCTAAGTCAGCTTAATCTTCTTCTGTGATATTTGCTGGAGAGACCCTCTGAATGAGAAACATTCAACGGTTAATTCTCTATTCAGATGAGAAGATTTGATTCAGAAATGCACATTTGCATACTGACAATGTTTTCCTGAGTATTTAAACCACAAGCTCAGGTCTCAGGTATGTTAAATACAGAGGGAGATTTATGTATATGTTTGAGAACATGTTCCGCCGAGGTCCAAAACAGAATGGTTAAAGAAACCCCGAACTTCTCAAATGTAATTCCACTTAGTCACCAGGAAATGCTTCTTATAATGAGTTGTTACCTTAGCGATACTTTACTAGTAATAGTTTAAAAAAAAAATAGAAATTTGATTAGAAAAGTGGATTTCCAGGAGAGATTGGAGAATTGGTGTTATTTAAAAGATGGAACGAAATATCCATGTATACACAGAGCATCAAAACATTGATTTTAATTGTTTCTGTATAAACATGGATAATTGAATAAGGAAGAATGTTGCCCAAAATAGACTCTTAATTTATTTCTTCTGAACCACAATTACATTTTTACTGGTTTTTTTCAATAGGGGCCCGAGTTTAAGCACTAATCCTCCACATCCACTAACACTTTAATTTTCTTTTTCAGCCATGTTTTTCTGAAAAAGAATAAATCTTCTGGACCATAAGGTATCAATCCCTCTGCAATCAGTTAAGCATTGGGGAAAAATATACGTGAAATAGTTTAGGTGGATCACCGTGGCCATCAGCAGCAGTTTTAACCCTCAGAAATTTATTTACCATCATCTCTTCATTTTTCGGTAGATTTGGCAGTAGTGTTTCTGTCAAATGCTATTCACTGAATTGGCACAGGAAAAAAGCAGTAATGTATCTGTTCTTTATTATACAGAGCCAGACCAGAGAAACTTTAAGAGGGCATGATGGCTTTAAATCTTTGAAGCAATCTTTGGAAAAACAGGTGGTTTTATGTCTGGTCCCCTCTGTAGCCTGATAGTCTTGTAATCCAGTAGTAATAGCAGTGGAGCTTATACTAGCTTATACAGCGCCTTTTGCTTCCTAACAGTATAGCCATGCCAAAACATGCCAGGTATGCTCCCTGTGTCTTAGGCAGATACTTACCTTGTGAAATCAGGCTGCAACCTGAGATGAGTTCCAGTTCCCCTGCTCCTGTTCTCAGCATTGTTCAACACATACGGCACCAAACAACAGCACTGCAAAGGTGACAGTGAGCTCTGTTTCTCACAGGGGTTTTCTGTTTCAAAGTTTTGTTCATAACTGGCAGCAGCAATTCAAGATAGTCACAGCCTTCTTCCAAGGTCATACCTGGTTCAGAGTTGAAAGTTAACAGTGAGCAGTTGTTGAGATCTACCAGCAGCACATGTGTACCACCTAGTTGTACCACCAAAGGATTTTATTGATACTGCCTTCTTCTGTTGTAGCTTTTCACGTACACATCTTCAAAGAAAAGGATTTTTTTTCCTTTTCCTGAGAAATGACTAGTATGTAGCCAGCTACCAGAGGTATTCAATCTGCAAAATATAATATCCTTAAATCCACTAAAATTGAAGAGAGATTATTAACTTTCTTCTTGTTACCTGAGCCTACAGGGAAAGTTGTGTTAGGCATGTGTACGTAATGACTGCGTTGCATCCACTGTATTGCACAAATGCTATCTTCTTACTGTAATGTCATTGGAGACTCAAAACACCTAAACAAAAAAAAAAAACAAACCAAAACAAAAAAAAACCAGAAGATAAAATCATTATGCTAGACTTAAAGTGATGATTTGCATTGCCACTGTGTACAACTGCCAGTAGCCCACAGCCGTCTTTCTCATCTTTCTTGTAATAACAGAAAAAGATTGAAGATTAAGATTAGCTGGTGAGATAAGAACAGAGGAGAGGCAGCAGGAGACTCTGGTAATGACACATGAGCAGAGAGGAAAGTGAGAGCGACTGCCTTGGCTCCAACACGGTGCCTGTTGTGACAGAGAATTAGCATCCGTAAGTTAACCTTGCCTCCCTTTGCGAGACACCTCTTGGTGCCATTTTCCCCTCTTCCTGTCTTCTTCCCTGCCAACAAAAATCTCTCTGATGTAAACTGAAAATGCACGCTGCAAGTATCCATGTGGGTAATGCATGAGGTTGCCCATATGGCCAATACTTTTGTTTTGCAGTGCGCATATAGGACACATAAATACGTGTTTTTGCTTAGGCAGGAAAGTGAGAGAATGGAATTCAGCAAAGAGAAGAATATATCACAGTTAGAAATAATGTTGTTTTTCATCTTGTTTGCCTTCGTTCGCACAAGCCTATTCATTGTCATTATTTCTGTTTTCTGCTTCTCTAGCTTAGTCAAATTTTTAATTCCTTCACTGATTTTAATGGTCTTCTCGGTGTGCTTGGAGACTAAAACACAGAAGCAGGTATTCTATTAAGTAGGGTCCTTGTGATATTTTAATGTAGTAGCCTTTTCTTCTTTTAATCTGAGATCAGAACCTGTGAAGTGTTCACATTTGCAATTTCAGCAAGGTGTCCAGCGTACTGCTGTCTAGCATTTAAAACCGCTCCACTCCAGCACAATTAGCGGTTTCTGCTGAACTGATCCTACAAGACCAAGTGATGTGATCAGGAATTATCAAGGCATCTCTTTACAGGATATCTATGGCTACAAGAGAGAGTATACAGTTTCCTTACTTTCATAAAGTTCAACGTGTAGGAACTTACTTCCTTGAAGTCAGATCGTTACCCCATTGAATTTCTCAATTTCTCAGGGATTTACAGCCTTGCTTCAGAGGGGTTTTTTTTGCCGTTATTTCATAGTTTCAGGAAGTCATGACAGAACACTATTTTATGTTCTGTGTATAGGCAAATAACTGCTTTAAACACCTGTACTTACTTTTTTTTAGAATTATTACGTATTACACTTTCTGAAGGAAATGAGGGTTTAATTTTTTTATTTAATGAACGAATATATACATATATATTCATAATATATGCAACATGTATTTACTTGAATACAAAATTAACTTTTTTGCCAAGTCTAAAGAATCCTGTTATTTTTGTGTCGTATTCATAGCTAACTGTCCCTGGTCAGAAAAAGCGCCAGAATCATGTCTCATCTCATTGTTCTATTCAGCAATGAGTGGCTAGCTGTAAATCATAGTTATGATCACAAAGAGCAGGCATGATTGAACAATATAAAGTCAAATCTGTATACAGAGAAAAAAAAGAAATTTTACCCTCCCTTCCCTTTTCCACATAGCAGGGGAAAAATCATAACATTCGTTCTTAAGTACCATGTTAGAAAATATCAGTGTTTTCAGTGCTTGTCTATTCTTTGCATTTTCAGCTTTATTTTTTAAAGGATAATTTGGTAACTTGTTTTCATACTGCTGCTACGTTCGATGCCTTCTATACAAAAGCAGTGGGTGCTGTCAAATGTAAAGGGTTGGTGTATCTGTAATGTCTTGGTTACTCACAGATGGCAAAATCTTCTGGTGGAGATTTTCAGACTCATATTTATGCACCTCTTTACCCTCATTGCTTTAGAAATTGTAATGAAACTAGTAATTTGGAAGAATAAAAATTACATCACTGTTTTAAAATTGTTAGTTTTTGAGGTTAATTTCAAATGGCCATCTTTGGAAATTCTGAATTGCATTATTGCTCTTCAGGCCTAGAATTGAGCCATTTAAACTCATCTTCTTGAAACAGTCTTGAATTACCTGTTAATTCAAGCTTTACTGTTTTGTAATTTATTATTATTCCTCTAAAAAGCAGTAGTGGAAATGTGACAGTACCAAGCCACTCTTTCAAAGTATCTGATGAACTCTAACAGTTTTAGGAACTGTGGATCTCTCTCGCACACACACACAAAAGGAACAAAATCTGAAAATTGCCAACAAAAATGCTCCTATGACTTACATCAGTTATGTGAAGGCTTCAAGGTAAAAACTGAGGAATGGCTTTACCTATATAGAGTAATGAATATGCTAAGAAGGTTGACTAAGGTAAAGCAAATCCAGTTCTCCCAGTTGGCCTTCATGGTAGGTTAAGGCTGTGGAAAATCCTTAGCTGAAGAGACGAATGAAAATCACTAATTAAAACTTAGGAGCTTGAGAGGGGGGAAGATTACTCAGACATTGTAGATATTGTGAGGTTCAGAGAACATCGAGGACCATATTTTTTCAGTTAAAGGAACCTTTTGAACATTGAATTTGAACAAGCTAAGCAGAGTATTCAGGAGCAGTATGCCTGAAATGGCAGCATTTCAGGCAGTATGCCTGAAACAGCAAAAGTGACTGAAATCGCAGAAGAGAACCTTAAGGGTCTTTTGTAGTGTTAAGGGTGCTGGATGGAGGGATCTCCACACAGTTTCTGTCTGTATTTTGGATCATAGGTGGCACTGCTTTCTGTGCAAATAAGCTGTGTCCTTTCTATAAGTTATTTTGCAAAACATTTCAGACCTTTACTGTCACATTCAGGTGTTCCTGCCAGAGCTGCTGGCAAGACTCGTGGTGTTCAACATTGCTTTGGGGCATGCAGCAGCTGGGTCATGGGCTTTATTTCTGAGAAATGGAGTGAAGCAGAGGGCTTGTGTGCCCATGGTGCGTCTGAGAAGCTGGAGCCAGACAAAACCTGGGTGTAGCACAAACATACAGAAACATATATTTAGACCCAAACAGAATCCAATGAGTAGCCAAAGAAAATGAACATGACCCAGGCAGTGGAGGAATGTATGTAGAAACCCACGGGGAAATTTCACCTGGGAATGTCCCTGGGAGCAGGTGTATCACATGAGGCAAAATGAGACACATGCAAGTATACTCAATCTTATTTCTTATTTCATGGTTGATTTTTCTCATACATTAAGGAAAAAAAAAAAAACATAAAATCTTTGGTTAAGACGTTTTTAAAAGCTTTAACTAAAAAACATGTTGCCTGCCTGCTGACGACACTATTCTTGTCAAATGTGACTATTCTCAAGTATGATACCTCCTGGACCACATGGAGATAAATTTGCTTGAGTCATTCAGAATATATCTGGACAATAAGAGTGGGTTTCATCGTACCATCTAATAAGTAGGATGTAGGCAGTTACATCTGAGCTAATCATCTAGTCTCCCTTTATAGTCAACAAAGAGAACAGGCACTCCCAGAGTATGATTCATCTCATCTAAATTAGGTCAGATGAATTGTAGCCTTAAAGTGTCTGTTTTTCTTCATCGAAAGTAGCAACAGTCTAGGGTGAGATGCTGAGCTGTAGATATCTGCATCAGAAGTGTGGTAAGTTGAAACTCTCACCACGAGATGAATCATGAGAGCTCTATTTGGTTGTTCTTTGTTACATTTATTTGTGCATTCATAGTACTGTTTAACCCCAGGAGTATAAAGTGACACTGCATTAAATCTATAACTGCTACCCATATAATCTAAACTAGGGTATGAATGCACTGATATTATTATTCTTGCTGTAATTAATTTGAGTCTACCTCACAGATGCACACTGTAAAGTGTTGGATGATAGTGCTGTATCCTGACAACTTAGCTTGTTGCTTCCTGCACATCGAGTCTGATTTACCATGGTGAAGTACACCTTTATGCTTACTGCACAGCATGACATTCTGGGCAAGACAAACATAGCAACAAAATGGGCAAAAAAGGCTGGTTTCTGCCTTGATTTTCCTGACCTGTCTAGGTTAGATTAAATGCGTTAAATTAACAGAAGAGTTGTTGTATTTCAGGAGAGCACTGTGCTGTTAGTAAGGAGCCAAAGAGATGAATGAAGGAGTATTGGGCAGTCTGCTATTTGACACCATAGTGGGAATTGTCATGTTATGCAAAACAGCAACCAACAGCAGAGCTCTAGTAATACAGAAAATTTTCAAAAGATACATGCTGAAAATCTCTCAAAGCTTGTGCTTTAACCAAGAAGTCACAGAGATAAAGAGTTTGATATAATGTATTAGGGCTACTGGCTATGAGTTATGAATGAACTTTGCTAATCACTATGGAATTCTAATTGCCTAACCATTTATTACCTACTGTCATTTGATGGTATTTGAAGAAGATTACTAAATACAGTAAGCTTCCTACATAGACTTTAGGAATGATGGTAAAAAAATTCACAGAATAACGTTGAGAATGTGGGAATGTGTTTTCACGAGCTGTAAAGGAACAACTAAACCTTCACAAAAGTACTGGAGGAATAAAAAACTGACAATTACAAAGACCTGTTATGTCATGCAAATTCTTCACCTTTATGCTAATTAAAGGTCTTTGAATATATTGGAGGCTTATTGACTGTCCTTCCTGTCAATTTGTGAGGTACCAAAGCATGGTGTTTATTCAGCACATTTGCTTTTCCTAATAACTGGCATAATAATTCATTGAAGTTCTCCACAATTAACATGACTGAGGCAGTAGAATGACCTCAAGAAGGTGAGAAGTCTGTTTTCTCGTGTCTTGTTTGTAAACAAGTGATCACCATATTTTTGCTTCAGGAGCAACCCAACAACATGATTCCAGAGTAGTTGTCAGAGTACAGAAATACTGTGTTTCTGAGTAATTAGTTTGAACCCAAACTAGTATTACAGAGCATACTATTATCTGCTTAATTGTCTCTTAAGTCAGAGGATGATATATTTATTCTAAGGACTGCAGAGCTACATTTAACTCAGTCATAGATCAGCACGAGAGCAAGGTTAGATGCTGGTAGATAAACAACAATCTTCATGTTTTGCATTATAAAGCCTGCAGGTACATTCTTTTTCAGGAGTCACTCTGGTACTAGATGGGAAGCATTTTAATTCACTAAAATCATTTCCTATGTTTTTTTCCTAATAATTTGTAACTTATCTAACTAAATTAAAACAAACTTAAAGCCTGCACAAAATATAGCAGAGTGAAACCACAGACTGAACAACTTTCACAGAATACTGGAACCTAGTCTACCGAAAGCTAACAGTCCTGTGGAAGGACCACCAAGTGGAGATCAGCCAGGATTCCTTCTGTAATGCATGGATTCATCATTAGCTTTTGAGTCATAAAAGCTGAATTGCAAAAATTGGAAATAACGTTTACTTTTCAAAACATCCAGCAAATTAAACAGATCAGTCTACATTGTATATTGCTCAGCTATTTGAACAAAATCAACTAGTGAAAACAACATGTAATACCAGAACAAAAGGATGAAGAGCAAAATGATAACTAAGCAAGACGACCTTTTTATCAGTTGCACTGTGGTATATGGCTATATGTACAGAATTCAACTTCGTTTAGTATTGCATGGGAATGTTCCACTTGTATCACAGTATGATATCTTGCTGGTTCTATGTTCTAGTGATACCCCTCTTTCATAATGCCTATATAGTAACCTCCTGCTTTGGTCCCACTAGCAATGCAAATGAAACTTCATTCAAATGAAAGAGAAGGAATACTTGAAATGAGATTTTTTTTTTTTCTGAGAGCCATGCTTTTCTTTTGATGAGCGCACTTGATAAAATGTGTTCTACCCCCAGCCCCCTGCCTTCTGTACGTTTCACTGATAATGTGACCCACCACACTGAAACATTATTATTTCCTGGAATGCTGTAGGCAAGCATGATGATGAGAAGACAAAAAGGGAAGTGAATGTTAAGCAGAATGGGAGAGAAAGGAGTTGTGTGTATGTAGGAGGAAGTCAGAAGACAGAGGTAAAAAATAAAAAAAGAGGTAGTTAGAATTGGATATAAAAAGAGGGCAAATAAGTGCATATTCCTTTCAAAGTGTATGTGTCATAGAATATAGAGGAATAATTCTACCCATATCGTTACTCAAAATTCCCTCTAATTTCTGTGGGATTTGAACATGGGAAATGAGGACAGATTTCAGTGACATTGTCGTCAGTTTAATTCATATTTTAGAATTATTTCTAAGAGTAGGCAAAACAGTTATTTTCAGTTGTGTCTCAAAAATATCTTTGGTTAAAGGAAGGACAAATCAGAAATAAAAAGTGAGAGTATTTTATTTACATAAAATTTAACTGGTTTCAACATAATTCCAGGAGTATTTCTTATATATCTAAATAAACACACACACTTTTCATAAATTTGCACTTTCCACAAGTATGTAAGAAGATGGTATTTAAGAACAATTACTTGGTGATAACTTTTGCAAGCAAAGCTGATTACATTTGTAATCAAAGGAGGATTTGAGACAAGAAAAGTAACCCAGCAGATGAATACCAGTACTTCTGAAACATATGGCAGTGCTCTAACTGACTTGAGCAGGGGTGCATTCCCTCCTGTATGCTTTTTCTTCAATGTAACATTGAAATCTGTCTCATTGCCAATCACATCACTTCTCTGAGCAAGCACTTACTTTAGTTTTAGCTGGAATTCACCTCATGTAAAGGATCAGCAAAAAGCCTTTGCTTCACTTAAGTTCTTGTGCATTGAGCAATTTCATTTTTTAAGCTGTCCTAAAGCAATTGTTCATTCAAGTCAGAGTTATTAATGGAAGGAAATACAACCTATTTCATGAGGTCATATTTATACATTCATGTTTAAACATTTCTAGTTTTGTACAAACTGTTACACTTTGCTCCTGAAAAACATCAGCTTGTAGCAAACAGCTTTCGCCCTGAACACATTCCCCATTTTCATTCTGTATTTTTATCCCATGAAGCTCTTTACTATTCTATGTTCTCTCCACTGCAAGCAATATTGCACCAGTCATTGCAGTATTGGGTGAAGCCATGGGCCTGATTGTGACAAGAGAAAGCAAACTGATTGTTTTTAACAGATATGGTGAATAAAAAAGCAAGAACTTGGGTAACAGCATTCATGCATTTTGGCTCATTGGATGAATTTGGAAGTGAGGAAAATCAGAATGCTCTTAGGATATTCCGAATTTTCTTTACCCCAAACCAGTTCTTAATCACAAAATCAAGTAATCTGATATTAACAAATGACAACTTTGTGACTAGTTTTGCATAGGACTTTACATACTAAATACCCATTGATTTCCTGCCAGACTTCTGAACTGGAATAAGAATTTATCATTTGTATTGTAACATCCCTCACTTTAGAAGTGATAAATTATTTGAGTCTGTTCCATGCCCTAGGAAAATGTTTACATGTGTACTTAACTCTTTCAGATTGATCAATGTACCTAAAGCTACTTACATTCCCTTCTGGATCAGAACAGATTTTGCAAGCAGTACAGATCTTTCATTGAATATCATTCAATTCAGGACCAAAAGTAAATGTGGAACGATTCACAGAATTTTCAAGTATGGCAATGAAACTTCTACACAACTGTAAAATAGTAACCAATCTGTCACCTGTGGCCCTGACCTTCTACAAATATGGTTGGTGATAGGGAAAGACAGTTCTAAACTTCCCTGAACTGGTACTGGAAAAGATGCCTGCCTGATTTAGAATATCTGAATTTCCAAAGTCTTATCTTATTTGTTATGGTAGGCTGTTGAAGCTTCTTTTGAGTAAATCATCTAATTGCTTTGTGATGTCTGCCATACCAGTTTTTACCAACTGTTACTAATGACTGGGAAGTGTTTGTTTAACTTACTGCAAGTCCTTCATATTGGGTGGCAGACACAGACTTTAAGAGAAAAATTCCAAGGTAAATGACTAGATGGTTTTGTTAGAAATTCATTGTGACATTATTATTATTACTGAGAACATTAAAAATCATGTTTCAGTTGCATCATATTTTATTTAATGCATTGCCATTCTTTTGCACTCCATTGAAACAGTTCTTGCTAGAGTCTACTCACCTCTTCTGAACTCTAATCTCAAAACCATCCTCTTTGATGTATTAGCTGCCATCAATCATATTCTTCTTTCTGGAATCTTGTTTTCTCTTGTTTCAGTGGTCGTCTTATTTCCCAAGTCTCCTCTTAGCCTTCTGATCATCACTGCAGTAAGTTCTTTAGGGGGATCTTTCTTGGTACACTTCCACATCGTCTCTTCCTTTTTTCTTTGCAAATAAAACTTCAGCTGCTGTCTCTGTACATGCAACTCCCAAATCTGCTTCTTTAATCCAGACCTTTTCTTTGTTATCACACCAAAGTCTCCTGGGATCTCAGATGATCCGTTATGAATGACACTGGCTACTACCAGATAATGTGGAGTAGAAAAGTGGGCAGATCAGCAAAGTAAAACAGGTGGAGCTGAGGACCTCATACCCACATTGCATGCGTTGTATGGAGAGGTTATTTCAGACTAGCTATGATCTAGTAACATGGACTGAATGCCCACTAGCAGTTGAAGGACAGCTTGGAGTAAACGCCTGGGTGCGTTCTTTGAGCATGGATTTAGGTTTAGTTTCATCTGAAATTTCATGAGCAACAAGACTGCTCTGTAATGCAAACTAAAACCCAGTAAGGGGAAACTTTATTCTCAAAGAAACACTGTGTGCTTTCTGCCATACTTCCTCTCATATTTAGAGAGATATTTTGACAGATATCTATAAAAGAGCTTGAGAATTATTTGGGTGTTAACCTACTATGGCATAACCTACCATGCTAAGCAGTTGCTTACCTCCTTTAATTAAATTGTAAATTCTTCTAGGTGTCATCTTCTCTTTTCCTAACACTGATGCAGATGGATAATAATTATTTTGTCACAAATACATGATTATGATTTTATTCCTATTGCAGCTTCTCTATTGTCATCTCTTTTCTATTTCCAGAAAATTTCTCATGTCTTTTATGTATAAGACATCTGGTCAGTATAGCTCAGCTACAAGCCAAGGATTGTAATAACCGTTTCAATTAGCATAATCTCCCACTCACAAACAGTAAAATCCTTGTCATCAGACAGGGGAATTATACAAAGTTGCATCTAGTCACTATAATTGTTCGGGAGTTGTGTGGCGGGGGGGGGAGCTTATTTCTTTTTAGTGCTGTTAACACACAGAATTAAAACACCTCAAATATTCTTTTATCATTTAGTACTATAAATTCATTTAATTACTAGGATACAGACCTATTTTTAGTAGAGTGGTGCAGTTCGCCAATAGTATCTCTGGTAGCTATGCAAAATACACTAGAAGATCTGAGAATGACCACACAGTCAAGACATCATCATTGCCAGATTCAGCTATATCAGCAAATTTACAGGAAGAACTGTAAGGTAGCATTAAATGACACAGGAGGAGAAAATCCTCTATTAAGCTCTACCATTTTGAAGGCTGACTGAGACGTGTATCGCTCAGCTCACTCCTGCGAGTGAGTCAATTTGTCCCTCGGTTGACTAGGCTAGCCTCCATCAGACAGGCCAGTATCTCTTGTGCCCCACTGTCCCCAGCCATAAAGGATTGTTAGGCATCTCCTGGATTGTTTTTTTTTTTTTTTGTATGTATCTTAGTAATTACTGTGTGAATTAGGAACTAGTGTCGAAGATGAAAAATGTGAGTGAGGTAATAGACTGTATTTAGCAGACCAGATTCCTGTTTACCACTCTGAATGACAATTCAAGCCCTCTGGACTGCTCTTCAGAAACACCTAGATCTTGCCCTTGATGACACACAAAGGCTTAAGGAGAATTTAGGCCACCAGAAATAGTATTCCATGTATTTCTGTGGGTTATATGGGTTTTATATGGCAAATCAGAAAATTTAGCATAGGTCTTCAGAGACATAGGCAAGAGCCCTACTCATATACTCTTATTTACTCTTCACTAGCAGACTTTTACTTGTCTCTAGAAGATTTTCTTTATCTGTAACTGATATTTGGATTTAGGTTTAAGAGAAGAAAAGATCAAGTACTTTTCTTACTCATTGTCATTGGAGTATGGTTATATAAGGACTCAGCTTCATTCTTTCAGACTTTCTGAAAGTAGACCCCATACTGTTTCTGTGCTGCTTTCTCATAAACAGAGAATGTAGCTCTGTGTGTGTGTCTGTTGTACATGTACATGCACTGTTTGTCCATATTTTGGGATTTGGATCTCTGAACAGCAGTGCCGATGCCTATCTGAGGCTGATGTAACACAAGATTAGTACAGTAGGTGTTGCTAAAGTAGATTTTAAATTTAAAATCACCATCATTGTGCTCCTTTTAGGGACTTATTAGTCACTATTCCATTTACAACCTCTGTTTGTACTGACTTGTGTTCCTTTTCTTTTTCCACTCAGATGTTGCAAGAGCAATTGAGTTACTGGAGAAACTGCAAGAATCTGGAGAAGTACCGGTACACAAGCTACAGTCCCTAAAGAAGGTGCTGCAGAGCGAGTTTTGCACAGCTATCAGAGAGGTATGGAACTTAGATTTTTAGTTATTTCTCAGAGTAACATTCCTATCCTAAAACGAAAAGTACACTTGCCTTTCAATGCTGGAGAAGCAGGAGTACCTTCTATAAAGGACAATGGATGCGAGATGTGTCTGTAGCTGCCTGCTACCATGCAGAAAGCTGAAGTTATTGAAAAGCAGACACGGAACAGTTGCGTCAGCAAGGCATCAAGCCTGAGGCAGTTAGCCTTGCTAAGGAGAAAGGGTGATTAATTAGTACTTTAGTATTCTAGTATCTCTGGTAGCTATGCAAAATACACTGGAAGATCTGAGAATGACCACACAGTCAAGACATCATCATTGCCAGATTCAGCTATATCAGCAAATTTACAGGAAGAGCTGTAAGGTAGCATTAAATGACACAGGAGGAGAAAACCCTCTATTAAGCTCATGCTGTTTCAGGGTCTCTGCTAACCCATACAGCACATGGGGACAAGCCAAGTTCGGTCAGTGCAGGCTTAAATGCCTCTTCTTTGAACTCAGATGTGAGATAAAATCGGAGTGCCATGAGATACAAATGGTGTAAGCATGGAAGTTAATTGAAGCTAATAGGAATCTTGCATTTGAAATCAGTGGTTGGATCCCAGTGGGTGTTGCTCCACGTCAGACATTTTTGTCAGATTGCTAAGAACTGTGATTATTATCCTGCAAGCATGGTCAGGGTTCTTCCTAAGCTGTGCCCAGCAGTAGATAAATACTGATTGTTTTCTTCTAGACAAGCTAGAAAAGAAGCACCTCCCGTCCTACATACACACTAGTAGTATCTTTAAAGCAGTTAAATTATAAATACTTCTGTAAGAAGTTTCTTGGACAGAAACCATAAATTAATAAAGTCTTGTGTCACACTTTTTACCTACTAAACTGAATGCTTTAAGCCTGCCAGTCTGAAGCATCTCTAAATGCCCTAATGAAGGCAACATCTTTTCAGCAGAAAACCTGTAAGAAATTCTGTTTCAGTTTGTCTATCTACTGCCTGGAACTAATCCTCCCATACTGAAATCAATGGGAAATATAATGTTACCTCAAAGGTAGCAGGATTGAACTCCTGATAACTAGGCAACAGCAGCACATTGATTGAGTGGACTGCTGGGTGACTAAAAGGAGGAAAGAGAACAGACTTCAGTTTAATAAGCAGAATGCCACACACTCTTTGTTTTATGGTATATACTCTTCAATGTGAGAAACACAGAGAGGTTTCCAGTAAATTGAGTGGCGGTTTTCAAGGCTTTTTAAAGGGAGTAGTGTTCAATGACAATAAATAATGGCACTATGTACCCTGAAAAGCTGATATTCTGACTAGTCCTTTCATTTAACTAGCTAAATGCTTCTTTAATTGACCACAGAGCATTGAAAAGTTATTTTTCTTCAGATAACAGAGTATAGCGCTCCAATTGTTATGGGAATTTTCAGTCTCTGGAGCATCATCAGTGAAATCTTATCAAATTTACATTCATCTCTGGAAAATATTCTTAACAGAAACAGACACAAAGCTTTTTGAAACAGGTACAGAGTCTAGGAAGTAGGAAAATAGCTTAGACAAAGGCACTGTCAGTTCAGTGAACTGAAAGCAGATTTTGACAAAACCATTTCGGTGGCACAAATGGTCTTTATAGAGTGTTGTGTAAAGACAACCTGCACGTGTCAGACAATCTGATTGCTATTGAAATCTTAAAACCAACTAATAGCACTTTAGTAAGCCTGTAACTAGGTGTTACACAAGAGCTGAGTGATGATGAATGAGCAGTTAGGTCAGTTCTACCAACTTCATAAACAAAACTTTGTTTCTTTTTAAATATTTAATATATATTACATACATATAGCCTATCTATCTAATATATCACTATTGGAGAACAAAATTCTGCAACAAAAAATTATTAATGCCATTCACAGCTGCTGCATATAAAAATCTTTTCTTAGAAGAAATATTTAAATATGAAATGCCCAATAACAAGTCATTTCATCCATGGAGGGTAGAGGAATTGACATATATACATTGGCAGTATTTAAGGTTGTTCAACTTGTCGCTCTTCCTTTTAGTTACTTACATTAAACCTTTGGCAAATGTTTAGACTGTAAATCTTTTTTTCACCAGTTGAAAAGTTGTTGGAAAATTCCGGCAAAAAAACATCTATCATTAAAAAAAATAATAATAAGAAAAGCTTGGAATGTTTTGGCCTTGTTGCATTGTTAGGCATCTCCAAGCACTGCAGCAAGGGCTTGGAGGATATTTGTCCTGGGTCTCGCAGTTAGTCCTTCTTGCATGTATTTCATTTACACTGGAGTTCATGAGACTGGTAGCTACTTCATTGAAGAATGCAGTCTTTTCCTAAGCATATTCAAGCTGAGGCTAGACAGAAATTTCCCTGCAAATGCTCCCTGCCATTGTTTATCTTCTCTTACCAAGTGCAAGCTGTGAGAGTGTGGAGGCTAGCTTCTCATTCCTTCTCTTAACACCTACACAAAGAAGGGAAGAGGAGTTGTTGACCTTACAAGAGAAGGCATGACAGTCAGTTGGAAGTAATGTGGGAAGTAGTTTTGTGGAGCACAAGAGCCTTCCCGGAGAAAGCAGTGAAGTAGACAAGGTGTCAGTAGTAAGTAGGAATAATCGAAATTGGGTGAGAAGCAGTGGCAGGCTTTGTATTAGTATGCAAATTCTGGAAGAGGCTGCTTATTAAATATATGCTGAGATTCAGATTTGCAGTGTGTTGTGTACATAGTATAATGCAAGATCTGAGCCTAACATTCTTTCATCAAAGAATCTAATAAAGCAAGTTAAGGCAGACGCCTGTAGTCGTATAAATTTCATAATGGAGGAACTTTGGAAAATAAATGTTTTCTTTTCCAGCCAAAGAAATTATGGACACTTAACTATCCAGTGAGTTTGACTGTTAAAGTGTGTCCCAGAGAGACATGATGTTGGGCTGAGTGCAGGTGAGATGACTGAGGATGAATTATAATCCACAGAGTATTGATTGGCTGTGACTCGTCCCTCTATAGCTAGGAATTATTTAGCTACAGAAGCAGTAGGTCACCTTTATGATCAATTAGCCTTTAAAAGTATGAGATACTTTATTAGTGACAGATTCCAATCTAATATGTAGGAATCTATTAAATGGCTGTAATGAATTGTATTTATGCAAACTTATTTGGTAAATCAACCCACCAGTTCAATTCCCCGAACTAATATTCCACAGAAATAAAATCTTTTTAAAGAGACTGAGTGAATGAAATTTCAATAGAAGTACTTTGGTATTTTTCTAGGATGCTATGTCAGGAAATGTTGATTAATGGTTCTGAATTAGCTAAATACAACACCACCGGCTGAAATATTCTGTCTGGCGCTAGGAAGGAATTTGTATTAGCTCTGGAAATAATGGACATAACCGAACTATGTAATGGCCTCAGTATTTCCTTTTTGTCTGAAGACCCCTAGCTGTACCACCTAGTCCAGAAAACAAGGTAACCCAAGTTTGGTCACAGAAAAATTTAATTTTGAAAAAAATTGTAATTGCATTTTAAAATTACTAATTTCAAAAGCTCTCCAGCTGCATGAAAATTAATGAAGCTTCTGTAGCCTTGTCACCTGGCAAAAGATGCATGAGTCTTGTCCATTATATCATTTAGTCCTTCCTTCCATGTGTTTTTGCTATTTATTCAAAGCTGTTGCTGTGTTGTATTCTTCTGATTCCTGGGGGATTACTAGAATAGCTGAACTGCAAGGCACAAAAAGTGAATGCATAACTGAAATATTGAGAAGGTATATTCATGTAGAACAAAAAAATAGGCAACCTGAATTGATAAAGTGACTTTAATTGCTATAAGTCAGTGAAAATGAGGTTAAGCAAACTGTAAAATAAGATGAACTTCTGGTCTGGCAATAAACCTTAAAGAGCTGTAGGCACAGAAGTTAGACTAAACAGTTGAGCAAAACACACTAAATGAACGGAAAATGTGGCATGCCTTAGGAGATTATGGAAATTTCATTTACTGTTAATATTTGGTAATCGGTACTGAAATGCCAGGAGAATAACCATACAGCTTGATAAGCCCATGCATCTGCTTACGAGCAGAAATTTTCTTTCAAATTGATTCTGAAGTTTCTATTTCTGTATGTTCAACAGTAGTGGAAAATTCAGGTGTATCTGACTTTCCTGCCACCCTTCCTTCTCTTCTCTATGTTCCATTTCAAGATTAAATCTTAACGTTTTTCTCTGTGGATATTATTTAAAATAAATCTGACTGATATATACTGACAGTGAAACATTTATCAATACTAAATATAATCCATTCATAAGGTCTTTATAAAAATGCTGTGTGGCAGCCAGAAACACAACAGTAGCCACTATTTTATTCTGTTATCTTACGACTCCCACCAAAATATCAGGTCATCACACAGCAGCACTTTTGCAGGACTGGGTCAATGACAATCATTTTTTAAAAGGAGGAGCAGTCAACACAAAATGCTCTACTGTTGTGTGTTTTGTATGAAAATAGTCTGTGGAACAGCATGTTGTTTTTGAAGATAGTTTGGTTTCTACTTCAGTAATTTAAAACTTTTGTGCTTACTGTAAAATTATCTCATGGACAGAGCATCCTAAAAATGTAAAAACTGCTAGTGACTTCCAGGCAAAAAAATGGCAGTGGCAGAACTCCGACACATTTCTGATGAGGTCTGGATTCCCCTGCAGTTACTTCTGAGATATATTTGACTACGTTCTATGATATTAAAAACATAGCTTCACTGTATGCTAGGTAATACAGTTCTACAAGCCAAGTTGATATACTGGAATGATTTTCTTTAATTAATAATTGTCATTTTCATGCCTTAGCAATCTGAATGACTGGAATCCCAGTGCTGCTGGTACGCAATGTATTATTATCTGGTCATTTTCTCAAGCTGCCTGCGCTTTTTGTTACTAACCTTGATAGGTATTTCTGCAAATTAGGGAACTGGAAGAAGGCTGCTGAGTGGTGAAGGCTGAGTCTAGCAGTACTATGCTTATTACTTTACTGTGTATGACAGCTGGAACGCTTGGCTGTTCACATATTTCAGTATGTTGGTTTACTCCATTTTAAAGGGCTGTACTAGATGTAACAGTAATGGTGTCAGTTGGACTCCGGTGAAACTGTTTATTCATTCTTTTATTAAAATTATTCATTTAGAATTTTAATGTAGGACTCCAGGAGTAATTGAAAGTCCTGGTTTCATTGTGTTTCAAGAATTCCAAGATTGTTTTTTTCTGTTTACAATATAATGCTGTTCCTCTGCCTCCCAGACCTAGCCTCTGAAAGCAGTATCATTGTTTTGTACCTGATGAATCCCATTCCTAGTAAAAATAGAGGATCCTCAGGCCAAACTGTCTTGGCTGGCAGTGAGGGCAGCCCTGGAGTTCAAGTCCTGCCATCCGTTACTCTTTCTTTTCTTTGGGAGATGTGTATTTGTTACGGGAGGAGGAACAGAATTCTTGCAGTCTCTCATCTCCACAGGGTGAGCCAGCTTTAAAAATAAAGTTTTTAATTAGAAAGTGCAACTTCTATGTATATATCAAAAAGACTTACCTCTAGAGATGCTGTAATTCACAGCACAGAACTATAAGGTCCACTACTGCCACGTTTACCCATGGTGGTATTAGTCAGGATTAAGCAAAAGTGGTGTATTGGACTTACTAAAAGGCAATTAGTAAGCAAAAGGCCAATAGAACAACTCACAGGAGTAAAGCAAGTGAAGTTTGTCAGCTCAGATCTGTAACTCAGGTCACAACGGCAATATTGTTATATTAGCATGATGCCCTATTAGACTGGCTGGGAAGCAAAGTTCTTCTTAGGCTCTGATACCTTGTTCAGGTATTCCAGATGGCTTATTTAGAATAACTGCACTGTTAATTTAGCAGTAGTATTCATGCAGTAGCAAATATGGATTTGTCCAAATTGACCAAATTCATTCAGATTTTCTTGTGCTTATACATTGATTGATTTGTACCTTTTATTAAAATTAACATTCCTGGATGCTGATTATAAAGTTTCAGCATTTTATTTTTTTTAGATACTTAGGTAGGTTCTAGTGTCAGCTGAAGCAGTCCAACATACCTGAATTCTGGGGCTGGGTAGCATTTGCAAGAATCTTCTGCTGTAGCTTTCTGTCCCTTTTCCATGACCAGTATCCCAGCAATGAAAAGCCACATAAAATAATGATAAAAATCATTTCAGCACATCCTATCACTGTTTGGAAAGGGAATTACTTAATTTCATTCAAAAGTGATGGTATGGCAAAATGGTAATGCTTTCATGTTTTACAGTTTTGCTTTCCCTCTCCTGGTTACAAGTATTATATCTATCATGATGAGATGAGGAAGAGATTTGTAAAGTATGTAAATAAGGGCAGAAAAAAATGTCAAATTGCAAAAAATGGACTGCCTGCTTTTTGTCATGTCACCATGCTCTATTAGGCGTTTAGAAAGTTCAGCAGTTTGAAAAGCCTAAGTTAGCAGTAAGTACAGAAAATATTTTTTTTTACAAAATTACCCTACTGTGTTCAAATATGTGCTATTTTTTTACAATGAATGTAACCAGAAATTACACAAATTTTGAAAAACAATGAAGTTGCAATTACCACTTTACCACAAGTGATTGAAGCTTTACTTGGTTGCTTGCAAGCCCTGGATGGCATGAATGAGAACTTTTGGAATGATTACCTTGTCACTCAGCAGATGGCCTTCATTAATGGCAATTATATGAATTTACCAGGCAGCCCAAGCATTATCAGAGAGAAGGCATTATTAAGACTCTGTGCAATTACTAAGTCCCTATGAGTTCCATGACTTCACTGCAGGAGATTTAAAACAGCTGCTGTTGTCACTTTTTTTTTTAGCTGCCTAGAGCTAAATGCATTGATTTCACAGATGTAGTACCCCAGAATCTGGGGCCGTACCATATCACTGATCTTTAACCAGTGCTTTCTCCTATTGGTTTTGATTAAAGATCAATTTTCGGAGTCAGCTGATGGCTATATATCTACTTGCATTTGCGCTCTCCTTGTGTAGTTGTGCTTTTCACAAAAGAGAAATATTTCAGTGCTACAGGAGTTCTGCAATATATAAAATCAAAGCAATGACATATCTTGTTCATTTTCCAGTTTGTCTGGATTGATGTTTCATGTTTACTAAAACTCTTCGATGAGTGGTGCTGATGTGATGTTCTTAGTTCTGTACAGGGCTGTGGTTATGTGTCTTGCAGAAGGTCACTCTCATGGGTCACTGGTGATGCACCTTGGCATCTTTTTTGTTTTCTTCACATTACCATTTTAGCTTATTTTGGCAGTATCAAATTTCATTACATAAAGCTCTTACAGATAAATAGCATAGCCTCTGCTGCAGCTCATCTCAAGCCCGCTTCTTCCTCTTGAGAGAAATCAGCAGCTAGGTGAATTACCGAGGAATATTTATGCTGACAATTTGTTGGAAGCCCCTGTAGCATCTGCATAAGCTTGCATTTCTGCCTTGATGGAGCCTCAGTATCCCTCTGCTTCCACTTAACAGAAGTTGCTGATGAGACTCCTGAGAAGTGCTCCTCAATCTCCATTCTTGAATATGCCTTCAGAAAAGAAAAGAAATTGAAGAACTATTTGAAAACTCCATTTTAGGTAGAATTTTTTTAGTATTTAAAACAAGAAACATCAGCAGTTTCCTTCATTCTCCCTGCCTCTCAGCTTGATGGGAATATTTGAGATAAACTTGCATGACTGGCTCAGGTTATGTCATTTTTTGTCTAGGTGCTGATTTTGACAAGGCTTTGCCAAAGGTCTTAATATTTGGACTACGGCTATTACAGCCCCAACAGCGTATGCAGACTTACTGATAAGGTGGAGGAAATGAATATTTAGTGATACTTCGCGTATTTTTGAACTCAAAAGTAACTGGCAGTGGGGTCTAAAAGAGTTTAAAATGATGACCTATCAATTCCAAGTATTCTTATGGGAATTATCTAATGACACATGTTGCTATTTCTTTTGATCCCAGTACACTGTAGTAGAAGCAGCCAAAGAGACTTTCAGGACAGTAGTTTTTTAAAGTTCAGTGACTGTGAAGCTTACAATTTCTAAGACATGTATAGCATTGTCTTCAAAGGTGGCAGATCATAGTTGCCATTGACGTCGAGCCCAGTATAGAACAGTGTGTAAGGGACATGAAATAAACTAAATGATGCAACCATTATTTTTATTGCTCCTAATACTTCTTGTTTGTAAATGAAAGTTCATTTTTCATTATTCTTAAGAGGATGCCAAGCAACTTCCTATTGACTTTACAGTGCTAGAGAGCCATTTTCAGGCAGAGCTGACATTGGAGGGAAGGAGAGAGGGCACAGAGAGGTCTTCTGTGTCCAGCAACACCGGGAATGTGTCAGCAGGCTGATCACTGTGTGTCAGTGCTCACACCAGAGCAGAGGATGTGACAGCATGCATTTCCTGGTACATCTGCTATGTTCTTCTGCTAGCACAGAAGGGAGGAAAGAGATTCTGGCCCCAGCCTGTAACCCCTGTTGGGTTGTTTCTTGGACAGACACAGCACTCATATGGCAAGAACTCATGGACCAAAACCTTGTTCAGCTTTCAGACAGCAACACAGAGTGGAGTGAGACGCTGTTAGGGCGGAGTGAGCGCTGCCCCTTTCCACACAAAAAAAAAAAAAGAAAAAAAGCTGGAGCAAATAATATTGTGGCATTTTAACTGGAGCGTCCATACAGTGTTCTACTCTAAGTTAAAATATTACACCCTTACAGTGATTATACTTAAGTTATTTTTAACAATGTTTCAGCCCTGTGCAGTTTTTTTTCCTGTTGCCTAAGGACAGCTTAATAATGCATCAAAGTTTGGATTGTTTTTTCACTTTAGTAAAACTGTCCTAGTTTCCTCCACAACCCCCGCCCCTGAAAGAAAGAAACTTTTAAATAAAATATCCCCTGTGAAAATGTAAAAGCCAACATTTGCAATATTTCTTCTGCACGTTCTGAAGTTAAAACTGCCCCATCTCCTCAGGTTGTTAAACGAGACTGAGTTCGTTTACAGTTTTGAGCTTTTTAATGGCTTAGTCTCCCTACTGCCTGTGGCACATGCCACGCAGTGTTACTTCATGGAGAAGGATTGTTATGACAATTGTGAAAATGATACAGATATTTGGTTTCAAAGATAAACACCAACAGTTTTCCTGATGCAAACATGTAACTGCTTACAGACTAATGAAAGCTTATCATTTAAAAATGTTCAAAATGCCAGCAATCTTGAATGACCATGTTCTGTCAGATATAAAGAGCTCATAAATGCAGACTAGTTGTCACAAAGCAGCTTTTTCTACAAGTTGTCCAAATTCAGTAGTTGCAAGAGGTAACTTATGTAATACAGACTGTTTGGTACTTCCTGTAAGCCTTATAGTATATCATGTCTTCCTCTCAAAGGTATTTTTCAACCATTTCAACCTCACTGTACTCACAGGCATCCATTTGCTTGTCCATCATTAAGAAGACCTTTTGTCAGAATGAAGATGATGTAAAATGTATGTTGTGAATGTGTGTGAGTGTCTAATTCTGTTTCCGTTGGGATTAGTCAAATGTGTGGCATAAGCCTATATGCTTATGGGCCTTTGTGATTTGTTTGCTCAAATGATTGTGCTTAAGAAGAATCTGAGTTTATTTTTACCTGGATGTCATCGTGGGTGTTTGCGGCATCCACAGCCAGTGGTTCTATGAGATTGCCAATAATTTGTCAAATTCTCATTCTCTTCAGTTATCCAGAATAATCCCTTCCCCCTTTTTTTTTCATTAACCAAAGATAAAAGTGAAGAATAGCACAAACAAAGCCAATATTAACAAATTTGGTTTTGAGTCAACTTGGTAGATAGAGAAGAAAATAAGCCTGCTTTAAAGTTTCCCATGGAGCTGCTGTCTTCTGCACTGTGGTGTGTGACTGTGTTTAGTACAGCATCTTAGCTAGAGGCTGCAGCTGTCATGGAGAAAATACACTTTTATGATGTAGTCATGCTTTCCTGAGCATGCTTATCACATGAGATAATTTAATGAAGCAGAACACGGGCGCAAAACCAGGAATTCCACATGATACTCAAGAGAGATAAAACCAAAGATGAACACACCATTATTGGAGATTTTCCGTTTTTGTTGAGCTATCATGGTTTTATGGCTGAATGGAAATGATCCATTACATTAGTTTTGAGCTTGAGTAAGGTTACAGAGGTAAAAACTCATTATCAGAAAGGAAGGGTAGACTGTTAAGTGCATACCTCCACATTGCTTACATACTCTTTTGGTTGTGTTTGATTCTTCGTGTTTTTCTCCTTTTTCATTATTTTATGTGTTCATCTATCTATTCAGGCAGTATCTTAAATGGATAGTCAGCTGGATTTGTAGCTTTTTCTGTAGAAAAGCAAATGCTGTTTGAAGTCTTGACAAACCTATCATAAAAGACATAGATACACAAGATGAGACTAACACCCTCAAACACTTCCAGTGGAGAAGGAAAGATTGTTGAAAGATGAAAACATCCTAATTACATCCAACAGTTATAACTTGAAATTGGACAAATTTAGCCTAGAAATAAGCCATTTTAATGGAAATGCTGTTGACCAGTAGACCAATTTCCTAAACAAGCAGGAGGGTTGGAATTCACAAACCTTTCTAATGACTCTAGTTCAAGCAAAAATTATGGTTTGGTGCAAAAATTAGCAAATGAGGTTCCATGGTTTATAGTGCACAAGAGGTTAAGGGAAACCGGAGTCCCTCTTGATCTTTGTAGTATTTAAAACATCTTTGTCCATTTGTAAGGTAGGCTTACAATCTGAATTGAATGCTAACATACAGCTCTGGGGGAGTCTGTTGAGGCAGAAGAACCAATGCAACTGCCTCCACAAACATACAGATGTATTGGGTTAAGAATGGAAAATATAGGCAAAAGGTTATGGGGGAGAAAAAAAAAACTCTGAGTAGAATGTGAAGAGACTAAAATGATGAAAACCAAGTAGAGGGGAAAAAAAGACAGGACTGTTTTGTACTGCAGGTGGAAGTTTGCCATCAGAAGCAAGGCATTCACGGGCATTGCAGTGGAAGTCAGCAGCTCCCCTGTGCTGCTTTGCACTGCAACTTCTCCCTGTCACAAAAATGAGCATCCTCCTCCCCAAGGATTGGTCCATACCCATCAGGTGTTACTGTGGGTATTACATCTTAGGTCAGAAGAAGGCTGAAGGACTGAGAATCAGCTGCAGATTTTGGGAAGAGAAATGAAGAAGAGAGAGGCCAGAAGCTATGCTGAATGAAGCACGTACAGACGCAAGCTCTTCTCAGCAGGATAAGAGAAGTCCGATTAAGACATTCCTTTCCACTCGACGTCTTGGAAGGCAGAAAAATGTAGTTAATCCTTTCCATCAAGTGTAGGCAATTAGGAAGACAGGGATTCAGGGTAGTTGATGGCAGAAGCGTCATACTGAGGTGTAAGTAAATAATTTCTCTTTTATAGCTTACCCTCAGTTCTGCAAGGGTGCACATGTATACTGTTCCATTGACACGACTACATAAATGCAGTGAAACCAATTATGTCTTGCTTGCGCTGGTTATTTTCATGCTGTCTCTCCCCTCTATACAGTCTGACAGGCTTCTGTGTTCTGTTCCTTGAAAGACTTTTTCCAAAAAATGGTATAAAATTCCCTTCTGCAATGAAGCAATAAAAAAATTGGCAGACAAACTAAAGAAACTGAATCCAAACAATGCCAATCTACGTGCTAAACATCACTCGCCAATCTCTTTGCAGGTTGCTTCATTATACCTTTTAACCTGCTTACCTATGGCACTTACTTAGGTTGTGACTTCTTGAAGGAAGACTTTTGTGTCTATTTTTATATAATATGATGTGATACTTCAGGCACTATAGAAACAGAGCTGATTATTGTCTCCTACACTTGATGCCTCCTATGCTGAGAAATCCCTAGTGTTTTCAAAGAGGTTATTTCCTCACTTACAAATCTCAGCAAAGTTTATCTGGGCCTGCTCCTTCATAGGTCTGAAATGCAATTTACTCTGTCTTGGGTTGTTTTTTTGTTGTTTTGTTTGAATACTTGTTCATTGCTGCAGCATGATTTCTGCCTGTTGCCTCTTCCCTGCTGTTTAGACCAGATTGTCCTAAAGTCTGTTGAGCATCATCATCGTAGGTACAGTTGCACATAGAATTATGTAATATTGTATTGGGGAGGAAGCACTGAATACCTCTTACAGAAGTTAATGCAACAGAATCTCTGTAATTAAATTTTAACTTCTAGAATTCAGCAGAAAATATGCTGCATCATGCAGGTTTTTTCAGAAAGCTTCCTCTAGCCAGCTTTATAAAACAGCCTGCGGAGTGCCCTGCTACCCCCAAACCTCCTACTAAAGCTTCGCATCAATGTAAATAGGCCAGCCCAGTACATGCTGCTTTGTTATGAGTCCATATGGAGTAATTTCTATTAGGAAGCCAGCTCCTAACGTACCTGTAAAGCAGCCCCTGTTCCTGTGCTTCAGTAACTCTAAACCAGCTGCTTTTCCTCCCAGCTGAACGCATGGAGATGAGGACCATCGTCATGACAATAATACCTGCTGCATCTGACTCGCTGCAGCGCCTGCTGGGAGAAGTAATAAAAAGCACGCTCCTCTGCACCAGTGCAAGCTGCCACAGCATAAGGAGGATTCACTTCCAAGTCTGATTTTCTAGTTCTAATTTTCCTCCCTCAGTCCTCTTATATTTTTTGAGTACTATGGGAGAGGAACTTTAGATTCTGATGTTCGAGGAGACTACCTGCAGCAGATGAAAAAGTCTGATATCTGTGTATGCCTTCAGTATTTCTTAATGAGAGTGTTGTAATCTCTGTGCTTCATGAAAGAAAACAGAGCCGAGTATTTCTGGCTCCACAGCACAAATCAGAGCTGTCCGAACAAACCCCTGTATGCAGCACACTTTTACCTGATGAACGTACAGCATACAGAAGCTGACAGTCTGGGTACAAAGCGCTGTGGGGGAAAATTATTTGAAATGTCACCATTTACCTTGCAGCTTTGCAGCTTAGCATCTTGAAATGTTGACATTTCACCTGTAATTTCATCTCTGTTACTAATGAATTGTGGAAACTTCTTTCCAAGCACTAGACAGGCAGGCAATGTATGGAGTCTGTCACCAAATAATGTTAACTAAACACCCATGTAAACTTTTAGACACTGTAAAAAGTGTTAAAATTAGATATGCAGCTCTTTTCTAAATTAGTCACATACATGCTACTTCTCTTTGTTCAGCTCATTCATACTACACAATGATGTCTTTCCAAATGATTCATCTGTCATGGTCAACAAAGGTCACTGTTTTCAAAGACTTCTTTAGTAAGTATCCTAAAGGAATTTTTCAGTTGCGTGTAAGTAAATTCTGCACCTTTGTCATCTTCTATACTGAGTGGTATTTTGTCCAAATAAGCAGATCTACAGAAGACTGATAGGAAATCATAAGGATGACCTGAGGGGTTCCTGAGCCCTGACACCTTGGGCTGTGTGCAC
>VXAL01008806.1:3279-18461 GCA_013399475.1 Chauna torquata
TTACATTAAAACTTAGCGCTACTCAAATTACATCTTGACTGAATTAGCAGAGTGCAATATATACATGTACTTTGGGTACTTTAAGATGAGTTTGAAACATTCCACTGACATCACTCTTCAGATGGGTGAAAAATGAGGAAGGCCACTATGAATGGTATTTAATTTTTTAAAAAAGAAGCTTTTAAAACAAAAAAAAAACAACCTGAGCACACACACAAAAAACAATAGTATGTTTCACGAGAATCATGTGACTTCAGTTGTTTGTGCCAGAGATGTATTAGCCACATATTTGTGCATTTTCAGTAAAGCTGAAGCAAGAGTCAGCAAAGCAAAAGACCTGTTCTTTAACTCCCAGAAGCATCTTTTCATGGAATATTCTGACTTTTTCTATGTGGTAAGCATTGAAACGATTGACTATGTACACAAGATCCTTATGTTCATTAAACATTTTTGTTCCAGTAACCATCATCAAGGAATAGTGTATTAATCCATCAGCTTGATTTATTTTTTGATCAGGGTGAACCAAACTATAACTGACTCGTACAGGGAGATGAAAAATGTGAGGAACACTGGGAACATGGAACAAAACCAAACCTATTCCATAGGTCAGATGATCTACATACATGGATACTATCAACCTGCACTGCACATGTGCCATTTCATCAACACCAGAGCCACCAGTTCTATTTGGTTGGAACCAAATTCCAACTGGTGTTTCCACTACAACAGAATAATCATGTTTTTATATAAATACATTGCAATGAATTTCATTCACTGGAAACATCCTAACTTGTGCATAATGAGTCCAGAAAGAGCTTGTACAAGCCCTTCACAAATAATAATAAGGGATCTTAACATTACAAGTCAGGATCAGAATTTGTGTTCTGTTCCTGAAACACTCATTTTCTAGATTACGCTTCATAGCAGGAAAAAGACAGAAAAAAGCAAATAGTTGGGGTAAAGTTTTGATCATTTAAAGACCACAGCAATGATCAAAGTACAGTGAACACTCTCCCTAAAAATAAAAAGCTGAATATTGAAAAAGAACAGTATCCAGAGGTTTCTGTCCTTATCCCTACCAGTGGCTCCTTCAGCCATTTATTCTTAGTTTTACTTAGTAAATAGCAACCTTTAAGAAACAAAATGAAATATTCTGTGTCCAGTAGCCAGAGTATGATGACATTGTGCAGTGATTGTCTGTGTGATAATGCATTTCCTGCAGATATAGAAGGCCAGTATAGTTTTTACTGAAGTTTAAAAAAAATCAGGAGGAGGAGGAGGAGTTGAACCATAGGAGTGGCGTTAGCAGCGTTCGTGATACATTTTGCCATGGAAACTGCTGCAATGTGGAATCCCAGTCTGCTGTGAGCACTGGTTGCTAAGGAGAGAGAAGTAGAAGCAGACAGCTGTTAGAGGGCTAGCAGAGCAATTCTTAATGGTAGTGATAGGAGGGTGATTAGCTCCCACATCCTCTTTCCTCAATATCATTAAATCATGGCTTTCTGTTAACATGTTGTTCTTTCATGGTAAGTGACGACTGTAATTTTCTTAAGTAAAATCTGAGATTAGTTTAAAATGTATATAAAAAGATCACCAATACTGTGCTCCTTTTAAATAACATCTCTAACTTCAGTAGCTTGTGCCACTTTGTTTACCTACTGAAATACGTCCTTGAAGATTAAGTATATACACTTATGTCACAGCTGCCAAATCACGGGAAATGTTTCCCACTAAAACTGTCACTGCATTAGTGACAGTAAGTACCTTGGGAAGTGTGCAGAAAAGAGCTGAAGCAGAGCTCAGTCCCCCACAAACCTGCTCACCTGCTAGTTAACCCCTGGACATGCTTCCTTAACTTGCCTTAAGGTTTCCAACAGCCTAAGCTGTACTTCTGTTATTGCCAACAACTCCTGCAGACTTGAACAGCACAACACTCAGTCTCCATTTAACCTCAATAAAAGCTCAGAAACAAGCTGTTTGTTGTCTGATGGGCTTTTCCTGGTGGGACGGTTTGGACTGGTGGGAGTTTCTAGGACATTCCTCGGGTCCAAGCTCTTCTAAATACACAGTTGTGGCTATTCTTAGCTTAAAGAGGGGAAGACAGGGGCGTTCTTTCTCTTTATTTCCAACTGCTTACAGATCTTACCTCAGAAGAGATTGAGCCACGTAGGGCAGGAAAGCTGGTATATGGTAGGATTTACTCTCAACTCTATCAAACGTCATTGCACAGACGTAAATTCAAAGTTCTGTAAGTTACAGAACTTAGTTCCAATATACATAGATGCTGAGAAGCAGGGCTGTGTTTTGGCATCTTTTGGTTAGGAAGCAATGCAATTCCCTGTTCACTTCTGCGATGACACTAGCAATAGTACAGCAGTTCTCAAACTGAGGACTGGCTTCTCAGAAAGGCTGAGAAATTGTGCTGGGGTGAAGTATAAAAGCATTCGTCACTGGAGAAGTGGGATTGGTGAGGGAGGTCTGGCTAGTTGGATGTAGCAGGGACTTCAGTGAAAATGGAGCTAATGCTGCACTCAGAGCGTGAGTAGCTCCATAGCTCTGGAATGGCCTAAGTTTTACTGTGCAGTCAATGTACACCCTTTTCCCCTTGCCAATCTCTGCAATGCTGTTCTGCCTTCTAGTCTGAGAGCTATTGCACAAGTTGTACTCAGACTGAACTGAGGAACAGAGACATGAAACAGATCCTGGCAAGTGGCGGGGAAAGGGAGTAAAGAGTTACAGTTGCTTTAGTATAATCAGGAAGGGGAGTTGTTTTCCGTACAGCATTGGAAGATTGCAGTATGATTTTGCTTTCAGGTCTCGGTATTTTGTTGCGACAAAAACCAGTGAAGTTCAGAGTGGTTCGTTTGGTGCAGCAGCATTTGATTTAAGGTGAACACAAACTAGTGAACACAGAGATATGAATGCTTAAAGATGTGAATAAGGAAAAAGCAGAATCATTAAAATGCCAACTTTATAGAAAGAGTTAAATTGAGATTGAAGGTTTAACCTGAACAGCAATGAAATCTTCCTTACAAAGATGCAGTTATGAGAGTAAATGTCCAGTGAAAATTCAAAAAAAGAGGCTTCTGATTTTTCAGTGTAGAGTGTCAAAATACTATGAAAACTCTGCATGTAAGGGGGATAAACTCTACTATGATTCTGCATGTAAGGGGGATAAACTAGATACTTTTTTTTCCTTTTAATTTTAGTCTTTGAATGCTAGTCATTCAAATCTGAGTGAGCTTTTGGCTGAACACTCTATATGTTCCTCAGCCATATAGAAGGAACAGATTATTAGGGAAAAGTTATTTTTGAAAAACCATCATTTATTGTCTTTCATATCCAATTCTAATCCTTCCTTTTATATTTCAGGGTGCAAGTTGAATTCTATATGAATGAAAATACATTTAAAGAGAGACTAAAGCTCTTCTTCATCAAAAACCAAAGATCAAGTAAGCAGTTGGATTAATTTTTATTAAGCATAACTGTGATACTTTGGGTAGAATCCAATTCCATTGAAGGCAAAGTTATCATTAATTTTCTTTTGAGCTAAAATTTTTTCTTCATAGGAGTCAGTTTTACATGATTTCCATAATACTCAAAAAGTATTATCTAAAATTTAAAACAAAGTACTTACTTTGTAGGATCAAATATTTATAGGGATGTGATTTTACTGTTATATGGTGACTAATTTGCATTGATCTGACATTGCAATGCTCATTAACAAGTCCTGAGCTTATGTCTAAGAAAGCAAAGCACCTCTAAAACGTTGGAGAAAAAGGCAAAGAGCTAGGTATTTCTGCAGAAGTGTTTAATTTTATGAAGTATTCCTCAATAAATATCAAACCTTATCTATACATAAAAAGTGATTTGGAAAGGAAACTAAGGGGAAAGATGAACCAAATTCTCAGTTTTCCTGAATGTAGTAGCTTTTTAGTCTGATATAACGATATATCTTCATTGACATATGCACTTAAATTCATAAGCCATCACAGAAGAGAATAATGTGGAGAACTAAGACATTTGTCTTTATATAGATCCATGCAGCTAATCCAAGGGGGATAAAACATTGTGTTATCAAATCTTGATTAAAGTAGTGAAGTTCACAGCTGAGAAGAACATTAACTTAACTTGATTTTCCTCTGTGTAAAAGGATTGACCACCTGCCTTCACCCTACACCTGTAAAGAACTAAAATTACAGTAGTTTTATACGTGAAGTTTTTAAACTAGGAAGAATGCATTTTGATCTTTGTAATACAGTTAAGATGGCTCTGTGGTATTGTGTCTACAAAAGGACAGAAAGGAGAAAAGAATGAACTTTACTTTCTCAGCATCCCAATCTTAAAAAAAAAATTGAGGAAACTAGATTCAGTTTTTAAAAACTAAGACCACAAGATGTATCTGTAAGACCTAGTTTTAAATAAATACTAGTTTTACATTGCAAGAGATGATCTTTTTATTGGCTAAGCTTCTTTAACTTTCAAAGTGAGATGAGCAAAATATTCCACTATGCCCCCCCCGCCCCAATAAAAAGACAAAAAAGCACTGTACAATTAAACAGTTGATAGTTTCAATTTAAGCTTTGGAATTATTTGCAGATTTCCATCTGGAGAATCAGATCTAACAGCTGCTGGAGGTTCATGAGCTTGGGGATGGGGAAATGGGGAAGCTTTATTATAAGAATATATACTTTTTTTTTTTTTTACACTTACATAGATAGCTTAAAGGAAGGTCATCTTAATTCAGGTGCCCAAATAGCATAGAAAGCAGAGGGCTACTTCTGCTAGTAAGTGATGTGGATAGCCTTTGAGTATCTTCATTTCTAAACTTGAGAGGACATAGGCTAGTTTGTTTATTTTTATTTGTTTTTAAAGACATTGATATATATTTAGTTGGTAATTTTTTTTCCAGTGAAGATTTAGTTGAAGCAAGTCTAATTCTGCATTAGCAGAATTTAGAGCTGTTACATTCTTTTCATATTGGCCAAAATGTATACAAGACTTCAGCATACATAGAGCAAAGAAAGGAGAGACAAAGAATTTCATACTCTATTTTATGTTTACAAGTCTATGTTGCAAAGAATGAAGTTTCAGTCATAGTGAGGGATAAGTTCAACTAAAATTACATTTTAAGTGTAATTGCATTACGACTTCTCAAATGGTTTTTGTTTTCTACTTTTCTCTCTGGAACTTTTTTTTAAACTCAAGTAGCTTATATCTTTATAGCCTTCAACTTCTGAGATAGTTGATATAATGTGTAATGGAGTAAGAGGCAAAAAAGGAAGAGCATCCTAAACTAGAAGAGAGTATTGTTGTTGGCTAGAGACACAGTAAGCAGTAAATAGTCTTCTTTTTAGTACACAAAACAGATTTGATGCACTCTTGTTTACTTACTAAGATCATCCCTAAAATTAAGACCTGACTCATTGTGAAACTCTTCTCATTGTTAAAATAGTAAGGTTCTGAATACCTCCTTGCTTGAGATAAGGGCAAAATTTTTTTTTCCCCCTACTTAGATCTTAACAAGATTAAAAAAATAGTTATATACAAATACATATTTTGATGGCAGAACTGAAGACTGCACATTTAAAAATAGATAGCAGCAGCAGCACAAAAATGAAACCTAATGTTAGTTAATTGGTATGAATTCATGGCCATTACTTGCCAACTGCTTACCCTTCTGGCTAAGCACATTAAGAGAATCGACATAAATTACTATACCAGGACATCTCTGCTAGGTTACGATTGGGTAAGTATTGGCCTAAGGAAGAGGAATGATGTGGAAGTTGATTTGAAATGAGCAAGAGTGGGACGCAACTGTTGATTTATCCTATTGGAGATGATTTCAGTCATCAAGAAGCTGCTAAAGACATTGCCCTTTAGATCTTAGTGTTCAGTGAGAACACTGAAAACCGTCTTTCACATACTCAATATTTAATTCCTGTCATTGCTGATTCTACTGACAATTATTTTCTCAGATTTTCAGACAATATAACAAACTCCAGATGTTCACCAAACAGTTTTCACTAATCCTCAAGACTTCACTAGTGGATTTAGATCAGAGAGCAAGAAGTAATATCATGTGGTCTGATGATATCACTCCAGAATTTATATGAAATTTTCAATAGAAAACTAATTAGGTCATAAACAGACCTGTAGCAAGAAACATCAACTGTTTCATTCATTATTCCAGTTCTGAAAGCATTTCTGTAAACTGGTGAAATAAGACCTAATCTACATCTAATGTCGATCTAGCTACCACTCAGTCTTTTGCAAAAAAGTTAATGATCAAGTTCAAACAGTACACAAAAGGCATTTTAAAAAGGTGTTAGCCACAAATAAAAGATTTTTGGCAAGTGCAAGCAAGTCACACAATCACACACAGCTTAAAATAAGTCCCAAAGGAAAAAGATAACAGAAGTTTCAATTCAATGGAGAGGGAATAAAACAGATAACCATGATCAGGATATGAATTATTAACAGTATATTTTAATCCGACTCCTAAAGCCAACTGCTACTGAGATGGATTTTGCTAGAAACCAAAAATGTGTTAGAGACTTATGAGGAAGGAATAATGGAAGGCGTCTGTAAAATCTTCAGATACGGTCCCCTATCATTCTTACTTTGATTTAGGTCAGCTCTCCACATTGGAGAATTAATCTCTGAAAATGCTTGTAAGGGAAGCATCCAGAAGTTATATTTAATCAGTACTGATTGTAACTTTAATAAAAAAATAAAAAAATTCTAATGTATCACTCTATACTTAAAACTGCTAGCAAAAAGAGATAGTAGATACTTGTTCAAACTGAGAAGGAAACATTAACATTTGATATAGTTATATTTATTTCACAAAACAAACAGATTTTGAACTGTTATTATCAAATTTCTTCTTTTGAAGAAGACAAAGCATCTAACACCATGGTTACAGGGACATGGTAAAATTATAGTCTCATTAAACAATTCATAACTGTATATGATTGATGTAGCTGAATGCACATTTCAGGCACCAATGTCAAAACAGATATTCTGTGCAAGTCCCTCTGCTACTTGAACAGTCTGGCTGGGAATGGAGGAAAAAAAGAAATTAAGTCAAGTAGACCATGTTTGCTCCACTGACAGCTTGTAAAATAGAGGACCGAAACAGTCAACAGCAAATATGAAATACTTTCCCTGTAAGAGAGTAATAAGTGAAAAACTATTTAAATTTCAGTCTTCTAGTGACTGCCCCCTCGTTCTCTGACTCAAAGTCTTAGATCTCCATAGTAGTGGAATAAATGCATTTCTTCCAACTCACAGGTGACTTCCCTAATTATGATGCTACAGAATATTTTGACCAGAGAATACTTATTTAGTAGACACATGTTAATTATTACAACTTTAGCAGGGGTGACTAAATACACTCCCTCTGACAGCAGATGCTATTTCTAGAGGCTGAAGCATACAAAACTAGAAGTGATTTTTTGAAACAGAGGATATACTTGGTCTGTTTTTCCACATTAATACTGTAGTGCCTGACCCAGTCTTGTATGATAGACCTATCCTGTTGCCTTGTCCATATAACACAATCTGTGATACTCATACTTTGTCTATGCCAACTAGAGCCCTTACATGGTGTGGTGGTTTTACCCTGTTGGGCAGCCATACTCCACCACAACCACTCGCTCACTCCCCCTCCTCAAAGGAACAGGGGGAGAAAGTATGATGGAAAAGGNCTGCAGGGGAACTTCAGTGCCTGGAGCACCTCCTGCCCTCTTTCTTCACTGACCTTGGTGTCTGCAGGGCTGTTTCTCACTCCTCTCTCTCCCAGCTGCTGTTGTGCAGCAGTTTTTTTCCCTTTTGTAAATCTGGTCTCCCAGAGGTGCAGCCTGCGTCACTCACTGGCTCAGCTCTGGCCAGCGGCAGGCCCCTTTTGGAGCCAGCTGGAGCTGGCTCTTATCTGATATGGGGCAGCTCCTGGAATCTTCTCACAGAAGCCACCCCCTACCAAATCCTTACCATGTAAGCCCAATACACATAGAAAGCATATCTGGTGTGAAAACCCTGCCTCATTCTGTGGGGAAACAGCCATTCTCTCTGAGACATCCAGAGCCTGAAACACTTTTAAATATAGCCTAGAATAAATAGCTCTGGGAAATTTTTATATTTAATATGTAAGCAGTTTGAGATCTTTCAGGACCAGGACTGGAGGGTTACAAGTTCAAGGCAGCAGCCAGGAGCATGGGTCCCATGTATTGATTTAGTTTTTAAATCAGAAAAGCACTATTTTCTTTTTGTATTTGAACCAGCCTATTATCAATATCGAAAAGAAGCATTTGACAGCAAGATTAACATTTATAGAGCTAAAGAACAGAAGAAACAAGCAATAGACTTTTGAACTTATCTAACAAAGTTAGATAACACAAAATGGGTAGGGGAAAGAAATCCTGTGGTTTTGTTGTTGTTGTGTTTTTTGTATTATCTGTTTTTTCTTAAAATAACCTCATTGTTATGGTAACCATTCATACTTCAGCTGACTTCCACAAAAGGATTAGTACAGACAAACAATTTATATTTTCTTCAGTTTTCTAACAGTTCAAAAAACAGTACAAAAAAGACTATAGCATAGTCCAAAAAAAAAAGTACTAGGGTACTTCCTATTCAAATAATAAGATAACACATTTACCTACCTTCTACAGTCCCTTAATACATTTACTATTTTACCCCCTTCATTCGGCTTCGGGGAATAAATAGTCTGTGGCTAATTAGGCTTGATGAGACAGCAGAAATCACTTAGGTTTATGTTCACAAACCTAATTGCCAATAACAGCTGTGGGACTTCCATGGTCAAGACCTACGCACAGGATTTTAACCCCTAGTTTACAGATGATGATATAGTGTAAAACTGTTTCTCACTGTTCTAGTCTGCTAGTGATAGGTAATAAATTATATTAATCTCCCTATGTTGAGTTTGTTTTGCCTGTGACAGTAATTGTTGAGCAATTACCAGTTCTCATGTGATAACTGCAACTTCACAGTTAAATTAATGAACAGTGTTGTGTAATAAATTTTAAGATTTCTTTCAGCAATTTCATGGTAGAATAATCTATTCTCTATTTTTCTGTGATTGCTGTATGTCACAGTTTAATGGAAGTGGAACTAGGAGATACAAAGGGTGATTTTTCAGTCCTGTTTGTAAGGTGTTCATTTTGAACATAGGGCTGAGTAAAGTGAAAAAACATGTAATAAAACCATAAGATAATTATTTCCTTGAAAGGGAATGTATGTACACAGATTTGGGTATGCATAATGAGACTGTAGTTCTCAAGCCATAGAAATAGTTACATTGAGTCCAGCAGACCTGCTAACATGTTTGCAACACAGCAATAAAAGATGCTATCTTTACTACCACTAGGTGCAAATGAGATCAGATCTGTGTTAGACCCAGTCAGTCAGTGATGTTCTGCTTTGGACAGAAGGGTTCAGCTGCACAGAATTGGACTCTTGGTTCACATGACTGAAAATAAAATAGCGCTTAAGGTTGCCTTCCTCCATTTAACCTTAGTCAACCAACAGATCTAACTTAATTAGTGAATGAAAACTTGAAACCAAGAGTTAGGTACAAATATTTACACTGGTGAAATTTTAAGACTAATGAATTTAATAGCAAGACCGAGGATTTAAACTCTAATCCTCTAGCGACTGCAAAACCTGATTAAAATACAGTTAAGTTTCATTGTAGTAGACAATGGCTCCAGTTAGCACTGAATTAAAATGCCCATGTGATAGAACCAACTGTCCATGTGGGTCCCTTTGAAGGAATCCTGTCTCTGTGCGGTAGACCTATGTTTGTGAGATATACTGTAATATTTTGTGATAGTATTTAGTATTTGAGACCTATCAGCTAGAACATTTCTATATTCACATGGTCCATAGAACAAGTTGTTGATTCAGTTCAAGTTGTACACTTAGCATGACTTTCAGATGTCCTGATTCTTGGATGAATAATTATGCAACTTCAACATTAAATAACTATGTTTTAGTATTTTATGTTAGGACAGTACTAATATATTCTGTATGAGACGCTACTGCATGAAGACTTTCAGATATTAATATTTAAATACTTGCCATTGGATATTCTCTGCCTGTGGTTTAAAGTATGTCTTCCTCATGTTACTGTATCTTGCATCTCAAATACTGTATGCCGTTCTGGTTCCCCTTTTGAGAAGGAATTTGTAAAACCACAAAAGATCCAAAGAATCGCCTCAGGAAAGATGAATGGCACAGAATAGCTTTCAAGCAAATGATTGGGTTGATCTTCGCATTAAAACAATCCATATCTTAACCCAGAGATTTCCGGAAGCTGGAAAGGTGTATTTTACATGTATCTGACAGGTGTATTCTTATGTTCTTCTGTATGATATGCCAAAGGCCAGTATCAGGGGCTGGTTACTGGCTGGATAGACCTTTGCTCTGTTGCAGCATGGCCATTCTGCTTCCTTTTAGTTTTTCCTTAAAAGTGGGTGAAACTATAATAGTCTGAATTTGTTTCTGTATTTTGTTTTCCTTTTAAAATAGGCCTGAGAATACGATTATTCAATTTTTCTCTCAAGCTGCTAAGCTGTTTCTTATACATAATTCGTGTGCTTCTGGATGATCCGGCACAAGGACATGGATGGTAATGTTTGTTTTGTTATTTGTCCTCTCAAAGCATTGTTTAACTTATATAAAATAAATTAATTATATGAATAAATCTTTGATATTCTGCCAATAGGGATTTAGTTTTATGTCTTCCAGTGATTATGAATGAGTTATAAAACTAGTCTTATATTTTGCATGGAAATAATACAATAAATAATACTATCTGTTCACTTTACTGATAAAATAATACTGGCTATTTGCACAGATACTGTGCAACAGACATAGTTGTGCATACATATATTTCGGCTTTATTACTATGTAACATTTCTGTGTATCATATTTATGCTTTTATTTATATAAAAAATGAAATTACAGACATCTGATTGCTAGTTTTTGCAACAGTACTTTTAGGAGCTGTACAGAATGGTGGCTGGTAGGTGAAAAGCAGGGAGAACTGAGCCAGGAAAAAAATGGGCAGATGAATAAGGAACAGTACTTTGGATGGAATAATGAATGGTTTCCCAGAGAACAAATCTACCACACAGGTATTCTGTGTTTTGTGGTTAGAAAACATAGGACAGGAGCTATGCAGAAGTAGTATCCACATCAGCTGGAATGGTTCAGAGCTGCTAAGGACCACTGTTCTTTCTCTTGGACATGATATAGCTCTAGATAGCAGCTTCCTCTCCTGGTACATCAGCTGGCAGAGCAGCTACTAATCAGTAGTAGTTTGTTAGTAGTTTATTAAACTACTCCTGCCAAAGAATATGTGTGTTGCTCTGCGGTTGTTCGCAGACATATAAATGAGAAGTCTTTTCACTGCAATTTGGAAATAAGATACTGTATTATATATGGTTCTGACTTACCGATGCCACGAATATTAGAATATTAGCTGTCTTAGAATACTGGAGGCAAGCAGACAAGTGCATGAAACTGAGCTGATAATTTTCTAGCCCTGTACTTTCTCTAAACAGTTAGAAGAGAGGGAGACCAAAAGTACATTATATACTCATGATATTCTGTCATTCTTTTGTATGATTTTTTGCATACCCACAATTGGCAGTATGATGTTCTGTATGGGTCGTTGGATGCTCTGCTTTTTTTCATGTGTTATACAATCAACCACTAATTGTAGAAGAAATTATAATTAACACTGTATTTCAGTACAGTATTTGTATCCTGGATATATTGAATCTTCTCAATTGTGAATGCTAATAAGCACCACTTTTTTATTAACGTACCTGCTTTCACTTCATTTGCTTCTGCAGCCTTACATACTGAAAGAAACAAAGCATGGATGCAAATACAAAGTTTGGGGTGATAGAACTAGCACTCTTCATACAATATTAGGCAAAGGACAAAGTATGACTCCTAATTTTGGTATTTGAAAATCAATTAAATCTAATGAGGGTAATGCTCTAGAAAAGCTAATGCACAGGAGAAACACCGTTTTTCAAGAATCAGCTCCAAAGTGAAGTGAGTTAAAGAAAATAGGCTTTCCTCAGCAAAAAAAATGAGAGAGGGATGTGTGAATGGGAGGTACAGAAAATGCATTTGAGAAGCCTTTTGTAAAAACTTGTAAGAAATCAGAACATCTGAAAAAGGGCCAGAAAAGAATCTGACAAACTGGAACTGCAAAAAACTGTATCTCTGAATGTCTTTTCAAGGAGAGGAAATGTGTAGGGAGGAAACAAGTAGCAAAGAGCCTGCAAAACCTTTAACAGTGATGGAGAAAAGTCTATCCTTGAAATTTAGACACAGCATCACAACAAGTCAGGGACTTAAAATTTTCTTAATGCACAGCCTTCTTTAGCTTTCTAGATAACCTTGCTCTCTTCTTCTGCTGAGTGGTTAGGTTGTCCTCAAATTAGCCTTTCTATTGAAAAACTAAAGCTATAAAAGTATGTATCCTTTTACTTCTTTTATCATATTGTTAAGAAGAGCTACTGCAATAAATGTTAATTCTGCTGAAACTCAAATGTTCCGTCCAAAGAATACCGGTACTTTTGCACCAACTTCTTAGCAGCATTTTATAGTGAGTTGGGAGAAAGAAGAAGGGATTTTAAACTAAACATTGATTCTTCTGTGAATCTGAGAAGTAGAAAGCACTCATGCTCTAATGAATGACTCCTAGTAATAGTCATATTCTACACATCCTAAAGTATTTCTTAATTCAGTTTTGGCCACTTTCTCAATCACCAAACAAATGCCAAGCAGATGGGGTAAACAGCATCTCCCTATCATTGACAGTGAAGTACCGTCAATGACTTTATAGCAGTGTGACTGGGCCCTACAATATAAAAAGTATGCATTTTACATGAAGATCTACTGTCTTTTTATGAAAAAGAGAAGTACAAGATAATTGCGCAGTTTAATGGGAAAAACTGCCACTTGTCAGTACTGGTGGACACAGCTGCCTGTTACGTGTACATGTATGTGCAGTCCCTAAACTTTCAGTCAAAATGAGTTTGCCAAAACCTAGTTTTAATAATTTTAATAGACTACAGCAATCAAGTAGGGAACACCTTAACAAAAAATTGCAGAGATCACAGTGACTTCCTGGTGCAGGGACGTACAGTCTCAACAGTCCTGTGTAATCCTGATTGCGTCCTGCTGATTTTTCTTGCGACTAATATATCCATCATCGAAGAATGTAGTCAGTCGTCCTCTCTCGGGATGTTATTTCAGAATATGTGTTGTCAGTGTGATGTTGTACTTAAGTTGGAGTGACTGATATAAGTTGATCATGATCTTCAGAGACAACTCTCAGAAGATTATTCAAGTTACTGCTTTTAATAGTTTGACTAGAAAAAAAACTAATGCAAAACAAATTTTCATAAAATAAAATCACTGTGCAGGATTTTAAATCTGACATTATTTGCCATTCCATAGTGAGGAGCAGTAAAAATTCAGGATTTGAAAAAACACGTAATGTGAAACGAGGGAGATGTTTGAACATTAAGACATTGAGAAGTCTGCACAGGGAGCAATACTTTATTATAATACCTCATAACAGTACAGAACAGCTGTATTAATTTATGTACAGTTTGCTACAAGTACAGCTTTAGCAAAATAATCGCAAATCCAAACACTGAAAGAGATATATGTTTTAAAAAATAATGGTGGCTTCAAAAGGGATTTTGTAAAAATTGAGACAATTTTTGTCTCCAATTGGTGTTGGAGTTTGAAGCATGATTGGATAATAGAAAGTAAATTTGGACTTCATGGATCCAATTAAAGTAATGCAATTTTCTAGTGGAAAAGAAACCTGTAGTTCAGGTGTTTTTACGGCTAATGATAGTTTCTGGCATGAAGAAGCTGCTTATATTGTCTTGTTCTGAGAACTGTAGTGAGCCCAAATGAGTGTATTATACAGCAATTTTATATCTGGATGTGTAGAATGGATTAGAACATCAGCACTTCTGCCACTGGCAGGTATACTTTGATACTTTTGTATTCGTATGCAGAGATCTTTCTGCATCTTGCAGACTGCTTAATTCTCCAGGCCTTTCCTGATGTCTTTGTTCCTTGAGTCTAAGTGTTTAATAATTCACCAACCAGAGAGTGTATTTGTCTTCTCTATATATGAATCTGTTGTATTCTGTTGTGATACATTTAATAGACAAGTTAGTTTGTTCTGTCTCTGTATAAAATTTGTTTGGCTGAGAGGTTTCAGTTAAGTCACTTCTGCATACTCACCGAGAACCAGTCTTAGAAGCTATATCAGACAAACAAACCCTGTGCCCAAATTGTACCCCATTTTGTCAATGGTTTTACCCATACAGATCCTGAGGGCTTGATACTTAAACTACTGCTGTAATGCATTCTTACAAGTGCTGTATTGTGAAAAAAAAATCCTTTCTAGACACTGTGTCGCAGCATAATGAATGAAAGTACCCAATGTGCTGATACAGCGACCACAAAAAACACTATCACCTGGTTGATTTTAAAGTGACAGTTCTGGGAGGAATGCTTTTGATTATAGACTCCCCCTGCAGTTTTATCACCTGTCTTTCAGAAATCCCAGCACAAGTTAGTATCCTTCATTTACTCCTTCAGGCACAGCAGATGTACAGGGAAGAGCTTAAGACATGAAGTGTCCTTATTAATGGATACCATTTGGCATCTGTCCCACTCATAGTCAGTAAAAATACAGCTATTACTTATCTGTGGTCCACAGATCCCTTTCTTTTTTGCTGACCTTGCTTGCCAGGGACAAACAAGGTTATTTACCATCATTTACACAAAATATATTCCCATGTCCTTACATGACCATTTGAAGGGAGGATTTGTACCAACAATTCGAGGCAAAATAACATCACATGTACGTAGCAGCTATTTTTTTTTACATCAAGGTCACCAGTATCTTACTTGAATTACTGCTACATGAAAACCCAGCCCACCTCACATCCTCACAAGAGGATATGAAGTGTAGTTTGATGCAATCTTTGCTGTTGAGAGTGTGGCAAGAATATGTGCTCTTTCTATCCCAACCTGTGTGATAAGGTTTCTAGTATGTCTAGATCTTCGATATCTATTGTGTGCTTAGTTCAGCTTTCGAAAGT
>VXAL01008810.1:315-11857 GCA_013399475.1 Chauna torquata
AAGCCAGTCTTAAAGGGGCCGCGCAGCGCTGCTCAGGTGTGGAGGGGCTGGGCGCCATGGGGGGTGCGTGGGGTGGGTGCTGGGCATCTGTGGATGGGGTGCATGGGGGAGGTGCTGAGCACCCATAGCAGGGACATGGGGATTTCTGGGCGCCCAGAGGGGCATAGGGGTGCTGGGTGCTCTGGGGGGTGCTGGGCACCCATGGGTGTATAGGGGGTGCCTGGGGGGTGCTGGGCCCCCTATAGATGTGTGGGGAGTGCTGGGTGCCCTGGGGTGTTGCATGGGGGTACTGAGCACGCTTAGGGGTGTGGGGAGCTTCTGGGTGCCCTGGGGGGTGCTGGGCACCCATGGGTGTATAGGGGGTGCCTGGGGGGTGCTGGGCCCCCTATAGATGTGTGGGGAGTGCTGGGTGCCCTGGGGTGTTGCATGGGGGTACTGAGCACGCTTAGGGGTGTGGGGAGCTTCTGGGTGCCCTGGGGGGTGCTGGGCACCCATGGGTGTACGTGGGGTGCATGGGGGTGCCGGGCACCCATAGGCTGGGGGGGAGGAGGGTGCTGGCTGAGGGCACCCAAGCGGGGCTCTCGCAGAGGAGGCAGCACCCCTACGCCTGCCGTTCCCCAACCACCACTCCCACTCCAGCAGCCGGGGCGATGGCAAAGCCCGGACACGCCTGGAGCCGTCCTAAGTCAGAAGAGGAAGAGGAGGAGGGCGAGGACCCCATGGAGGCGATGATCTCGCGGACGGGCTGCGCGGCGCAGCACTGGGCGCTGCAGGAGTGCATGGCGGAGCAGCGGGACTGGCGGCACTGCCAGCCCCAGGTCCAGGCTTTCCGGCAGTGCATGGCCCAGCGGCAGCGGCAGCGCCCCGAGGAGCTGCCCCCCGGCCAGCCCGACCGCTCGCCCCCACGGGACTGAGACCCCCCAGGACTGAACCCCCCCGGGGATCCTGCACCGGGCACCGCCACCACCTCCGGATGATGCATCCCAGAGATGCAGGCTGTGCTGTTCAACACTTTTTCTAATATTTTATTTTGAGTGGGTTGCTATCTCAGTTAAATCCACGCTTAATTTTAGGCCAGGAAATTAAATTTGATGGCATTCATCCTCCTGGCTGAAGAGCTCGTGTTGTTCTGCACAGCTAGGGTGCAGAGGGGATCATCACGCCACAGTGATGCGAGAGTGAAATTTTTGGTGCAACACGGATTTAATCAAAGCGCTCGCTCCGGGTCGGCTGGCAACGAGACAGCGGGGCACTCGCCACTCCGTAGCCCAAAGCATCCCAAAATGGGGGGTTCCACCCCAGCCCGCGCGGGGGTTTGGCACTGCCCTGCCGTGGATTTCCACTCTGCCCTCCTCTGCACCTTCCTGAAGCTTTTCCCGGCAGCGATAACCCCGTGTCCTGTGGGACAGGACTTTGGGGGGGACGCTACCTTCTGGGAAGCCCCAGGAGGGTTAGGGGTGGGGGGAAGAAGGGGCTCTCGCGGGGCTGTGAGCCTTCCCTTGCTCCTCTTGGCGCAGCTCAACACCACCTCGTAGCAAATAAGCTGTAAGAATGGAGTCAGATCTTCTCTTGTTGGCTTGAAGTGTGCCCTCAGCTTTGGCCGGGGGGAGCTTCCAGGGAGGGGGCCTGTGGAGTGGCTGCTTTTCAGCAGCCAGAACCCCAAAATTGTTGGAAGCTTTTCATTCCTGGTCAAGAAACCTCAGTGAAGCTGGGCTTCTCACTACCAGCGCTGCTGGAGGCAGAAAGGCACTGCCTTCGTCTGCTTCTACTGAGATTTCTGTTTTCATCGTAGACCCACAGATAGAGTAGGGAAATGACTCGTTTCCCAGTGAAATGCGTCAAAAAAATCCCATCTTTTCCTAACCTCCTCTTAGCATCCATCAAATCAGGGCTCGAGTTTGGTTATAACATACTTACCCAAAGAACAGCATGATCAGATCTCATCTCAGCCTAAATGAAAAAGCCTTAGGCACTGTCTCTCAGAGTCAGAAATATGAGGACTGGAGCAAAAACCCGGGTGCTGTGACCTGTTCGACCCCGTGTCCACATCGGCACCCAAAAGCCACAGCTCCTGTGGGCTCTGGGTTTTGCAGGACGGCGATACCCAGCTGAACAGCCCAGCCAAATTCGGGATGTCCTCGGTCCTGCGTCCCTCAGCACTGCTGATGCCCAGAGCCGGGGCTGGGGGCAGGAGGAGACGGGCAGGCTCTTGTTCGATACTAGCGGTGTGGCAGGGCTGATCAGTATTCCTGCGTGGGCGCAGAGCTGTTGGGCTGTAGCTTTGCAAACAACTTTTGTCTCGGCTTCCCAAACCTGCTGACAGCTCGCCGTGCTTTGCTGCAGCAGCCGGGGCACTGGGAGAGCAGCAGTCTCGCGGTCCCACTCCCTGCGTTGGAGCCCAGACATGGGTCAGAATAAACGCTCTGGCTTTTCAGCTCTTGCAGGACTGAGATTCTCAAAACCAGAAGGCTTGCTGTGAAAGCAGTCTGCTTTTTGCAAATGTGCTTCGTTGTAACGATGAGGCTGAGTTTACAGGTCTGTCTTTAGAGATGAGCTCAGCCTAATTCTGCTTTCACAACAGTGGCGTATCTCCCCCTAATACATGAGAAGGTTCAGTTGCATAAAACTGATGTGAGAAGGGAACCAGACTCAGATTTTACTCGCCCTCCCTGCCCAAGCACAGACAACGGGCACCATCCTGGGAAGTTCCCCAAACTGCTTTGCACTTTGCCCTTCCAAGGCACAGCGATTTATCCTTTTCCACTTGGCCATTGTAAAAAGTAGACTGACTTCAGAGATCCGGGGAAAAACGTGTCCTTTATGGCTAAAAGGCAAATCAGAAATCAAAGAGTAATTTTGCATACACTGCCTGACAAACGGCTCCAACCTTCCTGCCTCTGCCCTCCGAGGCTTTTTTCTGTTAAGCAGTGATTGTTCAGCTGCTCGGGGACCATCATCCCCAACCCTCCCAGGGCTCTGAGGCTCCATTCATGTTGGCAAAGCTCTGATCTAAGCAGCTGTATGAGAATAATGCAATGTTCCAGCTTTCAGCTACAGAAAGGAGCAGGACGGTCCCTTCGGCATCAGTGGTATCTGGGAGAATTTGGTTGAATTGATGGGAGAGTGTCTGTGTTTGTCCTGGCTGGAGCCTGGGAGGAGAGTGGCTCCTCATCGTAGCAGAGTCCCTGCTGGCTGTCACCTTTCTCAAAGACAAGGTGCAAAAGACAACCAGTTCTCCAATTCTAGATTTCTAGATTGTAGATTTCTAAGCCTCCTTGAAGTCTAAGCCTCCAATTCTAGATTTGAGCAGTTTTGCCTAAGCAAGCAGTACAAGTCAGCATAATTAACTTACAGAGATTTCTGCAAACTGAAACTTGCAGAAATGTTCACAAACCAAATGCAAAATATGCGGAAAAAAGGGAAGAACTGATAAAAGTAAAACCGCATTTCACTGTGGACCCCCTTCACTCAAAGTACGAACCAGTCACCTATAAGCACATGTATCTGTCTTTATTAAGATGAGATGCTTGACAACAGTGGAAATTTCTTCTGAGTCACAAACATCAGTACAGTGCTCACAAAATCACTTTCTGGAAGCTCAAGCAGCTGAGGAGAAGCCTCACGTTCCCAGGGATGGCTCTGAAATGGACGGGATGTTCTTCCTCCTCTCAGTTCATCTGTGCTAGCAGCTCTTCAAGTTCTGGTCGGGCCTTTAGTCGGCTCTTGAAGTCAGCTTCTGTGTGCTATGGAGGGAGGAAAAAAACAAGCAAATCAAGATCACCTTGAGCACTTTTTCAAATCAAAAGAAAGATAAGCTCTCTCCCAAAGAGGATCAACGAAGAGTAAAAAATGAAAGACAAATGTCAACTGAACCAAGGAAGTGGGATGCACTCCTGGCCCCAGGACGCACACAGTCACCGCACGGGCCACTCTACAATTCAGCCTTGTAGGCTCGTCCTCACCTAGCCAGCTGCTGCAGTTCTCCGGAGGGAGCTACCAGCTGCGGTTTAGAGATTCTGAATATTTACGATACAAAAATGACATGACACAGTAAACAGAAAACTGGGGCAAGCTGTTGAACATGTGTTAAGTCCAGCTATCAAACCAAAGTATGCTTTCTTCAAGTGAGAAATTTCGTTTTGGAAGAGAAAGCATTGGCGTTGTGCTCAAGAAGTCAGTTGGACCCGTCCAGCTCTGCCACTGCCTATCACCGCTGCATCTCCTTCCGTAAGGACACCTGCCACTTTCTCCAGAACTTTGTAAGCGCATCGCAAAGCTTTAATTTCACTTCTGCGTTGCCAGTCTTATGAAGCTAGCTTGGGTCTTTCCCCTGGGCTTCCTGCATCAGACTGCAATGACTTTGCAAATGGCACAATGTCACGGTTCTCCCTCCAGAGACAAAGCCATCAGCCAAAATTAAAAAAAGAAATGGCAGTCCTAAGGCAAGGACAGGACTGTGACCAAAGCAGAGACGATTACTGGACTCAAGAGACATCCTCCTATATTCCTTCTGTTTTTGCAGAGCTGGAAATAATTAAACATTCTACAAAGCCCACTTAAGAAAACTGTTTTCCCATTTGAATTTAGCGCACTGCCTTCCCTTTCCAGCTGCAAAATCTTCTAGTCCCTGAACAAAAAGGGCTTCATGGGACTGCTTTGTCTGAATTTAAAGCAACACAAGTTTAAACATCTCCTTGTGCCTGGTGCAGTAAAGTTGTGGTTAGGGAGTATAATTCTGTCCTGAAGTCCTCAGTGCTGAGGAAACTGTTAGGAGCTTCTGCAGAAAACAAACAGAACTCCTTCCAGAGCAAATTCTATCAAAGCAGGGCACAGTATTTGATTTTCTAGTCTCAGCTTTGCTACCAACTGCTCCACGAAATTCCTGGTGATTCCCAGAGAAGAGGCTGTGAAGCACTGCTAAAGAAGAGTATTCCCTTCTGAGGTGCAGGGAATCTGCACGAGCAAAGGAAAGCAACTTGCAGCTTGCCATCTCCTACAGTCTATGGGACTGGCTGGGAAGGTACCTTCTGTGGCACTAATTACAGAAGGCTACGTGGGAAATAAAACTCTCATCAAGTATTAGAGGGAAGGGTTTTGATAGACCAAGTGAGGACCTTGTTCTGGGAGATCCTGGGTATCAGTAAGTCTAGAGCAGACACCAGCAGTCTCAGGAACAGGTCCTGTGCTTTTCAAAGCAAAGTCACATCAGGCATCGTACCCGCTTTCTAAATGCGAAGATGTCAGTAAAATTAAACATACCTCTTTCACTAACAGATGGACCCCTTCAGGCTGATTACTCTGAATAATTTCCAAGAGTATCGGAGCAAACGTTGCACTCAACCCGCTGATCTGAAAGAATAAATAAAGTGCTGCAGGAGCAGAACGGACTCGTTTTGCCAATGGCACAGGAAGAGTCCATTTCAGCATGGGCCTAGGGCAGTCAGCCACTTCATCACAGAAGCACTCTGCTTCGCGTGCGCACCTCCCACGTACAGCACAGCCCAAAGCTCTTGTTTCAGCTCTGTCGATGCTGTGCTTCCCCTGCCTGCTGCATGGTCTCCTCTACGTGTGTGACAGCTTTCACCACCGCAGGCTCTACCGTACGTAGCTATCGCTGTTCTCTCTCTCGGTGAGAACACATTTCTAGCCCCTGTTCCACGCTGCATAGATGCATGCAGGTATATGCAAAGAGACTTAACCAAGCATGAGGGCCTGCTTTAATTTAGGTGACACTCTAATAGAAAATCTGCCACGGCAAACCTGCAAGCCCCAGTGTTAATCTCACACTGGCTGTAGTGAAAAAGTCTAAATGTAATTCAGGTTTAGCATACAGTAAGGGAACACTGTGCAGTAGGAAAGAGTCACTTAGGAGAAATACCTACTTAACTCAATTAATTGTACAATTTTGAAACTGGCCCTGATACTAACAGTATTTTTACATTTCATCAAGTTTGTCCAATTGTTCATCCTTACGTGTGACTTTTCTACCCTTTGTATCAAGCACTCTGCAGAAAACAGATAATAAATCTTCTGGCTGAAATAGAGAATCCAGGAACTCCTTCTCTGTCTTCTACTTTCTGAGTAACCTTTAGCAAGAAATCTAATTAGACTTCGTGCTTCAGTTTATGCACAAATTACACCTTTCATTCGTTCAAGGGACTTAACTTCTATCATCAATGGACTTTGAGAGCCTGAGATATAAGGTGCTGCACAAGGGCCGCAGCACTATCAGCAAGCACCAGCTCATACCTGGACAACCCTCTGATGGGTAGTAAGGACCGCATCCAGCTGCATTTTGGAACCTCGCTCTTCCAAGAACAGCACTTCATTGGTTTTGGTGGGCATCGCATAGCTGCAGGAACCACAGGTCAGTGCTTAGGACAGGGAGGGGAGACTGGCACTGCTTTACAGGAATGAATCAACTTCCAGCAGCAAAGAATGTGGAAGGAGATTAACTTTTCATGAGAAATTAATTATGCAAACAATGTATCTTGCAAATCAAGCACTGGCAGAAGCTGAGTGTTTTACTGGAAAGAGATAAGGGAGAAGCCTGCAGCACTACAGCCAACACAAACCTCTTTCAGCTACAAACATCAGCCCAAGAAGAGAACTTTTAATTTCTTTATAGTTGAAGGAGAGCTTTAAAGCAAAAGTTCAGACTTATTTTGTAATAGTCATAATAGTTTGTACTGTCATTAGGAACAGAGCTAAAAATCACTGCTGCAACACATCACTCAAAAGACATTATTTTCACCTCTGTGATTCAACAGCATTACGATCAGACACTGGATCAGATCCTGCTCTCCTGTTAGCATTAACGCAGAGACCTCAGCCTCCTCATCCAATTTTCACAGTACCAATAAGAACAAGCTACATCCCACCGCCCGCACCGCTGACGCTGCCATTTGCCTGCGGGAGAGGGCAGTTTTACACTCGAGGCACAGGACGGCTCACTGCACTGGGCTTCACTACCAGTTCACTACCACGTCTGCTACAGATCTCCTGTGCAACTCTGAGCAAATCACATAATCTCCACCCGCTTCAATTTTTCACATAGAAAAACAGCGACAAAAATACTTTCTTCTCCCACATTTTGCCTTACCAATTTTGCTTTTAAAGGGCAAATAATTTCGTTCTGTGTATACTGAACTTTGCACATCAAGTCCAACCTCAGAGGGCACAAGTATGATGCAAGGTAATGATGCTTTACGTTGGAAGTGCTTTCAATAGCCTCAGGCTGTGGACTTTCCCTGCGAATGCCTGCAAGCAGATCGCTGCTGACAGCATTATAATTTCTTCGTGTTGCTGGGTATCCTTCTTGAAACAGACACCTATCAGCTGCTGATGTGTCACAGCTTTTAGTGCTGTTTAGTGCAAAAGATGTCACGGAGACTACAAACAAGTGATCTATGGACACAGGATTTCTGATCCATGTCTCATGGTTCAGCAAAGTGGATGAACATAAAGAAAAATGAATTTTTTATACGTTTAACCAGCATGAAGCCGGAAACAGTGCTTATACTCAGAGGTACAGTTAAAGCTGCACATTTCAGATAACCACCACTAAGTATTTTTACTTTCTTATAGCAACATAGTGTTTCTCCTAGTGACTACAGCTCCTCAGATGCACTGCAGGAGCCAAGAAGCTCTATCACACTCTTTGGACTCAATCAAACCAGCAAAGCTGCTATCAGGGGTACACCCGCTTCAGAGATCTACTGTGCAACAGAAGCACCCTTTACTAAAGCCTTCACGACTGAGCTAACCTTGCAGGTAGCTCTCCCAAAACCTGCACATTGGATTTACCCATGCTTGTTCTAGTTCGCATATTTACTATCGCTTGCTTGCTCCACAGTGTATGCGCAGAGGAAAGAGCTTGGATGAAACAGTATAAAGAAAAAGCAGTAGCAGAAGCCAGCAGTACTTATGCCTGCATTTCTGGCCTTGGCACCCACAAGCTTAAGCTTTTTTCTCAAAGGAATGAAGAGCTACTTCTTCCTTGAAGATTTGTTCAGCCTGAACAATTCCGTTTCAGCTTTATACAAATAAAGCGTCCAAAACTGTACAGACAAACAAGAGAGCTAAAAGAGAACACCAGGCAGATGATTTGGATTTATATGTGGGAATCTACCACAGAGATTATATTGTGCCCTTTATTGCAAGGTATCATCATCTACAGGCCTCACATGGCCTAATGCAACGTGATTGCAAAGGGTGACAAACACACAGAGCCACGTTCTTTATACCTTTCATTCACTCTAATGGAGAATTGGTTGCAGAGTTTATGCACATACTGAGCAAAACGCTCCACGAGACACATATCATAGGAAGTCATCTGGATGTTGACATCTCCATACTCATATTCAGTCCCAACATTTATCTCTTTCATCTGTACTTTATCCTTTCTCTTCTTTGGAACCTGTATTAACAAAAACAAACAAGCAAAAAAAAAAAAAACAAAAACAAAAGAAAGCATCTTTTTTACACAGCTGGAAATAAAAACCATTAACTCTTGCCTAACACAGGAGACTACGCTAGTGTACGCTCATCTGACAAAGGTTTGCTGAACTATGTTGAACACATCATAGCCCATCTGTGCTCACTTTCCCTGACTACAAAACTGGGATGACATTATCTTAACAGATGTTCTGAAGTTGAGCAGTTCAATTCTTGGATGGCAGCACAACAGAAGTCACAGAAAATACATGCATACCATGATTAATTTCTTCCAGAAGAAACCACAGATTAGAAAACAAACTGCTTTTATTTCAGCTCCTGCCTTCAAGGCAGCTGTCTGGGTGAGTTATTGTTTCTTCATTTTGCAAAAATTGTCTTCTTTCCAAATTTCAATGAATGTAAAAAGTTTAAATGCAAATAAGACCTGCTCGCAATATTCAGCAATAATTTGAAGTTGGTTTGTTAAATTCATCACTGGGAAGACATTCCTCCCTCCCAAGCAACTTATTAATTTAAACAAGAATGTACTGAACAAAAGAAAATATTTGTGCAGTGTTGTACTTCATGTGACATAACACTCTCTACTGAGAGACTTAGCAGTGAACCATTACCTGCTTCCTTTTTAACATGGTTCATCAACCAGAGTTAATTAGACCAACATTTTAATCAGACTGTAAATAGATGGGTCAGTTGAAAGAAAGCACAGTAAGGGAGTTTTTATGCCTACCTCCTTTGGGAGCAGATGTTTATACTTCCCAATGCCATGTGTAGGACGAGATTTGTAGTGTCTGTGGCAACTCACAAGTGCATCACCTTAAAATCAAAGCAGAGCAAACATGTTTACAGCTGAACGGCACACATCTCTTCTAACAAACAGCTATGGCGCTTCAAGAGCCCAGAATCCGTGCTGGGGACAAGAATCTGTCCTTAGTTGTTTGAGGGAAGGTAAAGGCAGGCCAACGCTTCGGCAGGTCTCTACCCCATGCAAGCAGCCTGTGTATCTCATCAAGCCCGCTACAATTCACAGTTGGTTATGGTGAGCAACAAGTAAGGGAGGAAGAGATTAAAAGTGACTCATTTCCCAGACGAATTCTCAAGCAAACAAAAAAAAGGCAGGCTTGTCAGCACCAGTGGATGGTGAGGATACTAATGAAGTGTTACATCTGTCTCCTCTTACATGACAGCAGTGATGCTATTATGATGGATCCGAGCCCCACTTAATTTTAAATCCAGCCCTGTTCAAATATTCATATGCTAGGAAGACAAATCAAAATGGCATCAGCTTTTATTTATACTTCCTTCTCCAGAGTAAAATAAAACCCTCAACAGCTTTCACTGTAATAAACGAAGCTCAGAACAGCAAAGAGAAATTGAACACCAAGGATCTAAGCCATTGGGTTACACTTTGCCTCCACATCAAAATCAAATTCTACTTTAAATTTAAACAGAGGACTCCACCAGCTCAACAAATGTTAAAGTGGAACCTCACATGGATATAAGTCAGTTCCTGGCCAGCAATACAGCAACAGGGTCTAGCTGGTGCCACCCCACAGCATAACACCATGAACAGGAGTATCTGCTTAACCAAGAACAGGGAAACAGGAGAAAAGGTTAGGAGAAAAAAGTACGGGCAGAAGTGGAACAGCACACGCTCACGTTATTTAACCAGCCCAAATGTGACTGACAAAAAAAATCAAAGGGAGACAGGAGTGTTCAAATGTGAAATATTTATTTTGCGTAGATGAAGTTTTACCTGCAGCACACAGACGACTTTCTCTGGGTGTTCCTGCGCTGTAGGAAACAAGATAATCGTTAAAAATCCAATTTCACGCAGCTGTGGAAACACTGCATATCTGGCAGATCTCCTTGAACAAAGGCTCACATCCTCAGGTCTTTTAGCTACAGACCAGATCCTGTTATCACAGATTCTCTCTTCTTCTCATCCTATGGGCTTTCAGCTCCCTGGCATCAGCTGAAAGTCTTCCCTCCACAATTAAAAGACTTTCCTTGGCAAGAAGTACTTTTTTTTTTATCATATGTTTTCTGACAGAGTGTGTAGAAATAACTGTTTTTAATGCCTTATACTGTAGTTTATTTAATAGATTTGATTTCAAACCCCTCACCTGCTGAGAGCAAACACTTGCTTTAGCAATGTTCCCTTTTGCAAGCACAGCACCTGCAACAGAGCACCACAGTCACAAACCAAACACTCAGGGAGTTTTCACTGCATTTGCCAGCACTCACCCATCAAAACAACACCAAAGATCCTCTGAATGTACCGATAAACCTAACAATCTGTCCGCAGCCTCTTGACACTGTTACTCCTCAGAATACAACCACGACACAGAGGAAAGTGACAAAGGAGGAGGACTACGATGACTGCAGGAGCCTTCTCCTGCACCTCCTCACTTTCCCTGGGGATTGGACAAGTTGGGGTAGCAGATCCTCCTCCCCACAGCTACAGATCACACTCATCCCTCGCACCACCCCACTGTCTCCAGGCTACAATGGCCATGCAAACAACCCCTGTGCTTGTTCCAGCTCCACGTGGGCCAGTGATAACACACACAGTTCATCCACCACTCTGGCAGAGCGAAACAGGGAACGTGGCTTTGCTGTCACCACAACCATGGCACGCAGCATCAAGCCAACGTCCCCATTTTGTGACCAGAGGAATCGGGGGTGGGGAAGACCAGAGATCTGATGCATCCCCAAGGGCAGTGACAGGACTGGGGGCTGTCATGGACCCTGTATTGCTGGGATGAGATCCCTGGGTGCCCAGGGAGGGGTGGGGGATCTCTGCCCCATCCAAGCACAGCAGGGGAGGTCACCAGGGGTACCAGAGCTGGGCTAGGCCTGTCCGTCCCCAGCCCCCTGCCAGGGCCGGGTCACATCTGTTCTGCCCCTCCAGACTCCCCCCCCCAGTACAAGAACCAGGCTGGGTCCGTCCCCCCTCCCAGTACGAGAACCAGGCTGGGTCCGTCCCCCCTCCCAGTACGAGAACCAGGCTGGGTCTCTCCCCTCTCCCAGTACGAGAACCAGGCTGGGTCTCTCCCCCCTCCCAGTACGAGAACCAGGCTGGGTC
>VXAL01008810.1:20189-86150 GCA_013399475.1 Chauna torquata
GGGGGGGGGGTGCTGAGCGCCGTTCTGCGGCGGTTTCGCCAGAAGAAAACCCAACAAACCCGGCGGCCACGTCTCCAGAAAGAGCTGCTGATTCATTTGGGCCGAGCTCTGCTGGTTCTGCTGGCAGCAGCATCAGTCCGCAGTATTTTCTGTGGAAATGGAGCATTTAAAAAAAAAACAAAAAAAAAAACCAGGGTTACGTCTTTGCAGAGCCGAGCCTACGCTCTGAATATTTAATGCAGTCGATGGGATTTTCTTTCCGGTCTTTAGAATTAAAAATAAATAAATAAATAATACAAAAGCCTGCTCCTTCCTCAGCCGAGGGCTCCTGCGTCCGGTACCGCCTCGGGCAGCGGGGGCTGCGGGGGCAGAGCCCGCGGGGGCTGGGGCGCTTTGTGCGGGCCGGGAGCGGGTGGAACTCGTCGCTTTTTCTCCCCAAATGACTCGTGTCTTGGCGTTTCCTCACTCGGATGTAGGTGAGCTTGGTGACACGGCTGCTGTTAAAATGCATTTACCTGCACGTTAGCGGTTTGTTTCCTTTAGACTGTTCCTTCCATCCTTTTTTTTTTTTTTTTTTTTGTGTTGGACCAGCTCCTTTTATTGGCGATTCAGGGAGCACAAGTTCAACTTGGCTATTTCTTCTTGGGTAAGTCACCTGATCTGCTCGGTGAGGTGCTGTTTGGCCAGCCATTTTATGAGGATTTTGGAAGAGGGTCATGTGTAGAGGATGCTGTGTTCCCCCCCCAAGTTATTTGTTAACGCAAACTTAAGATATTGGCTGTGCATTTGCAAGATGCTTTGCTTTCTTTACCGTATTTCTGAGCTTCAATTTCATGAGCGCCTCCATGGGGAGGCTGTAGCATCTGGTGCATCTTAAATCTCAGCAGCTCTTAGATTACACGTGAATTGTCTCGTCTAACAGATGTATCTTCAGATAGCTGCTTCCTCTAGTCTGGTCGGTTTTTTCCCCCCTCTCTGCTAATCATCTGTGTTTATACTGGAAGGTCTTAAATAATTCCTGTTGATAGCATCAAATCGAGGGGGGGGGCTTGGGGGGGAAGAGAGGGGGTTTGATGAGTATAGTGTATCAAAATACTCCCGACTAAATACACGAAGCACCGCCGCTGCTGTTGTGACTGGCTTGCGAATGCGTTATTGAAGCTGGCTTTCACCTAGCCAGTTAGGGCCCTGCCGGCAGCTGTGGTGCGGGATTCAGTCCTGCCTTTGTCTCGCTCCTGGGCGATGACTCCCTGGCTGGTCTGCGCCGAGCTCGGCGCTAACGTGGCAGTGCCGACGGCGGCGCAGCTTGGTGTGTCCGCGCAGCCCACCGGTGCTGCAGCGTGGGCATGCTCCGTGCTCCGACACCCTTCTCGGATGATTCTTGCATGTGACGGAAAAATGGCTTTTTATTTTTGGGTTGAATCTCTTCGCATGCTGCTGTCGTGATGTAATTCTGCGGTTTTTTTGTACTGTCCAAAGCGTGAATAGCTCCCATTACAATCAGCTCCTGGAAGAATAAATGTCCTGATAGCGTTCTTCTGTGTCATGGAGATAATACAGCAGCATCTCCCTTTCTCCAGAGGGAGTTCAAGTAGGTTTTGCTTGCATGTGCCTCCCTTCATCGTTTTCCACTTTAAAGGTTAAAGGAAAATGTAGAAATACATGTTTCTTTTTTAATCTCAGCTTTATAAATCAGAACCTCTCTCTGCAACTGTTGCAGTGGATGACTGCATTCACTTCCTGTCTAGCTGAAAGGTTGCCTGCTCTGTTGGAAGGCCGTAATTAGAGATCCTCCTGCTGCTTGCAGGGACGCTGGATGCTTCTGTTTCGTTTACATTCAGGGACTTCACAACAGCAAACAAAATGTTATAAAGGGCTACGATGTCGCTGTAGCTGGCTCAGCAGCCAAAGCGAGCTAACACCAGACCTTCTGTGCGGATTGCATGCGGTCTCTTCAGTAAACGTGTATGTTATGGTAAGAAATTCCTAACTGGAGTTCATTACTGTGCAGGCTTTACAGCCCCTGGATGCGACTGTGTGGTCAAAGACAGTATCTTGCTGTGTAAGATCTGGAAGTGTTTCTGGATGTTCTGCTCTTGTTTGAAACCGAGGTTGCTCAGTGGATGCAGCCTGGGGTTTCTGCCGCTATCCTCAGCCATGTTGTGGTAGCTCGGCGCCGTATACCTGGGCGTTCGTGTGGGCTGCAGTGATTCTTCCCCGTTACGCTGTTCGTTGCTAGCTGCCGATTCGCTTTCCTCTGCTGAGATGCTGATGTTTTGTAAAGGCCTTTCTTCCTTTCTGCCTGATCTCCAAAGCCTGTCCATCTCCCACGTCTGTCACTTGTATTGTCTGCCTTTCATGCTTTTTATTGCGCCAGCTCCTTGAGCGCTCGGTGCCGTGGTGTGAAAGCTGACACGCTGCTGCAGCTCCCTGCTCGTCGGTCCTGCCGGCACGGCTCTGTCGGTGTGTGTCGGCGAAATGACAGAAGGTCACCCGTGGCCCCTTCCAGGATTTACTGCAAGTCATCGCCTCTCACTAGCACTGTGCTTGGCGTTCCCCACGCCACTCCCCAGCCACGCCGGATCAGCGAAGCCTGGGTTCTTGCCGCATGTGCTGTGGATTCATCACGAGCCTGCAGTGTAACCCGTGTCCAGCTCGAAGAGGCTTCTCTCTTTCTCCATCTCATTTTTTTAAACTTGTAGTACAAGGATACAGAACTGGGTAGCTAGCAAGAAGGCAGCTTCGCCAGTGCTTGCCTTAATTGAATTACTTTTCTCAGTGATTGGAGATTATAGTTTTAAATATGCTAATCTGTACTGAAAAGACAGAGAGCTCTGTGCTGGGGGATTAGGTAGAGCAATTGTATAAAAACGAAAAATTGTGTGCTTCTTACTGAATTTGATCTTGTTTTATCAGGTGACTTTCGTCAGTCCTAATGCCTCAAGCTTAAGAAATTCTGATTTCTGGGTCACATCGGTTAGTGTACATATCACCTATGTTAGGGTAGCTCACAGTAAATATGGTGTATACTCAAGTATAATGTATTTACTTTTATCTTGCGTATGAATGTCTGCTTATGTCAGTTTTTGAGGGGGCTGGACTGAATGCTGGGGCACTGTAATAGAAATATTCTTTCATCACATGGGTTTATGATGCAGCTTTTGTTGGCGAGCAAGTCTGAAGGGCAAGAATATGTACAGAAAGCAAAATAAGTCCCTGTTGTCTCTTACTGCACTGCATAAGATGATCAAAAAAAAAAACCTAGAACCAATTAGTGATTTTTTTTTTTTATCGGGATCAAAAATTTTAATACTGAAACTGCTGGTAAGCACAGTATAATAACTTGTAGAATATAACTGCTTGGAAACCACTGATGAACTATGCCGTTACATAACGGTGTTGGTACAGGCACTGCTGAACACGAGGATGTCTAATTAGGTAACTGGAGAACTGCAGGTGGCTTCTGTGTGGGAGGCTGGCCCAACGCTGACCGCTGTCTGCGGAGACTGGCATCCCTGTATGATGTGAAACTCTCCTTTTTATGCAGTTCTCTGCTTTGCAAGCTCCTGACAGCTGTTGACTTCTCTCCTTCCCTCCTGTTAATTTCCTAGCATCTTGGTTTTCTTGTGGCTGTCTTCAGATACTTGGTTTTATGTTTGAACTGGATGCGTTTTTCACGAGTCACTGAATTTCATTTTCTTGGGTACCTCTGAAGGCTGAATGTCATCCCTGTTCTTCCCAGTCTCTGAAATAGCCCTTCCAACAGTGTCTTGAAGTACATCAGACTTGGAGAAGAAGACTTGAATTCTTTGTGGTGCCTCTTCTCACGGTGCCTTTTGATTCCCATCTGTTTGCGGAAGCCTCTGAAGGAGCTAGACCTCTTCTTCAAAGGAAAAGTAGCTGCACCTGTCTGCACTTTGGTATGCTTTTCTGTCTGTATCCGAGAAATGACTTGTGAACTTGGAAAGAAAGGATCTTCTGATCCCTTGGTATAAAATAATGGTTTTTGTTATCTGCAGCTGTTGATTCAGTGGTGCTTGGCACTTTCTTGGCACGTGGTCCAGGTTCTACGAAGCTGATGTCTCAGGCTTTTGCTGAAGACGTAAATGGGGCTAACAGAGGAAAAAAGGGTGGGGAACCTCATCTGAGGCCACTGTTAGCAGATCATCTAGCATTTGGACACTCAGTGCCTGCAATTCTCAGTCACTTTTGTAGACTTCATTGATCCATGAAAATCTACTTTCTGTAGTCATTTTGTGAGGAAGTAGCTACCTTCCTACTTACCACACAGAACTAACTTGGGGTGTATAAAGGCATTTGGCACGTTCATGTGTGTACAAGTACCTGTTGTATACACTGCTGATTTAAAACAAACAAACCAACCAGCCAAAACAAGTAAACGCTCAGTGGTTCGAAACATGGCTCAGAAGAAATCAAATTTTGCTGTCTTGACATGAGCACCGTGAGACCTTCTTCAAGACAACCTCCAAAACTTGCCTTTTGAGTCCTGTAACCTGCAAGAAAAGTTACCTTGTGACAGACGAATGGGTCTGAAAGGGTGTGGGAGCTCACGTGCCTCTTCTCCTATGCAACAGAATAGAACAAAACTAAAAACACTCTTGAAAATGAACTGATATAATCAAAATAATTACAGTTTTGACTCCATAATATAAATTATTTATGGAAGTAGTCTAAACAAAAGTGTGTCACAACAAATGAATGGCAGTCAAAATATGGACTGGCAGTGAAAGTAGAATTTTTCAGGTCTGCTTTCTTGATTTATTTACTGAGCTTACACAAAGTAGAAAAGCTAAATGGATTCTTTCTTTTCCCCTCAGCATTGAACAAGCTCTTCTGGCTTCCAATATATTGAATGGCCCAGGGACGGCAAACAATCGAATCAGTTTACATCAGACATTTTCTTATGTTTGAAACATAGAATAGGCTAAATATGTTTTAGAACATTCAAGTAATGTTGACTGATTTTTTTTTTTTGGTGCATTTCATTTGAATTCAGCTCTTACGCAGATGCAGCTTAATGCATCACACAGAAAAATGCTAATCTGGGAAGCAAATATTATATCAAACTAAGCCTAAATAAATGTTTTTCACCTTGTGAACTGTATAATGGTTGAGTTTGTGTGTGGGCATGTACGTAGTTAGAATGGTTATACTTAGGAAATATCAAACTTAGTGCAAAGGCCACACTGAGTGGTGGAGATCCTTTTGATAAGAAAATTGGCTGTCAACTGGTAAAAGTACCAGCTTAAGGAAAATAACCAACTCTAAATGCAAAGTAGTATCAAAATTGGCGGTTCAAGTAGAAAGGCGTCCCACTCCTGATGTCACATGCAAGTCGATGTGATTATAGTGTTCCACTTAAACCTCCCCTTGCTGTGTGTGTGGACCTGTTTTCTTTTGTGTGCCACCGAGTCCTTGAGCCCCTTCTGTGCCTCTGGCTGCTGTGCTGACTTGGGGCTGCCTCCTGTTGACTCTGTTTGACAGAGTCCAGTTTTCAATTTGGGAGGGAAATTCTTACTCAGCTGTAAAGCTCAATAGTGGTATTTGTTTAATTTGACTTTTTAGAACAAAGATGTAACTTTCCTTTTTCGTTCCTGGTTAGCACGTTCTTTCTGCTGGACCGCTGTTAAACCGCGATGAGTCAGAGTGCCAGTGCATGGCTTCCCGCTCCGCTGTACGCTTTGAGAAGGTTTCTCAGACTTCTGGCGTACCTGGTATGACGCTATCTGGTTTAGTTACAGTGCGCACAAACGAAGCAGAGGAATACACTACTTAATGGCCAGAGGTTTGAGTTTTAAAGTATTTTTACAAAGCCAAACACAAAATCCTTAAGACTTGATAGTGATGAGAACCAGCTAAAATGAGTACATGCTCAGTAGCCCTTCTCTTAGGGCATTTTTGGCCATGTTTGGCCACTTTTTCCTTTAGTCCCATTGCAAAGACCAGAGCTGGCAGTACCGCTGCTGTGCAGCCCTAGAGTCCAGCGGGTAACTCTGCAAGTGTGTCCTGCGTGGCCCTGGCTCCTTTCTGGAGTACAGGCACCCGGCTAAGTACAGGTGGAGACTGATGCTCACGGTGATTCTGTGCCCGTGGTAGTTGCTTCCACTGTAAAGCATAGAGTTGGGGCATACTTGTAAGAGTTTCCATGACTTGACTACGTGCCAGGATCCCTGGAGATGCCACTCGGCTATTCTAAGATTTGCAGGCTCGTAGTGTTCTCTCATCCAGACGTGTAGGAGTCATCAACACACAGGATTAAGGCTTCGGTTTAAGTCTAAAGCATATTTGCCCAGAAACAAGACAGTCTGGAAGAAATATCAGAGCAATACTGATGAGCAGTTAGCTATTTAGTCTTCAGGCATGGCCAGAACCAGCTGTGTTGGGGGAGATGCAGGTAAACCTGCTAATGAGAAAAAGTTCGTAACATTCGCTTGGTCTAACTTACGTCTTGAGTTGTCACTCCTTAAACCTTTGTACTATTAATGTTTGTGGCAATATAAATGAATGGTGCATAACCTGCTAAGTGATGTTATTTAATGATTTGCTTCTAGGAGAGCAATCGGCTGTTGCTGCAGCAAAAAACCCCACTCCAACATTTCTGTAATTAACGCAGAGGCCAGTTTATTCCATTTCTCTAAATGCTTCCTGTTATGCTTCCTGTACTTGCCTCTGTCTAGGTTTGAGTTACAGCCAATTCATTTTCTTAATGTTCTTGATATGTGCAACACAAAGGGAAGGGAAATTAGATCTAGAATAGATGCGTAGCTAAAAGGAGAGGGGCCCTCAGAGGGTGTAGTCTCACTGGCATAGCTCCAAGCAGTGGCTGATGCAGGATTCACAATATTCCTGTGAATTTTATCTCTGCCAAGGGGTCTAAGTAGCTGCTGCTGGAGTTAGGGAGCAGATGATCTAATGGGTCAAGAGTCGGGCGCTGCAGGGACTCTGAAGCTATCTGCACAGAAACGGGCAGGCAGAGTATTAATTTCAGTGCAGAAGTTTCTCTGCAGCGTGTAGGGCTAGGCACTTCACTTGTTTTGATGAAGGTATTGCCTTCTTGGGGAGTAGAAAATATTCACTCCTTACTGACTGTCCTCTTCTGCCAGCACAGCAATGGCCGTGAGAAGCCTCCTTGCCAGGGATGGGAGGATTTATTTTTTTAAAGGCTTGACAGGAGGAAGGCTTAGCAGAGGAATCTGAACTAGATGAGTGATTGAATCATCCAGTGGATGTCTGAGGTGGTGGAGGAAATGGAGAGAACACACTTTATTGTAAGTGCTGTGGGCAAAAGCATAGCGTGTACGCAGAGATCAGTAAATTTCGGTGACAGCAGCATGAGCTCAGAACCAGGATAGAGGGCATTCTTGGAAAAGCAACCGAATCTGCAGGTAATGTTTCCTGGTGGATGCAGGCAGTGTTGTGAAGGTAGATGAACAGCGCTTAACTTTCATGTATAGCAGAATTAATTGGCAGTGAAGTACTGTGCTGCGTTACCTTTCTTCAAAGGAAGTCCTGACCTCTTTGTGACTTTGCTAGACAGGAGCAGGCAGGTCCTCATGCTAGGGGTTCGTTGCCTATATTTGTGTTGCATATATTACGTGATGTTTTTTTCTGGTTTCAGACTGATGCGGTTGCTCCTGAAGCAGTTTGAGTGTTGCGTGTCTTTGGCTCGCTCAAAATGGCTGAAAATCTCACCGTGTCTGCAGAAAAGCTAGGGTGGCTTTACTAAAGCTGAGCTACTGCTTGCCTGGATAAAGCTTTAGGAGAAGCTCAGCATAGCAAGCGAACACAGCAGGAGGAGGCTCAAGCCGAAATGGCTGAATAAAGTTCGTTTGGCTTGTCATCTCAGGGAAGTCCTAAGCTGCTGTTTTGCCTTTCCTCCTGACCTCAGAGGGCCTTACAAAGAAGTCTTCACAGGCTAGGTCTCTTACAGCCCCCTGTTTCCAGACTCAGCCATCAGTTCAAGTTCTTGTAATGCCTTCTTAGCTTTCCAAGCTGCCCCTTCGTATCAGTCCTTTATGTATTTGATTCATAATTATGTTCCTGTTCTTTCTGTTCTTCCGACTGTCTCAGTTTTTCTCCAAGTTATCTTTTGCCTCTTTTGCCAAGCAGTCATCAAAGTGGCTTTTTTCCACCATCATACAATTAACTCTGTGACCATAGTTCTTTTCCGCTTTTTTTTAGTTGCCTTTAAACCTCAATGTGACTTGGAGAAGGGGATAGGTTTCTTTTCCTGAAAGCGCATGAACAGTAGGCAGATCAGAAGGTTGTGTTCCATAAAATTTTCCACTTTGTTTGGATGCTGTAGTGTAACAGCAGACTTGAAAAAAGCTTTTCTCAGTGAAAGTATCACAATATTGTAATCATCTGCTGGTTTGCTGTTAAAAATTGTTTTCCCCTTTTTCCGTTCAAGAGTGCAAAGGGCTGATGGGTTACATCTGTTTGTTTATATCTGCTGGCTTTGTGGACTGTCGAAGCAAGTAATTTACTGTTAATACAGTCTTTGCCTTAGGAATTCTGCAGTTTTGCTTAAAATTACACAAACGATTTTTTTCTTCTATGAAATACAGCTGGGTTTTTCACCGAATCATTAAACTGCAAAATATGTAGTAAACTCAAGAGGAGCCTTGTGCTAGTTTTGACAGCATTCCCTGCAGAAAGTCCTGATCTCTAGAGGAAAAATTTCCCTACAGAGTTGTGCGGATGATATTTTAAATGTTTGTTGTAGTTAGTGCAAGACTTGCACAGCTAAGAATGAGTCAAGGACTCGAAAGCTGGCTTTGCCTGCTTAATTTCAAGTTATAGCAAGCCTTCTTGCTTGAAGTTTCCGGTGTGTCACAGTTGGAACCATGCACCTTGAGAGGTGGAGGAGCCACGTAACCTTGCGTGAGGGTATTTCTGGAGGCTTGATCCCAGGAAGAGCAAAGGCTTTCCAGCTTTACCTGTTGGAAGATGGAGGAGGGAAGGAGGTGCCTTGTGTGAAGTGGTTTTTAAGGAATTTCAAAACAGCTCTGTACTTTCTTCACTGATTTGATGCTTCCCAAGCACTTGCCTGAAACACCTGACTCAAGAATCAGCTTTTACATTGGATCTCCAAGCTGCTTGGATTTTGGTAGGTGATTCCCCACTGCCACCATCAGCCGCACAGTGGAAGAAGGCGACAAGCAGTTGTCATGTACTACTCACTGTACTTGGTGGCAGCTCTTTTATGCATCTTAATGGCAAACGAATGTGACCTGTGGTTTCCGTAATATTTCTTCAAGGCTCTCGGAGAACCTCCTGGTGTGCTCAAAGCTGGCTTTGTAGGTCAGACAGCCTGAAGACCCAAAATCATTCTGCGTGCACGTTTATACTAAAAGGTTTTTAAAGTTGGAAACAAGTCTTTTCTCTGTGTTTTGGAGAGTAAAAATTACAGTTAAGTAGGGAGTTAACTAGTGTATGTCCTTAGAGCCCTTACAGGAACAAATTTAGCATTATTCGTTCTACGAAAAGTACTGCAGGGGGAAAATAGTTCAAGATACTGTATCACAGCTAAAGCATAGGTAATTCTGTTCTAAAGAATTCCCTGTTCTAAACCCAACTTCTCATAGAAAGGCTTTTTTTGTAGCTAAACCCTATATTTCTTCTGGAGTAAACTTTTTCTAGAAAGTCAGAATTACAGAAACAAAACACTTGTTCCACTGACTCCTTGGAACCAAACTCCTATCTTTTAAAGACTAACTTTTTTAAATTCTGCTGGCTGAATTGTAAACCTTGGGTCTGCAGACCCCTCAGGCTCCATGGCCTATTTCCAAGGCATTTGTGAAACGCAGCTGGGAAAAAATGAGTTTATTGTCAGCTGGCCTAAACTCCCAACAGAGAAGCCTGTGTCTCGGTTAGGAAGTTTTTAGAGGCCTGCACGTTGGAGGGGTGACAACGGTTGGGCCAGATTAGCATTGCTTCCTTTGCCAGATTAACACCATTTTTGCTCGAAGTTCATTTGCAGGGCAGGTGGAGCAGGAGTGTGAAGTGTCCGTGCTGACGGCCTCTGTTCTGCCCCATTCCCTGGGAGAAAAGCTGTCATGGTTCAGGAGCGGAGTTGTGGAGGAGGAACAGGTAGCCTGGGGTCGGGGTACACTGCTCTTGAATTCTTCCTATAAACTGCTGCTGGCCACGCGTTGCCTGGGCTCGTACGAGCGTCGGAGGAGCCTGGGGCGTGCAGCTGCTTGAGCCGTGCTGCTCCGGAGTTCTGCACGTCTTTGGTTTCTGTTGCTAAGAATTAAACTGTGGAGTGGGGTTTTCTGGTGCTGCAAAGCAGTGTCCCGTGCAGCTCTTGTAACATGCACTGGTACACGCGCTCTGTTCGAGTTTGGTATCAGCTCTTCTCCTCCTGTGTTGCTGTAGAATTGCATCATATGGGCTAACTTGTGTGTGGTGTTGTGCAGAGGATTTTTTACATCTCTGGTTATTTTTGCACCGGTCCCCAGGTATTCTCCCCATCCATTCTTGTCAGCTTGGATCAGCAGATGCTGACTGGATCCGCGCTGTGCTTTGAGGAGGGGTGAGCTTAATGAAAGCGCACAGAATGTACTCTGTGTCTTTTCTTATAAGCTGCCTCCGTAGAAACCAGGCTGCGCTGACCTTAAATCGGGACTATTTTAAGATCTTGTTCGAGCTTCATTCTGAAGAAATGCTCATCTTTGTGTCTGAAGAATGAGTTTGAGAGAAGAGAGCCTTTGTGGAAGCTGTTCTGCTGCTTTCGTGTGGGAAGAGTAAAGGTCAAGTCCTAGTCCTTCCAGAGTTGCCTGGAAGGTGGTAGGTTCTGGGGAGGAGATGGCCTCACTGAGGAGGAAGCTATGGGGAGCTCGCTTTTCTTTTTTTTACTCCCTCCTTCAGGCAGGACAAAAGTTGCTGCAGTGTGAGAGGGCTTTGGGGCAGCGCAGGGTGGGTAGTCACGAGAGGAGGGAGCAGGAGGAAGTATTTGCTTGTTTTTCGGGCAGATAATGGCACTGGGGAGATGTTAGGCAAAACTTAAATTAGGTAAAGGGTGGAGGGCAGGGCAGTCACTAGTAAGTAAGCCCTAGAATTTTAATAGGTCTTCTGAAGCTTCTGTAATTCATCGCTCCAAAACCTGGAAGGGCTGACTTAGCAATGCTTTTTTTTTCCTCCAAGGGCAAAACATATTTAGGAAAGGCGTGATAACTTCTCTTAGGTGTTCCTTTCGGCATGTGGCACAGGGAAATGACAACTGGATTCCCTTAGCTAGATGATGGCATATGCTGGTTTAGCTTGCATCAGAATGATGTTTCGTGTTGAAAAGAGTAGAAACGGTAAGGGTTTCACTCCAGAAATGTATACTCAGGTGGCCGCCTTTATGCAGCTGTTCCCTGCCTGAGGTTATTGCCATCTTAACGTTACTTTCAGTGGCTATAGAAAGTCTTGCATGTTGCGTACCACGATACTGCGAAGGAGGAATTCTCTTGCCATGGCGATCTGCTGCATGGCATTTTATCTAGTTTTCTCTAACTTGCCAGGGCTGGCTGCATCTCACAACAGTTTTTTGGACTCATCTGACTTGAGCTCATTAAATTACGCAAGTAATGGTTAACATGGGGCAGGGGGTGGTGATGTGGAAACGGAGGACGAGGATGGAGATTGTACTCTGCATACTTGTTCAGAGGGGAAACTGGAAGATAAACATTTGAAGTGGCCTCAGTTAAGACTGCGTGCTTTGTGACAGTGACCAAGGCTTTTGTGTCAAACGTCCTGTTTACACCGATTCTGGCAGGAAGGATGGTGGCATCCATATTTGCCTAGCTTGTGGCCGGGCTGAAGAAACTTTCTACATGTGCTGCTAGCACTATAAATCAAAGGATTTACTAGGAAGGGATCCAGCTGTGCTCAGGCACTGTAGAAATATGGTGTCAGGTAATTGTGGCTCTGAGGAACCTAGACGAAACTTGGTGGGTGGGGAAGAAACGGCGAGAATGGATAATGCTCAAGCACAGTGACAGATGCAGTGGTAACAGATGTCCTAATGCTGTGTTTTCAGCGACGTGCAGAGAGCAGGGTTTAATTAGGAAAGCATCATCTGTAGGAAAAGGAGGTGAACCAAACTTCAAATCATCAAATATTATCGGGAAGGAAGCTCAGGCTGAAGAGGCATGTTTAGCTGCCTTTGTTTGCAGAAATATGACTTCTTTCCCGTGCTTTCTCCGACGGCAGTATGATAGGGAGAGACAGGTGGACAGTTTTTGGAAAATTCATATTATCCCTGTCACAGCAGCGAGTCTGGGTCTTTAGAGAGGAGATGGGAGGCAGAACAGATTTTTTTTTTTTTTTTGATCCAAAGTTAACAGTATTGATCTAGAGACCTTCTCCAGATGGCAGAGGATGGAGGCGCATTCACACCAGCGGCGACCGTATGGCACTGAGGTGTGGGGAGGAGGGCAGCTTTGGATAACCAGAAAGGAGCTTATAGGTGAGCTCTAAAAGGAAGACTTGCAAAATGCAAAGAGTTCTGGATACTGAAACAGTTAAGCTAGTGATTTAGGTAGGGCTTTTGTTTGGCTTCTGTATATGAGGTGATATTGCCAGGTAAAAAGCAAACCTGCAGTGCACTGAATTCTTCCAGCTATTCAAGAAATTATTGGAACCCTTTCGAGAAGAAATTATTGGAACCCTTTCAGTAACACTTCATGAAAATTAATTATTCAGATAGTTCTTTTAGCTGACAAAGATAATACTTTACAAGTCTGCATTGAGCTCTTAGATTACAGGCTTCTTTGAGATACTTCTCCAGTTTGCTCTAAGAGGCCAGAATCTGAGATTACTGTTTTATGGGTATTTTGGATAGAGAAGAGGAGAATCTTGACTTTGTCTCACAGGGAGCTGAAACTCCTGAGGGAAGGGCATAGAAGGCTGGAGAGGTGTTTAAAATGGAGGAGAGAAGTTGTTCCCTGTTTTTAATTTAAAAAAAAAAAAAAAAAGAAAAATAGAAAAAATCTACTCAGATCCTGTCCTGACTAGATTTGGAGCGGAGAATGCAAGGCAGATGGTTAATAATTTTAACTATAGAGTTCTTCCCATACCAACAGAGAAAAGTTTTCTTGATTTAGCACTTCTAGAGGTGCTTTGGGCAGCTAGTAAGCAGCAAGGATGCACTCTGAATTAATAGGCTTAGCGACTGGTGTCTCGCTGTGAAGATCAGGGTCCGTTTGTGCTGTGTGTTTCAGGGCTAAGTATGGTGAAAATTCTAAGGTCTTGTGCTCTAACCTTTTTCTCCGTTAGAGCTCTCCTGCCTGTCCTTGTGACACAGCTGGCTGCAGGACTGAAATAGCCTTCACGTAAAGCTGCTACAGAACTGTACATTCATCTTCACTAAAATGGATGCCACTGGTTACAGTGGGAGCTGTGGGTGACCAGCTTGGACGTAACCTAATATCAGGCATTTGCGTTAGTGCGGGTGAATTTTACCCCTACTTATCCGCATCTGTAATGGGGGCAGAGGTTCCTGTGCTTTATATATGTGTTAGAAGGATGATGTTTCCCGTCAAACCTGTGTTTTTTCGGGGATTTAAAGCAAGAATTCCTTGAACAATGGGCATCCTTCCAGTTAGCTTTCTCAAGTCTCCTTCCTCAGTGGAGATGTGTTGTCTTTAAACGTGCAAAACTCAAACTCTTTATTTCTTGATGAACTGTCCTAGCGTTCCTTTCTACAAATGAGGAAAAAAAATTTCCAAAAAAGTGTAAGCTTTCCGTTTTACATTAGTGAGGTCCTACGTAACCGTGGAGTCTTCTGGAGTAAACGAAATGAATGAGAATGAGTGATCTGTTAGCTTACAAGACCTTTTGGTTCGGTTTAGTTTGTCTGGTTGGAACCTTTCCCTAACAGTTGCTTGGTTTTGCTAATTTAATTCTTATTGTCATCAGTTTACTGCCACGTTAATGTGGCAGAATGTGTTGGGTTCGAAGCTATAAGGAGATGGTGAGGGACGTTTCACGGTCTAGAAGTACGTGGGTGATTCAGCTAAATGTAAGGCACGTGATAGTTCGCTTCTCCTGTAATTTGTATACAACCTGTAGATACGATAATTAGCTAATGGAAACTGGTTTTCTCCCTGTTTAACAATAGTACCAGGAGAGGAATCAACTTTTGCTGTCTTGGGAGAAGTCTGAGGCTTGCCGTGGGTCGTATGCTTTCTGAGCCAGGACAGTCCTGTGTTTCTGTTTTGCTCTGAGATTACTGGAACTGTTCTGAGTGGAGCCGAATCATCCAGGTTCCTCTCTTCCACTTTGTCTGAGCATGGAATACCAATTCAAGTGCTAATTCAGCACTGTCACAGGACCTATTTTGATATTGTGGAGGTGTCCTGAAGTTTGAGCTAGGTATCTCCTGGAGACCACCATAGAAACCTTACTTACACTGAGCTCTTCCAGGTTTTTATTCATGGCATTCAATTTCCTAATATATTTGCCACTCCTAAGTAGTCTAGGTGTTTTGTAGTCGAAAACACCTCTTCCCATGAGTTATTTAACCGGTGTTGAGATGTTTTTTAAATAGAGGCATTTTACTTGTTCTGTTCGCAGCGTTTACTGAATGCTTCCTGTGGGAACCTCCTTAGATTAGTAAAAAATCTGCGATCCGTGTGATTCAGTTGGTGCATTATTGTTGGAGCTGGTTTGCCCAGATAATTTTGGAGATGAAAAATAGCCTTTTGTTAATAAAGGATAAACTGCTTAGCCTGGAAATGTGTTTACAGTGCCTTCAGGACTTTGATAAAGGTTCATGAAACAGTACAAATAGTCACATTTTGTCCTTTTTCTCCCCCAGATGAATTGTTTTCATGAAATCTATGTAGTTCAGCAGCAATCCCAAAGCTAGACCTCTGTGTTACTAGTGTCTAGTAAATGAACTTATTTTTCCTTCTTCAGGACGATATTGTTGAGTACTTTTCTAGGGCTGCTCTAGAACCAGGGAGTGAGGCATCTGCTTGTAGCAGCAGTTCTGTGTAGCAGCGACATTTTGTCCTGTTCAGTACGTTTTCAGGTGGGAAGTATAACAGTTCAAGCCAGAAGGAAAAACGAGAAGCTGAAAGTTAAAACTTGACCTCTTCAAGTGAAGTGACAGGACGTGGGGTGTTGTGAAAGAACCTCGCAGTGATGACATCCCAGGGCCAGCTCCTGAAGTGGACTTTTTTTTTTTAACTTCACTGGAAAGCTGTAATGCAGCCCCCAGTGATGAGTTTGGTGTCGTACTTAAAGTGAAAGCTGGAGACTTTGCGAAGACTCAAGATATTTTTTAAAAATGTGTTTGCAGTGTTGCGGCAGGGGATGGGCATGTTAACCTTCAAAAAAAAAAAAAATCAGCCAATTTAGATTTTGATGCATTCATGCTGTAGTAATAAAGTGGAGGGAGTTAAATTTTCTTCTGGCGTACCAGTAACAGCGTGACATTTTTGCGGGATCTACTTGTGCCAAACTGACAGGACTCTATCCATGTAGCCTGTTAAATGAAACTTACCATCTTTTACTTACCATCACATTTACTTTACCATCATTTACTTACCATCACAACTGGGGGCTGCCCGTGAACGGGAGAAGCTGCCGTTTTGCTTCATGAGCTCTGAAAGCCAAAGTGAAGTTAAAGTTAAGTTTTGCTTAGCAGTGAATATTGAACTTCATCCTGATGTCTCTGCTTAGTTTTGTTTTTTGGTCAATTTCTTGGGAAAAAGTGTGATAAGCATTGTATTAACTTAAAGACCGAATTAAAACTTCACTCCTAGTTAAGCAGGCCAGTTGCTTGACAGCAGCTGAACGTGTCCGCATTGCTTCAACACTTGTGGAAATTCTCAGGCAAACAGCGTTCATTGACTTTCACTGTCAATAAATGTAGGTTAAACTTCTTAGGGGGCAGTTTGGTATGCCTTCATGACTGCAAAAAATCTGAGAACTAAAAATTGAATATATTAACTTTTTCTCCGTATAGCTATCCAGACGTGCAATTCCTTTCCTCCTTGTGTTGATTTCTGCCTACCTTTTCTGCTCTCTAGAGCAGATGTGATTCCTTTTGTCTGGTGAGTACAGCTTTTCATGCACACTAGAGTAATCCAGATAATATTTATAGCTGGTGATACTGTTACTCTTGGATAACATTCCCCAAAGCACCAACACCTAGAGGATATTGGACTGGCCATCTGTGTTTAGGCCAAGGCAGATTTCTCCGGCGTGTACCTGTTCTAAGCTAGCAGGAATATATTCATGTCTTGGTCTGCGGCAGTCCCAGTAGAGGAGCAGGCTGCACAAATAATTTTTGATGAGGACTTCTTGTAGGGAAGAAGCATCAAATACGCTTTATCGATGGTCGGTTTTGTAACTACATGTTTACTTACAGTTTAAAATAATGTAAAATGATGTAGTTGTGTTCCTAGATCGCTTTTATGTTGCCGTTCATCTTGCTTAAATTAAAAGATGCAAGGCCACTGGAGTTTGACTGATGTGGCGATCACAGTGAAGAGAAACCCATCGCACTCCTAGGGCTCTGTAACAAAGACAGGAAGATAATGTGAGGTAGTGCAGGAGGGAGCCTAGCTAGCAGCTGAGTTCAGTGGTTTCACATAGCAAATCATTAGATGTGGCAGCAAGTCTTTTCACTGATGTCATTTCTAGTGTATGTATTACTATTGCCATCGTTAATATTGAAGTCTCAGGGAAAAATGAGTGATGCAAAGAAAAACTCAGGATTTCTGGAAGTATTTAAGCACTTCTGCATAGGAGAGAGGAATCTCCCTTGTCACTGTACTGTGGTCCTCAGCTGGTAAGATTTATTTCTGGTGGCAGAGGAATGGACGTGACTCTTTGTGGTGCCTTACTGCAGAGGTAATGAAACAGATAATTTTGCAAGGAAACGTCACCAGTGCAATAGAATTGTGAAGAATCCAGAAGAGTACTTGTTGTATTAGATGTTATATTAGCCTGTTGGTTTTTAGCTTATCTGATTTTAACACAGTTGTTTTTGAAAACATTGTTTGAGGATTTATATGCAGGTTCTTATGTAAACTGGCCGTGAATGTTTCATTTTGGAAACGAATACTGTATTAAAGGTATTTAAGCTAGAAATTCATGGTTATCTTTTGTCTGCCTCTTGTTTTCAAAATGGTTATGTGGCAATTAGTTTCTCATATAAATCGATCGTGTAAAAGTGGTAGTAAAATCTGCTTGAAGAGCATATTTCCTCTTGCAACTTTCCCATTTCTGCTTCAGTAAATACGAACAAGTGTTTCATAGGTGCATGGGTTGTACTTTTGCTTATATTCTCCTAAAGCTGACTAATTCTGGAGAAGTGGAAAGAAGTTCTGAGTGGTTATTTTTACTCCTAACGTGCTCATTCCAAAACCAATTGTAATCTCAAACAGGGAAGCTTTATTTACTGTCAGAGCCAACACAGTTATCTAGAGCACTTTTCTAAAGTTGTAAAAACATTTCCTATAACTCTCTGCTTGAATCCTGCGGGCTAGGTGAAGGAGAGGAGCTCCAAACTCCTTCCCTTTTTGCAAGAGGACATCAGTGCAGAGCAAGTCATGCTCCTTACAGCGCAGATCAGCACTTCAGCGTAGTGTCTGCCTAAAGCAGTTTAATTACTCTTGATCTGTGCATGTAGCATTTTACATCTTCAAAGTATTTTAAAGCAGATAATTAGATATTTAAAATACTGGGATGTAAAAATTGGATATAATGAATGATTAATTACTTGGTCTCCTTGTGGATTTTTGCTCAGTGCTGCACTTTTTTAATAAGGTGTGCGAATGATATAGCCTGTAAGTAATATAGGCTTAAGGTGAATGTGTCTCCATAGGCTTTAACTGCCATCCCATGTAACGTGACTATTGAGCTACCCCTGCATCACTTAAATAAAACTTAAATATTGGTCTTTTAAACCTGATGGGTTCAAATTTTTTTGTAAGATGTAAGTTGGCCGTTAAAGCAATTGAAATAAAAACCACAACAGTTACTAAATAAACATGCAGTTAAAATTAAAGGCAGAGTAAATATTTAAGACCAAACGTTCCTTCTTTTGGCTTTATGCTATGAATCTGGCTTAGAAACCACTGATGAGGCTAGAAGTGACTTAGCATTCAATGTGTAGAGCGTGTCTTAGTAATAAACTTGATGCTTCACCAGAATGCTTAGCAGTGTAACTTCGTGCGAGCTCTGTGAAACAACCTGGCCCAAGGGCTAAAGCTTTTTGGCAAAGATGAAGTTTGTGCACGTTTGCACTGTGCTAGTGTTCTCGCATTGCAACAATACGCATAAATCGGAACTGAAATTCTCATTGAAATTTTATGTAATGTTAATACATAAAACTAGAAATAAAACAAGTAGAAACTGTCGGTAAGCTATTATATAAATGAGCTGTTTTTTCTTTCCTTGTACTCCGAGCGCCTTATGAAGTGTTAGTGTAATTGCATTTCTGCCCGTGCTGAAGGCGGAAGGCTGAGGTGTCTAAAAGCATTTAATTTGTCTGAATGTGCTCGCAGCAAAGCTGTGGTTTTTACCATTGACTAAATTGGAGCAAAGCTAAGTAGGTAGGGTTGTTCTGAAACTGCAGCCCGAACACCACAATCCAAAAGTGTTGCTGCGGCAAAAAAATCACATCATCGAGGAACTATCTAGCCAAAGCGTTGCTGGGACTTCTGAGGCGGTAACTAAACAGGCTGTTTTGGTCGTAAGTACCACGTCATCTGTTCTGACTCTGACCTCCTGTTTACTGCCCGGCCCAGGCACAGCCCTTACCTCTTGCAGGACGCCGGCGGCCCGGAGGAGAGGGCTCTGTAGCAGGAGCGGGCTCCGCGTTGTGCCTGAACCCGCAGCTCCCGCTGTAGGGCCCGAGTTGGCTGTCAGCCACTGGTCTGCTGAGAATACAAAACTCCTGTCGTCTTTCTCTGGCGGGACTACCTAGGACCCTATTCCGCGTGCTTATCTCAGTGCCATTTTGTCTTCAGTAATGGAATTATACAAGATCGATCCAGTCTCTTATTTTTAAGCTGAATCTTGTAAATCCTCATGCTCCAGCTCAGGGAAGGCAACCGTTCCCAGCTCAGCTGCAGCCGGCATGAAGAGGGCTGTCCAAGATGTAGCACTGTTCTTCCTCCTTCCCTCCCCTCCTGCCCCCCAAATCTAGCCTTGAATGTTTTTTTCCACAGGTGTGTAATACAGATATAACTTGGGTTAGTGTTGGAGATTGTTGCAGTTCGGTAGTGGAATACTTCTCCATGTGTTGTGTGAAATCTGGCTTTTAAAGGCAGATTAGAGTCTAGAAGACGTGACTTGGCAAGAACTGCTGCTGCTTACCTTTTAACAAACCGCTTCTGGGATGTAGGAGGAGCTTCTGAAAACACCTCCTGGATGGGATGTCTTTGCTTCCTCATCTGTGCTCGCCAGTTTCTCAACATCCGAGTTGCTATCGATCAGGTCAACGTGAAATTCTCTTCCTTCCGCTGGCCTGCAGGCGGGAGCTCCGTCCCCCGCTCGCTATGCCTTGCTGCTGGGGGGTTTTGGAGAGAGACCTGTGATCCCGTGGGCTCCTCTGCTACCAGATCTTTCTTCTTTAGCTTCGTCATCCAGACTTGATCAGAAGATCCTTGGGACACATCTTGCATCATTTCCAAGTGCTCTCTGTTTCACAGAGGTGCTGCTTTGTGTTAGCAGTGTTTGTGCTGAGGCTCGAGCTTTCCTTCTGAGGCATTTCATCAGCAGTTAAATACTCTCCAAAGGACTTTATTTTTAAGCCTAACTGGAAACTTGTTTTAAAAAGCTTTATGTAAGACAAGAAGGAAAGCTAATATCTCCATATCTGCAAGAGACTCTAAATGTTGAGTTTTCTTAATTCCTGGCAAATAATAAGGAACTGTGCAGCAGTCTTTGAAATGCAAAGGTGACCTGCGAGTACCTTTAGTTAATTAACTAGGCTTTACTGCTCCCCCCCCCACATTTTCCTGGATATCTCACACAGCAAACATGTGTATCATTCATGCTTCCTGTTGTCTGTCTGGTTTTAAACTCATCCGTGTGACAACTGCCCTTTTTCTCTGCTGTGGACGCTAGCTAGTTACTCTTTAGGGTATTTTTTCGAAGTACCTTAAATGTGTCATCAAAACGTGGAGGTTTTCCATTGAGAATATTGATCTTTTATGCATTTCTGATACTTTTGACCCCTACACATGCCATTGAAATATAGGGGCTTTTCCTTAACAAAAATTGCGGTGACCCTTTATAAAAGGCAGCCCTGTACCTTGATCCTGCTTCTCGCATAATGAACTAGAAAGTCAGGAGTGGAAACCAGCTTCCCAAATCCATTTCTGAGGCCTTTAGGCAATTAGTGGAAGAGAAAGGAGCTGTATGCTTCTGATTGAACAGATTTCACTTTCAAAGCACGATAGCATAGATTTTATTTGCATTCATGTCCTCAGAGGGATCCAAGATAAGCACCCAAGCGCTGTGGCCAAAGCTGCTTAATGTGACATGGAGGACAGGACAAAGTATTGAGTCCTCGTGTCTCTTGGATTTTTTTGGTTTTGTGACACTGAACTGATCCTGTGGGCTGTACGTTGTACCACTTCAGAGTGGTTCTTGTTGCCTTATCTTAGGTTTGTTCTTCCTCTGCTTGCTGTCTGGCCATTTGAATAAAACCACACTCGCCACAGCGTGTAGCAGTCAGCACATGCAGTTACCTTAACCCTTCTGCTGTTGCTTGTTCGTTTGCACGTGTTTGCCTGCATACTTCGTGCATGCCATCTCGACATGTTTGTTGCAGGTCTATACAAGATTGTAAGACTCTTTTCCATTGATAAAAGCTCCTAGCTTGGTCTGCTATAGACACTACACGATAGTTTCTGACTTCCACACCAGCTTACAGGGTGTCAGTCATCCAGAAACAGGCAGCTTTCTGCTTCATCAGAACCTGGTCACTTCCAGCTGTGTTTCAGTTTAGGTCGTGGTACCATTCAAATTCCATCTTCTGTCTGTGAGAGATGGTCTGTGTACCTGCAGAACGTGTGGCTCAGGAGACAGCAGGGTATTTGGCCCTCTGGTACAGGATGGTGGAAGATTCAGAGATCTAAACGTGAGTGAAGACAGCCGTTCGAATAGAAAGCTGGAAGTACATCATGTGAAATGGCATTGTGTAACTTCCCCGATGCTTGGTGTTACACGACATGAGGAAAACTGAAATTGCCTGAAGGTCGTCGTCTTGTGACACTAATTGTGGCTCTGTGTTGTTTTTAGAAACCCTTTAACCAGTGAAACTAGCACTGGCTGTGTTATGTGGCTGACTTGGAACTCCTCGGCAGAAAACCAGACAAGTGACTTCATCTTCAGAACACAAAGCTGTATTTTTAGATGACTGTTTTATAGCTATGCTGAAGAGGTAAAATTTCCATGCTTCTTTGTTTTAGTGTCTTGACGGAGTGATCAAGCGTCATGTTTTTGCTTTCTATAATTTTAATAAACTTACAAAATTTATGTACGTTTTAATGGATTCTTAGCTTTGGATCAGAATGATTCTAAGATGGATCAATAGCAATCAACCCTCTAAAAGTCTTTACATTTTTCTCACAGATTTTTTTAATGTGGAAGATTATATAACTGCCTGGGTTCCACCAGCAGACGTCTGAAATGCACTCATCGCTCCACTGTGTTTAGCCATTTGTTAAGATCCTTCTCAGCACACGTTCACTTTGGGGTGCACTGTGATTGAAGCTGTGTGCTTAGAAGGGAGTGTACGAGTGTACAAGCTGAATGATGTTCTCTGGAAAAAGGCAAGGTAAGACTTTGCCACCAGATCATACTGGCATACATACGTCTGAGCTGCAAAGCTTTCTCTCTTCCCGCTCAGTAGCGAGGGGCTGACTCTTATTTTCTACAGATGAGTGAATGTGGTGAACAAAGCAGCTTTTGTATGAAGATTTTGCAGTGTTCAACTTAATTGAAGTTTTTAAAAAAAACAAAACCCCAAAACCACAGCTGCAACATCTGTAAACTGCGTGGTTGTGAGATGGAGCCAGAGCACTGACCCGTGTTCAGTGTTTCATTTCTTCACAGCTGTGACCAAATAAATGGAACAAGATTTTTCATTGTGCTCTTTCATATGTTTCCCATTTTGGGAGGAAGAGTAAAGCTAATTACCAATGCGACCAAGCAGCTATTTATCACCATGTGTTTGTCACTGTCACAAGGCATGGTGTGTATCCTGAGGGAAATTTTGCCCACCCATTAATAATCAGAGCTGTGTTCTTTTAATTATACCGGCTATTATTAGGGTTTACTTAATGGAAAAGAGTAGCGAGTTTAAATCATTAAAGCTGTGATTAATCTCCAAAAACTTGTATTGATCTATGTGACCCCTTCATACACTGAAATACAGAGGGGAGCCTTGTCCGGCTCCATGTGTCCAGGCTGTGCCTTCTGCCTGGCCTTCTGCAGGCCACTGATGTTCAGTCTCATGAACCTAAACCACATCTTGATAAAAGCAGACACCAGGCTCCAGGTAAAGCTAACTTGCATCTCCCTCAAGAAAATGTGTGGCTCACAAACCAAGTGCCATATAAAATGGGGTTCTGACGTGTATAAAGAAAGCGAGCAGCTAATGTTGAGTCAAAAAAAAAAAAAAGAAAAAATAATAGAAAATACATTCTTCTGCTTCTTCCTTTTCCCTGTAGCTACTGCCAAACTTTTAAGTACAAGTGACACGTCTTTGCTTCTCTTGCTGGTCTTAAAATGCCTAAGAGGAGACAGCATAAAATGCATCCATATGGCAAAGAATACTTAGATCAGTGGCACAGCAGATTTTTATCCAGTCATCCTCCAGTATCTAGCTGTCAGCTGTAAAAATCAGGTTTTTTTTTTTTTGGTAGTGTGGCGTTTAGATCTTGGTGGATTGGTTACATAAAAGGTAGGATCCTGTGGGAGAATAGCTACCCTGCTTGTTAAAGGCAATTTCTTGCCGACTTTCTGTCGCTGGGGAATGCGTGTGTGAGGTTTGACGTAGGCCTAACAGCACTTCAGAGTGCATCGTGCCCTTGTATTGCGTATAGCGCATGCGGTTTTTCAGGAGCTGCAGCATCACAGGTGCTGAGCCTAGCTGGAGCGAGGTTTGGGGTGTGCTTGTTGAAGGTGCTGAGTGAAGAACGTGTTGAGGATGTTCTCGCGGGTGTTGTGCAAAAGGACCCTGCTGCCAGAAAGACCGGTGTTTCGTGTTCAGGAGAGCTAGGCAGGCTCTTCTCTGACCGGTAGGGAGACTTGTTATTTTTTCATACAGAACGGTTGTGCCTTTAATATCTAGGGTTCTGCCCTGTGACACTGGGGGTGTTCTCTCAAGTGCTTCCTGGTGGCTGGGAATTGTCTGTTCCCTCCGTGTTACGGAGATGGTCCGTGAGCAGGCACTCCCCTGGACCGGTGTGCCACCACCGGAGCCTGAAGTCAGGAGAGGCTCAGCAGCCGCTTGCAAGGACAGTATTTTTCACACGTTCTGTGGCCCACGTGTCCCCGGAAGGCTTCCCGAGGTGTTAATTGAAGATCCTCATCAGAAGATCCTGGTTCAGGACACAAAATGCTTGAACATACGCTTCTTTAAAAGAGTGGTATGAGAAATTTGAGCAACCTGGGGACACTTCACCGTTAAAATACAACAGTGAGCCAGCTCGGTTGTTGAAGTAGGAGTCTTCTAGCAAGGTGTAACCAACAGACTTCTGTCAAAGGAATGCTTTTCTGCTTGGTGCATCCACCCACGTCGTTCTGAGTGGCAAAATGACACTGTTCGTAGTTCCTCCCTGAGCGTTTGGCGGTGTTAAGAGCAGGTTCCCTTGGGGAAGAGAAGTCTGACCTGAGATTTTTAAAGTGGAAAACCAACCAAGTTGGTACCAGCTCATTTGCTAAGTATGTGCAGAAAACTGGAACAGTGTGCAGCAGGAATTAGACTGGGAAAACGTGGAGTGCAAAGTTGAGAGTCAGATGAGAACTTCATTTAAGGAAAGAGAGAGAGCGGTCGTTTAATAGCTTTCATTGAGTGGCTGTGCGTTCTCCACCGTAGAGACTAAGGCGTTAAGAGTGTTCAAGTAGATTTAAATGCAAGTGTGCGTCCGTGTTTGGATGTTGAGCTAATCTAAGGCTGAGAACTTCTCTTTCGAGACATGAACCAGTCTTGAACTGCTAGGTTCTGGAAAACTTTTCTAACCCCTCTTTTGGGGGAATAGGGAGGGGAGAGAGAGACTAAAGAAGAGGATCATAGAATGGTTTGGGTTGGAAGGGACCTGAAGTCCTCAAGTTCTGCTGAGTTTCTCTGCATCACGCTGTGCTGGCTGTTAGTTAAACACAAGGTAGTGTAGAGTTTCACAGAGTGGATGTTTCCTGGGTATCTCCTGTAGTCATACTAGAGGGTAAAAAAAATCTAGAGCAGAAATCTGACACAGCCTAATTCTTCTGTTAACACAGATGCAGAACCTCCTAAAATCCCCTTGACTATACGCACAGTTGTCTTGTGGCAGACTGAACTCAAAGGACAATTTTCTCATAGAGCATGGTAGTCCTGAAAATTTCCTTTGGTTAATGCCTATGTCAGAATCTATGTCAGAATGTAGTGGGGCAGTAGATGAAATGGCCACTTGTCCCTGGCTGGTGGTTTCCTTGGCAGGAATGTAAGAAGACATTGGAAGAAACTGGAAGTTTCTGCTTTTGTGTAACAGTGGTGTTCGAATGATACAGGTCTTGCTGGTCGTAGCCGAGAGCGAGACCCTGGGAAAAAGTACTTTCTAGGTCAGAGAAGTGCTTCGACTTCAATTTCCTTCTGTTTGGGTGAAATATTGTGGCACAAGCAGAGCCTCGCTGCTTCTCATTGGAAAATAGCACAGTGCTCATTCTCTTCGGGGGTACTCAAAGCAAAGACTGAATGAAAATGAATGTTAATGAGCTCTTCAGAGTAACGTGTGTTTTCATAGTCATCCTTTTTATAAGGCAGTTACTGAAGTGTTAATCATTTGATTACTGGTTGCTGTAGATAAGGGAGTAATTGGTCCCTTTTTGTAAATTATGGAAATGCTTGACAGGAAGGAGCAGAGGGCCAAACACCGGGCATGGAAACTCTTGTTTACGTGAGCTACTGCCTGGAGAGATTGGCCCAACTGTAACCCTCTGCTCTGCTCTGATGTCTGGGTTGTGACAAAATTACATTTCCTATTTGCTTCTCCAGTGGCAAGGGCATGTCTTCTAGTGGGGTCTCAAACACTTGTGAAGCTTTCATAATTTTGGGCATGACTTGAAATGCATATGGATCGGTTTCTGTTAATGCCTTTAAAAAATTAATCTTTGGCTAGGCCAGAGAGAAGAGCTGAATCTTCGCCTCCCGAATGACCAACAGCTTCAGCGGTATCTGCTGTTTGAAGACATCTCGCTGAGACGAAATAGGCTTAAGGAGCTGCAAATTTCACTGACATCCTGGGGCTATAACAAAAATAGATATAATAGATATTTTTGCAGGAACTCTTTAAAGTCCTTCAGGAGGGTCGTGTCGTGCCCTCTCTGAAGGGAAAGGCAGCGTGTGTGAAATGGGGGATCGTTGCATCTTTTTTATATACTTAGTGTGTATAGGTACGCTTGGCGTTTAAAATTTCACCACTGTGCAAATTGACTTGCTTCCTTTCTTTGTGTCCCTGTTACTGTAGCATGTGAGAATCAGCCGCAGATGATATCAGCCATGCACATAATAGCTTTGTGTGCTCATCTGCTAGGTAGGTGTCGTTCCTTGTTATATCGTGCTATTTCACTTGACTCTGTTGCTTCCCTTCCTGCTGTTCCGCACCAGACAGTCATAAATATTCATGCACGCTTCCTGCCATCCATTTAGGCTTGTATACCTAGCTTCTGGTCTGTTCGAGTTTGTTAAATGCAGGGCTTTTTTTAACACTGGAGTGCTGAAGGCTGTCTGGTGAGCTAAAAGGCTGATGTCACAGTTTCTGGTTGGTGAAGCTGCTGGGAACTGCTGAGATACTGAGGCTTTAAAATATTTTGCTCGGTTCTTCCATGACAAATAGTTGACTGAAATTTGAGGCACTTGGTTGTTACGAGGCAGTACGAAAACTGAAATTTCCTTGGCAGCAAACATTCTGGCCGTACTGCTTCTTGCTTAATTGCAGTGATGAAACTTGTCTTAGGGCCTTAAGCAGATGCTCAGCTGTAATAAAAACTGTCTCAACTTGCCTCGAAAAGACCAGTTTGGGTAGAATCTCTGTAAGGACTAAGGTAATCTAATTTACAATGAGAAAATAAGCAGCTGTCGTTCTGTCTTTCATTTCGTACTCTGAAACACTCAGGGCTGTGCGTAGAGGGTAGGGGAAAGGGTCGGTTACTGGGCTGGTCGTTCACTGTTGGGTTTGTCAGACGCGGGATCTCACCAGATTCATCACCGTCTTGCGCAGGGCCATTGATTTTCTTAACTGGGGCAGTGCTGTTACCCCTCGTCTGCGAGGGCGTTACGGTCCGTGTAAAAAGCGACGATTTAAGAGGCCGAACCCCCCAGCACCTTACCTGAAAAGGAAATACAAGGTGAGCAATGCGTCTTAGCCTGAGCCAGAGGATTGGGTGTTGATGTTACTTCACACTGTGAATTTGGGGTTTCAAGGTGAGTAAAAATGTTAGGGTTCTAAGTAATGTCCAGTACGATGGCCTTATGGGATGAGGAAAAAAATTGTTGATATGCTTGCAGGATTACCTCAGGCTTCTAGAAGTCTCTTTTATCTTCCAGTTGATTAATTTCCGTAGAGTTATTAATTTTTTTAATTGCTCCTAATATAAATAGTCTTTGAACAGCTGCGGTCATGGCTGTAGTCGGTTATTTCTTTCTATTCGGTCAGCCGGTGACTGACAAACACGAGTAGAAAATATGAAGACGCTAAGTGCCCCTTTTCCCTGTAGTTTGCTAAGGTTGCTGCAGGAATGAATTTCAGCTATGGGAATTCCTGGGGTCTAATCCGTGTTTAAAACTTCTGCTAAGACGGGATACCTGATCAGCCCAAGCTGTCACGCCGCGCGGGACGTGGAGGCTACTCGGTGGCGAGAGCTTTCGGTAGGAAATGGCGCTGAGGGGACAGTCGTTGCGCAGGCGGCCGCGTCCTTTGGGTCTGGATCCAAAGCAGCCCCTTGTACCCGCTGACTCGCAGGCGTTACGGTGCTGGTTTTATGCTTTTTTGCAGGCTTGTAACTGCTGATTTTTTGATGAGCGTAGTGCGCGTCCCTGGGATTCTTTAATGGTGCAGTGTAAACGCTGGGGTCTGTTTCACGTGGAGCGGGAGGTGAGCTTGCCTACCTTGCTCTGTAGGCACAAGGCAGTGATTCGCCAGCTGGGAGCTGCCGGCTGCTGGCAATCCCTGGGGCCGAAGGAATCGATCCAGTACTATATCAAATGGTTTTCAATAGTGCTTTTCATTTTAAAAAAAAAAAAAAAAAAAGGCGTTGTTGGGGTGGTGACCTGAAAAGAAATTAAGGATTGGCAGCGATTCATTGGCCAAGTGCAGATGTTTGACATTGTTATCGATCACGTCCGCCTTTCTAGGGCTACTTTTTGAGGTAGGATGCCATAAAAGCTACACAAATAACCACCAAAAAACCCCTTCTGACTTGGTTGCTGTTGTCCTTCTCCCCCTGCTCGGTAATGTACGAACTTTTAATTTCCTTACCTGATCTTTGTGTGTGTGTGTGTGATCTAGGCTACAAGCTTCAGTTCATTATTCATTATATTTCAAGTGAATATCAAAAATATAATCAATTAAAATCAGGGTCCGATGACTGTTCTCTGGGATGAATGAAACAAATATATTTAAAGTAGAAAATGATGGAACATCTCTTAAATTTCTAAAATTACTTCAAAAAAAAAAAACCCACCTTGTTCTTTGCGTTTTCTGGGTGTTACTTGTTTCCCTTTCACTCTCTGGATACTCTGAGTTAACTTCCTAAACAGAATCTTAAACTCCTTAAAGATGCAAATCTTTGTAAAACAAGAAGAGTACGATTTATGAGTTAAATCTTTAATTAGGCTAGGAATAAATTATCTTAAAAAGAGGCTATTTGAACCATTTTCTTTGTGCATAAAGAAGCTATTGCTGCTTTGGAATAATGCAAGAACCACTGAAGTAGTACGAAAGCGACTTGCACAATTTTTGTAGTGTTAACAGCACAAAATGTTCTTATTTCCTGGAATCAATGGGGGCAGCCATTCCGTTTCAGCTGCCGGGCTGGGAGGGCATCCTCTAGCCAGCTTTATCCTGGGTAGTCAAAACGTGCTTTGAAAATGTCTGATAAATGTGCATACAGTATTGCCCTTTGCTCTTAAAATAAAACAAAACAAAACCTTCAGCCTTACGTTTTTTTAAAACTGATCTTTTTTTTTAAACCCCTCTTTTTTTTTCCAGACTCCATATTTTCAGTTGTGAACAAAGCTACTTGCTGAGAGGAGAGCTATGGATGTGTTTTAGGGACTTTTCTGCTTTGCAGGCTTTCTTCTAATTTTTGTTCTGGATTTTTTTTTTTTGATTTATTGGACACTTAAGGATTCAGAGTATTGGATTAGATGGTCTTTTGGTCTGACTTTGTCTGGCATCCTGCATCAGGAGAGAAATAGCAGAGTAAAAGAGGTTTGACAGTAGAGCAGAAGTGGAATGAGTGGAAAATGCTTCAGGGTAAACAATTCTTTAATTATGGCCTTGAGTTAGTGCACGGAGGTGCGATTGCATCAAGTCTGCCTTTTACCGCTGCTCTCTGCCACTGGACTTGGTGCTCTCCCTCGGAGTCCCTCAGCTGTGATTATGGACAAACTTAACCTTACTGAGAAGCTGTTAAATGCATGCAGTCTGCTGGCTCCGTCGGTGTCTTTGGGAGAGTGAATGAGTTTGGGTTCTTGCACTGGGGAGACCGGGTAAAATTTCCATAGCATGACAGTGAAAAGCAGAGGAGGATTTTTTTAACGAAGCTGCTTTAATCGCTTTAATACAGCATTTCTGTTTTAAGTGCTCAGGCTGACGTATCTAAAAATATTCTGGTTCATGCAGATCATTTTAAGTCAAGTATGAGCATCCTTGTTTCAGGGCTTCTTCTTAAATAATCTAAAAATGGTTTTCATGCATTCATAATTCAGTATATTGTTCTTAGCAATGCTTTCTCGTCTCGGTGCCTTGGGTTGTTTTTTCTAGATTTGGACTAGTGTGTTCGCTCATCTCGAGCATTAAATCTTTCAGTTTCAATAACTTTTAAGTATTGGGTCTCAAGTACCAACGAATTGGGTGAGCATGAAATGTGGCCACAGGCCAGCAGTCAGAAGGTCTCGGAGCTGCGACTTCCATTAGGACTGCTCGGGCACTGCCGGGTCAGCAGTTCTGAGAGCTGAGGGCAGAACAGAGCAATAATGGGAATAATTCCAGTGAAGACCTTGAGGTGAGCTTACGTGCGAGAGAAAGTTGTGTCACTGGGGTTTATTCTTTAACAAAATCTCAGAGGAGTCTTGCAGATTTTGGGATTACACTATTATCATCTCTGTGATGAGGAAGCTTTCTTCATCTTCCTCTGCCTAATTTATCCTTTTAGAAAGCTGGGTCTTCGTTAACGGAATCTGCCTTCAAGAACTTGGAAAGGTGAAGTGCAGTTTTTGGGTTTCACAGTGAAGAGGCTGGATAGATTATTTTTTAGATTTTTTTTCTTTTATAGTTTTTTTTTTTTTTTTGCTGATGTTTTGAAAGTGCTAAACAACAATTAGCAGGAACTCGGCTTTAAGCGTGGCTTTTCTGGAAGAATCCTTGGACAAGGTGCAGCTCCCTTGCATAAGAGGCAAGCCTGTTTTGTGCACAAAAATGAGATAAGGAGGTGAGGCCTGCTCCTCCCCTCACACATGGTAAAGTAGAAACGGCACTATCCCAATTTCTCTTTCCTTTGTAGGTCCCTCCTGACTGTTGCCTGAGCTCTTTGCAGACCCCGCCTGGCGACAGACGGCCTCGTAATGCCGCGTTGGTGCGGAGATGGCACACGTTACCTGGCGGGTCTGCTCCGTCCCCGGCTCCTGTGAGAGCCTCCCCGGTGGCTCGTTACCGCACGGAGCGCTGCTGGTAGTGCTGCCGGCGTAGCCGATAGCAGGTATTCCACAAGCGCTGGCACAGAGGAATTGCTGGTACCCACTATCAATCAGTGTCGGTAGCGGTGGCTGGCAGTGGACGCACAAACCTCCAGCACGCGAGGCCCCAGAAGCAGAACGGTGCTCTCTTCAAGAATCAGATGAGTGACCTTGAAATCTCTCCAGTAACTGCTGGCAGATCAAAGTTGCTGGAACTATGAGATTACCGTATTGATTTTGTCTTGCAGATGAATGCTCGTTCTGAAATAAGTGCTAGCCAGTGGCTCGAGGCTCCCAGACAAAGAGTTATTGATCAGGTTGACTCAATTAGCTGTTGAAGGCTTTGAATTTGCGCCCCCATAGTTAATGGCAATTTCGCAGATAGAAGCTTCACAAGTTCCCATCTTTTAACTCAGTTATATCTCTTGGGTGCTTTGCTGTTTGCTGTCACTGATCCGGTTGGTGGTTTAGAAGGATACTGGTATTTGGGCATCCGCTTGTCTCTGTGATGAACCAGTGATCAAGCCTTTCTTTTTAGGAGTTTCCTATTTTTATATAGCAGAATAGCAGCCATCTTCCTGTCCCATAAGATATTAAAACTTTGCAGTTTATCAAAATTAAGGCAGGTGAATGCTTCCACTTATTGCCTTGTACAGCAAAACATTTCTCTCTCCACTCCCCCTGGAAGAAGTGCCCCACAGGTTGTGCTGTTCGGGTCTGATGGTTAGGAGGGTGGGTTAGGGACGCAGCTGGTGAGAAGCTAGTTCAGTGTGGGAGCCACCAGTCATCTCTTGGTTCAGACTTTTCCGGAGCTGGTATAGCTGAGAAACCTCTGAGCAAGTCGGAGGGATACAAGCTTCAACGTTCCTGTTGGAGTCGGTTGCCTTTCCATCCAGGGATGTACATTGATCTGCGCACTTAAGCGATGGTGTCGGAGCCGCAGCTGTGTGATTAGGAGCTGGTTAATGTGTGCTTTCTTTTCATTAGATCAGAAGCTTAAAGGAGCAGAAAGCTCTTCTAATGAAACCCACGGTGCTACTGTTGTTCAGCCACTTAGAAAAGTATTCAGAATTGATGTTCAGGTGCAGTGTGGGAACAAATGGTTTTTGTGGTTAATCACGTACTTTCTTAGCTTCTCATTGCTTCAAAAAACTCTCAGATGCCTTGAGTCTAAATTCCTACAGTGGAATGGCATCCAACAACTCCGCATGCCAAGGAGCAGAGAATCCACTACCCAGCTGAATAGCTTATTTCAGACTTTAATTACTTTCACTTTTAAAAGCGTATGTGTTTTCTGGTAGGACTTTGGACTTGGCTTTTAGCTGGTAGGATCTTAATGTACAAAAAGAGAAGAGGATGGAAGGCTACCTACTGTTATTACTGAGGTACTTCTGTGCTGTCCATCGCCTTCTAGTCATTCTGTGTAATCCATGCAGGCTGAGATCTTTTTCTTGCCAAAAAAGCTCCTTCTCGGCTCCTGAATTGTTTTGAGTTTTTCCTCACTTCCTTTAACGGAGCCTTAAGTGCATCCAGCAGAAGCTCCCTCTGTTCCAGCCAGAGCCCTGCACGAGGTGAAACCGCATTCCCCATATTCCCTCCCCTACCTTTATTCCTCCAGGGATAATGTTAACACTTTTTTTTTTTGTCCCAGCAGCATACCAGAAATATTTTGGCTTAAAGGATGTTGTATGCTACTGCATCGCTGACTAATGCTGCCTTGCGCATATTTGTGTGTTGAAATTTTTCCAAGAGGTTAAACTAACCTCATAGTACTTAATGAAACAAGGCTGAAGGCTTGGTTGTCTGCTTCGTTTGGTAATAACCCCCAGACTGCCTACCCAGTTGTTTGCAATCTGCTTTAGGCAGTCAGGTATTCTTGTCCGAGTATATTACCTTGTGCTACATCTCCCTGCTGAGCTTCATTTTCCTCTTCAGGTCACTTTTCCATTTTTTTAAAAATTATTTTGAATTCTGATTCTGTCCTCTAACTTGCTCGCAATCACTCCCACGTTAATGTCTTCTGTGAATTTAATAAACATACAACCAGTGAGGCAGGATGGACAGCACGTGAAAATACGTAACAGAGTGGGATTCAGGCTCTGCTGCGATCCTCGGTCAGTAAATTGGTGCTTTTTGGGGCAGCGTTCTTGAATAAAAATAGAAGGCCGTGCACGGGAGTTTAACACTCCGTTGTGAAGTTCTGAATAAAAACGATGTAAAAATAGCCTCATCCGAGAGCCCAGGGGCTCGACTCTGAAATCAAACAGTGAAATGTGGCTCACTGGTCCTGCCTGGTTGCTCTGCCAAGCGGGAAATGAAGACCAGCGAGTTCAGCAGCTTGCGGAGTGCTGGCTGCAGGACGAGCTCTCCCTTCCATTTTGTTGCGCTAGGTCTGTCGGAAATACAATTAGCACGCTGAAGTGTCCGTTCTCACAAAACCAGGTGTGATGGTGCTGTACTTAGGACTAGCCCAGGGCCTGCGCCGTGCCCCTGCGTGGGAGAGATGTGCCCAACGTAACTGGCACCAGGTGAATTTCTGTGTTTTCGTTCCCTGCTCGAGCCCTCTGAAACAGGGCGTATAGCGGCGGGCCTTCCGTAGGAGGGTTAGCATATGCATCCACACCGCGCTAGCGTGCAGCAGATGGTGTGTGAGCGCCAAGGTGATTCATCCGGCTCTTCTTTGCGCGGCTGGGGAGGGTTCCTGCCGCTGGCAGGCAGGGCTGTGTGCGTGGGGAGGCGGGATGCTGTTAGGCACCCGGAGCGGCTCTTTTAAGGGGGAATATTTCAAGCCTGTAACCCTCTGGACAAGGTGTCTGTTTATATAATCTAAACCTGTGAATTTCTGAAGGGAAGATTCACTGACTTCTCCTTTTAATTATAGATACGGTGGGAATTGTGGGCTTTCACTTCTGCCAGGGTATTTTCAGCAAGGTGGGTTTTTTTTTTTTTGAAAGGAGAAATGGTGATGCTTCAGTAATCATGGTGGAATTAAAACTGTAAGCACTTGGTATTCATACTGATGTGGCCTGGTGCCTGCTGACACGCTATGTAAAGAGCACCCTGGTCTGTTTGGGGAAGAAATGTCATAGATCTGAAGTGCATTAAGAAACTCAATCCAAATGTTGGTCAAAGCAGTTTTTTAAATATGAGCAAGCCGAGCTGCACCCTGTTTTCTCCCTCTTTTTGTGAAATGTGTGAATGTAGAGCAAGAAGCTCCAGGAACCTGGAATAGAAACCCTTTCCAGGTTTTCTGTTTCCTAGGCCAGACTCCCGTCAAGACGTCTCAGTGTGTAGCGGGAAGGCAGATGATTTGCTGGAAGATTTCAGAATGCCCCGAGTGACTTCCCAAAGCAAATTCTTTCATGGGTTTGATTGCGTCCCCTTGCACCTCAGAGAATTATGTTTGGCTGCATCAGTGGCCACGTGAGGAAGAGCCAGCTTGTTTGTGGTGCTGCAAACCCATTACTAGGATTTACAGTATGTGCTGCAGTGGGAAGGTGTTGGATTTTCTCATCTCCGTCCCTTGAGGATTGTTGCTGGGTCTGGAGTGAAGCCTCCTCTTGCAGCCTGTGGCCGCGTGTCCTGCAGCAGCTTGTGCTATTGTTCGACGCAGGACAAATTTGAATAACGGGTTCAGGAATCCTGCCTGTCAGAGGTACGTTGCTTCCGAAAACCTGCTCATCGAAGGGCGTTTGCTCTGTTTGCAAAGGCAGCTCTTTAACTTTGTGGGAAACCTGGTTATGCCTGTGGAGCAGAATATGTTAAGAATTCACACAGGAATTCATATTTTGACTCGGGAGCCTTTCCTCAAAGGCAGTGAACTGGATTCCTGTTAGTTTAGCTGTTCTACAGTTGACTGAAGTCTGCAGATGGATTAAAATGCTGCTCAAGTGCGATACTGGAGATTTTTGTTGAAGTTTTCATACGATGATTTTTTAAAAACAATTTTGGCTTAAATTCCCTTGCTCTCTTGATGCTCCTGCTCCTTCCAGAGAACTTACGTCTCTGTGAGCCGACTCGAACAGCACAAAACAAGCATTGGCTCGTGCAGGTCAGGCTGCCTTCTGTCTGTACCCGGCAGAACTCGTGCAGCTCCCCTTGTGCTTCCCACCGGCTGCTGGGTGATGGCGAGTCCTGGCTGCAAGGAGGCTAGAAGAAAACAGCTGGGGGCGGTTTATTCTTGAGTAAATTCAGCTGTTTCCCAAATGATCTAGCTACAATTAAGTCTTTAAACATATCGAGCTGAGGCAGCTTCTGATGTTCCAGTTCCTGCGTACCTTGCAGGCCCCCTCTGGGTGAAGATGGCTCAGGGTCGGAAAATGTTGTGCGTTGGGTATGGGTTAGGCTTTGTCCCAGCTCGGCTGTATCGTTGGTCTTACAAAGCATAGAAGGTAACTGTTGTGACGACGCTTGTTTTGAAATGAACCTCTCGTTCCTTGTTTTCTAAGAAAGATGGCATTACGAGGAAGCCTGACACCTGAGCGGAGTGCTCGGGGAGCGTAGCTACTGTGCACGCAGCGCGTGGAGGTCGCGGTCGTGCAGTGAGAAGCCTGACGTGGCGCGACACGCCTCGGATCTAGCCTGGCCGAGCTGAGCCGCAATTAGAGGCGTTGCAGCATCACGAATGGCTGCATGAAGCAGGCTTCGCCTGTATTTTTTTGGCTACCAGGTGTGCCTGCAGATGCTGCAGAGCCACCTTCTGCTGGCAGCGCTCACTGGCTTCCTAGTGCTGCAGAGCCGGTCCTGCTGACGCCACGCGGATGCACCGCTCGGAGCTGCAGCCGTCGCTGGGGTGGATAGTGGCATTTTAACGGCGTGTGAGCTTGCTTATGCAAAAAGGTATAGTGAATGCATTGTCAGAGGAAGGGTGAGGTTAATGGAGTGGTAAAGATTGCAGGCGTTGTGGGCAGGTGGTAAACAAGCCTCTCAGCAGCAGTGCTCTTTGATCTTGCCCTACGGTGATACTACAGCAGGGCATGCCATTTGTGTGACAAACACAGCGTGACAGAGAAGAGATGTGCAGGAAGGTGTATTTTAAAGCGAAATAGCTACCTTGTTTCCTGAACAAGAAGAGCTGTCTTGTTTATAATTTGTTGAAGGTGTTGTCAGACCTATTACACTTGTTCATTTGGTTCAACTAAAATTTCTGAGTGACTTGGTAGAAACTGGAATGATCAAATTCTTCCAAATTTTGGGCCAAGTCATAGATGTTTAAGAGTAAAACTGGTGCTCAGGAGTGATACAAGAGCCAACCTTTTTCAGAAAAAATGTGCGTGCTAGTAACTTTGCATTTATAAAGTCAAATAACTACTCTGTTGCTTGTAGAAAGTTTAATTGCCCAGTACAGATCTGTGGGACTCTGGGTAAAACTCTGCCTGAAACCACCTTAAAATGACTCGTTTAAAACTTGCACTGAAATTGCTTATTGAATCTATGTCTTTTTTCTCTTTTTGTAGTGGGGAAGACTTCCTTGATCACCAGGTTCATGTATGACAGCTTTGACAACACCTACCAGGTAAATTAATCTATATTATTGTCTTCTCTAAGGCCCCTCCATTGCAGGAAGAATCCATTTGATTTCAGTGGGTAATAGTTAGCACACTGACCAAATTCTTAGCTGTTAAATCCTTAAGCTTTATATTTTAATAACTTTTCAGAATGGCATTTCAGTGTTAGTCTGCTCGAATCTGCTCCTTGCAGCAGCATGAGCTGTGGTTTGAAAGGCCAGGCCTCTTAGGTATACCGAAGTGACAGCAGCTGTTAAGTCCACCTGTTTGTTTCACCGTTTGCTACCAGACCATCACAGATCTAATGCCTCTGTGGGGAAAATGTATGTAACAAACATTCGACTCTCCTAAAAAGAACAGGCAGAAAGCTGAGCTGCAAGAGGTTCTGCAGTGGGGTGAACAGGGACTTGTGGAGCAGAGAGCAGTGGACTATAGGGGTCGGTGTGTTTTAGGACACTATTTTATGCTCTCTGCTGGACCAAAGACCACAGAACTGGTTGTTATGCGCTCGTTCCCCACCCCCTCCAGTCCTGTGACTGTTTGTTTATGCGTGTTTATTAGTTAAACAAGGTTGGGGGTTCCAAGGTTGGGGCTGAAGCAGTGGTTGTCTTTTGTTCCAGTTGGCCCTGCAGCCCCCTTGCTGTTTAACATTCGGTGACAAGTCAGTTCATGTTGATGCAAGTTAACTTTCTAAATTCCAGGGGAGCAATTATTGTTGCCCACTCCCAAATGTTAGGATGAGCCGGAAGAGGTGGCAAGCTATAAAAGTATTTTAGTTTCATAAACTAAAGTGGGTCTTCTCCAAGCAAAACTATGTTTCATGACTAGGTTGCACTTGGTGGTGTTCTGAATTTGCTAAATTGAGAAAATCTGTTCCCTGACAAATGTTGAAAGGTTTTTTAGGGAGGTGGGAGGAGAAGGTAATGGGGAAAAAAATACGAAAAAGCTGTGACTCTTCTGTTCCGTAGTGTCTATCCAAGTATCTCTGGATTAAATCTCTTTACCCGGTAATGATTTTCCTTCCTGCCTCGTCAGTAGTTCCTCATTGCTGCTGCTAGGCAAGTTGGGCTGCATGAGATGTAAGTTCTCACTTAATGACAGGAGAAGCAAAGCTTCTATGGTGTAGGAGGGCTAGAGTACACATCATTGCTCCCAAGGGAGCAAACATCCTTTCAAATTCTTCCCACTGTAATTACATGGACGTGTGAATGCAGTTCTTTTATTTAATCTGTTTTTTTTTTTCCCCACAGTATTTTTCTTTCAGGTCTACTCGTTTTCTCTGTGGAGCTTGCGTCCTAGTTCTTTCTCGAAGAGGTTTGACCCTCTGTGCTTTATGATAATGTGGTAGTCTCCACAAGAAGCTGGTCTGACATAATACACTAAATGATTGCAAAATGAATGAGCGAGACTTAAAACAGTAAGAAATCTTAAGGGTTTACAAAACAGCTTCAATTTAGCTATCACTGATGCGTGCTTATTTTGTGTGTTAATGTACTTGGTATAGTGTCATTCATCCAAAGACCTCTATTTTACAGCAGCCATGACTGAGGTAGGGAAGTATGTCCTGTTTTGATATAGCTGGAAGAAGGTATGAGTCATAAGAATTTAAGTAATTTGGCCAAAATCACGACATGTTAGCGTCAAGCCGGAATATAAATTTCTTGATGCCCAGGATTTTATAGAGACCTCTCAGAGCCAAGCACTTGAGTGATAATGCGTACTGAAGTATGTACATGGTTAACTGCAGCTGTAGGTTAGTTGATGAATGATTTGCTCTTTCTGGACATTTCTGATAAATTTTGAATGCATGTTTTCTGAAAGCTGCCACAACCTATCATTTGAACAAGGCTTTTTGTGTTCAGTTGGTAAAAATAGAAAGCTGCCATTTAATAAAATCTGTGCTGTACATTACTTTTGCTTGCTGCTAGATAAGAGGAATTCAGCTGTTGCCCATATCACTTATTAATAACCTGTTTTCATGAAAGCAGCATTTGCAAATGAACCAAGAACTCACTGTACTCTCTCGAGCCCGAACACCTAGAATAAAGTTGTGCCACTGGTGTTTTCTATTTTACCAGGAGTGATTCTTCTCCATGGACATGCTGGGAGAGGTTTTCCTTGTTTTGTGGCACTGTATGTGATGCATAATGAAAGACCACCGTTGGCAAACACGATGACTCTGTGTGTTACGCAAGAGGAAAATTATAAGCCACGCTTCCCTTTAGCTTCAGTCTCTTGGAGGAAAAGAGAGGAGGACGGTGTTGAGTTGAAGCACTGGCCTGTGACTTGGAAGAAAATCCAGGTTCTTGCTTTGCGTCAGGCTTCCTTGCGTAGTCCTGGGTAATTAATTCTGTCAGCAAGCGTCGTCTATAAGGTGGTGTAGCAGCAGCTCCTTATTAGACAGTAGTGATGTGAGGACAGCTGGATTAAAAAGTGTTCTGATGCATGTGTACACAACCCCATCTGTAGTGTGGCCGACTTCCGCATTTTTGTTTGGCTTGTATTCTTTAAATTTCCACTTGGGCCTTATGATACCTCTCATCCATTTATTAGAGCATGCCTAACTCCGGTTTGTCTTGTGTACACAGCGTTTCACAAGTGAATTAAACCTGCCTCCATCTTAATTAGGGCAGTTAGCTTAATTGCACAGAACCACAGCGTGGCAGAGGCTGGGGGCACCTCTGGGTGCCTCGGCTGCCCCCCGGCCCCAGCAGGGCCACCCGGAGCCGCGGGCCCAGCACCACATCCAGGCGGCTTCAGGAGACCCCCACAGAGGAGACCCCAGCCCCTCTCCGGGCAGCCCGTGCCAGGGCTCCGGCACCCACGCGGCACAGGAGCGCTCCTTCGAGCGCAGGGGTCTTGCTGGCCGATGGAGTTGTTCAGCGCTTGGCGTTTCCACCAGAGACTTCTTACGGCAGTGAGAAAGCTTCAGAGCTCTTGCTGCTGTGCAGCTGTGTGGGAGGGAGGGATGAGGTACGGGCTGAGGCAGGTTTCAGGCTGTGTGGCAGGTGTTCCAGCTTGTACTGAGAGCAGAGGAAATCCGAGTCTTCAAGAGCTTGTCAGCCAGAACGGGATCCTGACTTGTATGTATGGTGTAAGGTCTTAGGGGTTTTGTAGATTTTCTTCAGTAAAGGCAAATCAAACAAACACAAGGGGAAGCAGAAGCATCTTTGAGGCAATCTTCAGAGGAGTACCCTTTACCCAAAGAGTGGAAAACAAAAGCAGAAGGGAAGCATGTTGTTGTGTTAGTCTTTTAAGGCTTCTTGTGTCCATCTTTCAGTATCATCTCTCTGGACTGGTAATGTCACAGCTCACGATGACAGGTGAAAATCACTGGGTAGCCAGGTTGGGACCCGCTGGTTTTTATCGTTTGTGTATATGTCTCTGGTACTTTAAAACTGCTGTCCTGATCCAGCTAGGAAAGCTTGTTTTCTGATGTGTAATATTTAGTTGCAACTGGAAATTCAAATCTGTTTTTTTTATTAATTTGCAGCTGGTTTTCATGTATTGCTCTCAAGCAGGCTGGTTGGCTGGCTCTATGCTTTATTCCTACCTCCTAAAATATCTGGCAGAACACAAAGAATTAATTATGTTAATATATGATGAAGGCATAATAGAAGCCTAACAATGTAGTGCATATACAGTAAAATAAAAAAAATTCCATTAGAAATACTTGCTTCAGCATGGGAGAACAGGGAAGAGGTATCAAGCCTTTTTGCCCTAGCTGACATTTGCCTATTACCTTTTTTTTTCTTCTTTAAATCAGTTTATTCAGATTGTCTTCCAGGCTCTGCTGATGTTGCTGAGGGTGCAGCTGCTTGAGATGCTCGGTGTCCTGCTGAATCCTGGGCATCACTACAGCCTCAGCGCGTCAGCTTGGTTGTGTCCCTGACGCGAACGAACTCTCAGAGCTTGGATTCGTTCTCTCGACGCAGCCTTGAAAAATGGGGTGAAGATATTTAAGAAGCAGTTCTTGATAGCACTTAGTCGTGCTTTCCTCTTTCCTTTCCCTTCAACGTATAAGGATGTTCTACATGAAGCTCCCACTAGTGTCTAGCAACTTGGATGCAGTCACGCTGCAATGAGCTTTAGTATTAGCTGAACTACTGTATTTGTTGGGGTGTGTGCATGCATGTGCTCTTGTGCTGCAGCAGATGTGAAGCTGTCTACCTTAGTTTTCATGAAAAAGGCTTAAAATGAAGATGCGTGCTTCAGCTGGTGGACACTAAGTTAGGTCATGGCCCTATATGCACAAAAATCCTTGCTGATACCCATATGACTGTATGGATTAAATTGTCTGTAAGCATACGTTAAGGTTAACGACTCTTTGTGCTTTAAGATACTGTGCTGGTTATGGATATTAAGGAAACTGCTTATTGAATCTTATAGATCGTGCTACATCCTGAAAGTAAGAAAACCCAATATATTTTTCTTGCAGATCCACTACAGGTGTGGCAGTAATGATCACTCCTCTGAAAATCACTACAATTGTTCTGGTATTTTATTTGATGTGTTTTTTTCTTTTTTTCTTTTCTTTTTTTTTCCTACAGGCAACAATTGGCATTGACTTCTTATCGAAAACCATGTATTTGGAGGATCGAACAGTGAGTAAGATTTTTGTTGGCACTTCCCTATGTACAGTAGGAATGAGGATCAGCATCTGCTGTAATTGTGCAGCACACAGCTCTGAGATCACTTGGAAGTACAAACTGAGCCTTCATCTACCAGCTGCTTCCAAACTGACAAGTGCTGCGGAGACAGCTTCCTTCTCTGTTTGGGGAAGTGGGAAATCACCATTTGGCTCATCTGTGGAGGGCTCATGAGTGCCATTTTGCAAGTGGCAGAAGGTGCTATGCTGTCATCCTTTTGGAAAAAAGCTTATTTGGATAGTTTGGGGGGTGCATATTGGTGGGAGCTTGCAGAAGGGGGCCACACTTAACTCATTCAGTTTTTGAAGGATAAAATACAGATTGCCAGATGTTGCCAGTTCCTAGCTAGCTCCGTAGTTCTTAATATGAGTTGTTTAAATAGGAAAAGGTTACCTTCGACAGTAACCCACAAATGATGCTTGTTACTTAGCTTGGCACAGCTCTAGTTCCTGAAATAAAATCACTGCTCTATGGAAGCAAGTCTGTGGTTTAAAATTAGCTCGTATTCTTCATGAGGAAATTCCGCCATTGAGCTATGTGCAGAAGCAAGTTGTGCAGTGCTACGTAAGCTCATGGTGTTGTATAAACACACAATAAATGTGGTTGCATTAAAAGTGCTTGAGTGATGCTATGTTCTTTCCATAGCAAACCTGGTCCTTGCACATCTTTCCATACGTGTTGCTTTTAGTATATCTTGCCTTTTCTTTCAGAACCTTGATGGTAAGAGACATCAAACCTCATCTGTGTGCACGTTACTTTAAGATGTAGCTAAGGCTTAAATACAGAGTAATAACTAGCATTTTATCCTCCTTGAAAAATCCACATTAGTAGCTTCCCCAGTGCTTTGGCAGCAGCTGAAGGTTCTTCCTTCAGAAGCATGGCATGTGGTCTGATTCTTCTACCAGCACGGTCCTCCAGGCTGCTGGAGGGTACACGCTTGACTCCTGAGGGAGGATAGCAGCAGAGCATGAAAATTTTGTGTAGGCAGAACTGCAGGTGAATATTTGCTTTAGTTTCCTTGTTGTTCCTTTCAGCTTGAAAGCTGAGCAGTCCTATTTCTCCCCTTCTTGAAGGGAAGTGTTTTTGAAAAGACAAGACAGCAGAAAGCTCAGATAGATGCACATATAGCAGTTTGGCTACTACCGCTGCTCGGGAGAGAACGCTGTAAAGGAGGAGACAGTTGGCTGCTGCTCCCAGTCCCCAGTCATCTCCTGCATGAGTTTATATTTTTATTTAGCTTTTTCAAAAAGTAAAATTTATTTACTCTTTTATTTTTAGTGGCAGTTTGGCTTTTTTAATTTTCTCCCACCCACAGATCAGGTTGCAGCTGTGGGATACTGCGGGTCAGGAACGTTTCCGTAGCCTCATTCCCAGTTACATCCGTGACTCTGCTGCTGCTGTAGTAGTTTACGATATCACAAGTAGGTATATTGCACTGGGTTTGACCTTTTGTCTTATTTTTCTTGCTTGTTTGACTGATTTTGTTAGGTACGGTTGCAATTATGGGACACAGCAGGTCAAGAACGGTTCAGGAGCTTGATTCCTAGCTACATTCGTGACTCCACTGTTGCAGTTGTTGTTTATGATATCACAAGTGAGTGGGGGGAATTCTGCATTTCTAATACTCTGCCCCTTTCATCCTTTAGCCTAGCTTTGCATGTCCTATCACAATCATGTGCTTGTTCTTCATTGTGGCATGAAAAAAATGTTTTCTTTTATTGTAGTCAAGTTTTAAGCTGGCCACCTGATCACTGCTATTGTAATGTATGAACTGTCTTACAAACTACATCGTTTTGTAACCCTTTCCTATCACATTCTCCTGCGGCCTTGAGTCCTGGCTGGTCTTGTTGCACTTTACCCTCTTTCATCAGCTCTTTGATCATAGTATCACCTGTGACTTTTGGTCTCAAACACCTGACTCATGTTCATGGATATCTGAATTCTCAAATGAGACTTTGCACTGGTAGCTGTAGCTTGCTTCACTCCATTTGCACCTCCCCCCTCCAAAGTTTGGGCATGGGCTGGGGGAAAAATGCATTAACATCACATTTTCATTTGAATCGGTCACTTTCACGTTTTGCAATACGTGCAACTTACCACTAAGCCCTTATCCTTTAACAATTGCTCTTTCATTTCTTACTAAGGTATGTACATTTTTGTGAACTAAAATATTAGTGCTTTTTTTCCAACTCTTCTCCTTCTGTTCCTCCCCTCAGTCCAGAGACCCCTAACTTACTAGCTTTCAGTGTTTTCGAAGAGCAGAAATTTCGGTTTAGAATAACTAAACCTTTAGACATTTTCAGTTCTAAACCAGAATTGACTGAGAGCAATGACCTAAATCTATACAAATGCAAAAGAGCTTGTCCTTTGATTTATAAGTATTAGAAGATTACAGCAGGAATAAGGGCTTTACCTATAAAATCTTTAATTGTTAAAAATAGCACTTTCATTTGAGCTAAAATTACAAGTTAGCTGTGAACCTCAATTTTTTTTACTGACCTAGCAAATTCAATATTACTGAGTAGTAAAGAGACAAATTAAGACGCTGGCAAGTGATCAAGTCTTGACTATCCGGCATACAATATATTACTATGCAGTAGAAGCCATTAAAAAAAATCAATAACTGTCAAGAACTGCTGCAGAGCCCCCATTTTCTAAGTACTGAAAACTACTGAGGCAACTGAAATGCTCTTGTGTGTCTAACTGGCAAATGCTGAGCTCCATGGCAGCTTCTGTGCAACTCATTTTTTCTTATGGGATGCAACTTTTCACACAACGTGCTGTCTCATTAGATCAGGGTAGCTTCCTAAAATTCTTATCTTCCAGCTTTTAAGGACATATTGTAAAGAAAAAGTACCTGTGGATACATTAAATTTGTATTTCTTGTTCTACGCAAATGATCAGGAAACTGTTTTGAGCTCAGTGTTCAACAATACAGGAGTTGCTAGTTTGTTGTATAACCCTGGTATTTCCCAGGGACAATCCTAAACCTAGCAAGTAAGAAGTGATTAAGCTGTACAAAATGCATAGCTGGTATTAAATGCTTTTGAGAAGCGATGAAACTGTAGGTGCCTCTTGCTGTAGATGCAGAAGTAATGAGCAGTTTAGAATGAAGGGCAATATCCCCATTATTCCCAGTTCTCTATACAAAATTTTTGTTCAGCAAAACAAAATGGGAGCTAGTCTACAAGAGGGATAGGACTTCTCATTTTAGTTGCTGTCAAAACCAAATTATAGATCAATTCAGTTCATTAGAGGTGAATTCCAAGCCAGGCAGTGAAGTACTAGCCCATATGAATTTAATGCCAAACCTTTCATGCACCTCAGTGTGGAGCATTTAGGGGTGCGCTTGCTGGTTCTTCATCACCCTATTATGCCAATTCCAGAGAATACGAAGCTTCTGTGTGAAACTTTCAGATGTATTACCAGTGATCTGTGAAGAATATCTGCAGTGATAATCTTCTCCACTGTTTTCTGCTAGATGTAAACTCGTTCCAGCAAACAACAAAATGGATTGATGATGTCAGAACGGAAAGGGGCAGTGATGTCATCATTATGCTGGTGGGAAATAAAACAGATCTAGCAGATAAGAGGTATGGGGGAATAACTCATCTTTCAAATGCTTTTCTTAGTCTGATGCTATTTTCTCCTAGACAACTGTTTTAAAAGGAACGCTTCTATTTTCTTGCAAAATGCTCAAGTTTGTGTTAACTATGCTGGAGATGGCTGTGACTAGAGAAGTATTGATTTTTGAACTTCTCTCATTCGGGCAAGCCCAAGTTTACAGCTCAACTCTAGGAATGAGTGAGAAACTGTCACCCGCTTGTTCAGCTGTCAGGAGAGAATGTTAAATACAACCTGCATCAGTGAATGAATAAGCTAAAGTAGTTGTAAATATTCATACTTAATCAATTTGCTGGGATACGAATGATTGGTGCAAGTAATCGTCCCCTTTAAAACTTTACAAGGTGTTTTCATAAGTTGGCAAACTTAAATATTTTTATTAGAAGGTATGCATCTTCAGCTTTTGCTGCATTGTGTACTCTGCTTGTTCTGGGTTTATGGTATTGCTAACACTGAGCAAAAAGTCATAAAAATGCAGAACAAAAGCATGAAACGTAAGTATTCTGTAGTTGGTTGAAATCCCTGTTTTCTCACAACAGCTTCACTTGTGACCCTTCAGATTTGTAACATCCTATTAAGAATTGTTCTCTCTCTCTCTCTCTCTCAAACACACACACACAGATGCCTCATGATTTTTGTTTTGGAAGCCCTCGAACCGAAGTTTTCTCCAGGTTTAGCTGTAGCAGGCTACTTAATGGGTGGGACACCTAGGTGGGGGAAAACAGCAGAAGTCATTTGGTATGAGATGGTTTTGCTCGGTCCTTTGTTAACATAGTTCTGTAGTCTGCAAGTTGATGGTTGTTATTGAGTATCAAAATCTTTCAGTTGCTACTTTTTCAAGTAAAAGCATAGCTTCCTGGACAGAGACTTGAAGGAGTCTGGTTGGCCCAGTCAGCTGCTTCACTTTTGGAGCCAGGTGTGCCATTGAAGTCCATCTAATACGATGGAATGGTTGTACTTCTGTACAACTGTGCTCCATACATGGCATCAGTATGCAGGAAAAACGGTAAATGCTTTGAGAACTGTAATGTAGGAGTCATCTCCTTGGGTTAAAGATGACAATCTTAATTTTCAAGGTGTCCATCTGTTTTTTTCTAATTCTGTGTTATCTTCCGCCAGACAAGTGTCCATTGAGGAAGGAGAAAGAAAAGCCAAAGAGCTGAATGTAATGTTCATTGAAACTAGTGCAAAAGCAGGATACAATGTAAAACAGGTGAGTAACGTGCCTGCATCCAGCCCTTAGACCACCTCTGTTGTGCACCATTGTGAAAATAAGATCTGCTCCTAGACGTCAGGAAGCCTTTGCATAGGGTGTTAGAGGGATATTTGTGGTTATACACAAAAAGCAAGATCTCAGAGTTAAATTGCTGGCTGAGGTTCAGAAGGATCCCTGACCTTGCAGCAGATGACTTGGAACTTCTTTCCTCTTAGAAAAGAGGAGTTACGAAAGAAGCGTTGTGGGTACAAAATCATACCTTCCCAGATTCTTGATGATGCAGATTAGGTGTTTAGATTGAAGAGATTAAAGCATGAGCCAAGAAGCTGGGGAAGCACAGGTCTGAGGACTGTTTCTGGTACCCGTTCAGTGAATGAATGTGGGCAAACCAAGCTGGGAGGGATGTGAAGGATTAAAGTGCTTCTGCCGTATAGTGAGACAGCGTAAACTGGTTTTCCCACTTTGTTGGAAGGCACTGAAAGTTTGAGCAAATGTTCTTGGATAGTTTAAGCTATTTATTTTTGTTAGACGATGAGTTGCTTTTGAATTGGGGAAGGCAGTGAAATGTCTTTTGAGCTGATGCAACTGCAATGAAATTAGGTTTTATGCTGCGAGATGAGCTGCAGCTCTTTAAATTCTGACCTGCTAGATGAAGTTTTATCGCTCGTGTTAATGAAGATAAATCACTCGGTAATCTGTGAACAGGTGAAAGCAATAAACACTACAGAACTGATCTGGTGTTTACATGAAAGAAATTCTGTTTGGGCTTGTTAGTTATGTAAGCAAATATGCTTACTAGGAGTTCATGAACAGAGAGCTAGAGCTGTACGTCCATACTGACTCAGTGCATAATGGGATACTGCTTTTTCATTGATCTCGCAATTTCTCATGTGGAGTCGTGACCACTAAAGCGTTTGGCAGCCAGTGTTATGGCAGGAGGAAATACAGTGCTACAAGATGTAGAAGGCTTTCATTCTTGGGTGCCTCCATAGAGCAAGCATGTGCACACGTGTGTGCACACATATATGTGAAAATATAAACATCTGTGTTACAATCATAGAATGGTTTGGGTTGGAAGGGACCTTATTTTATTTATGTAGCTACACAAGTAGTTTGTGTACAGAATTTTGTAAGGAGTTGCTAAAAATTACTTTGAGTGTATGTTATAGACAGGAGTAAAGGTCTGTTATTAAAATGTCCCTTGGCCTTGTATATTAGTAGCAAAATTATTCCCTATGTAATGGAATAATTAGATGTGTTAACTTAGCACTGCATTTCTGAGCATTAGCAAGCATAAAAGTGTTCAGTTCCAGGGTCCACCAATTATCATGCCACAACACAGGGGCTGGCTTGTAATTAGGGCTTGGATTTTGTGCTCGAATCCTTAATGTTTACTTAGAATAGTGGGTGTGCCTTTGAGAGCGGTTGCTTCACTGAGAGGAATGATGATAATGTAGCTCTGTGCTCCCTTTGTTCTTGAGGGAGCTGCCGTGCGGCTGACACGTTTCCAGGAGTGTGTGTCCAAGCCTGTAAGGTGGCCTGTGGCTTTTGGGGCCAGTTAACGCTGGTTGGGTTGGGGCCCCGATGATTTGAGACACTAGGAGGAAAATCTAGTATGATAAGGCTGTAGTCCATCTTGGCATAAGTTGTTGTTGTTTAATAAAACGCGTCCTTTGTAAAGCTACCACAGCCTTCGTTAAGGATGATATCTCCATTTAATACATTATGAAGGAACAAACTTTACCTTCTTGTATTTTAGGCTGAAGTCATTTAGGGATTGTACTAATGAGATAGAAGATAAAGCCATTTCTGTAGCTGTCGTCTAACTGGCACTCTCTCTAGAGAAAATTCTTAGTTGTATTACCGAGGTCGAGACAAATTATGTCTCTAATTTTAATTGCCAGGTTACGTGCTGTAAGACTACTTCTGTAAGAAAATAGGCTTGGTAATTCAGCTCCAGCAAAAAAGGTAGTGGTGGGTAACCTGGGGGCGAGTTCCCTCTGTATTAAATTGAAGATCTGGTGTTCAGAGATGCAATTCTTGTTCTTCACTAACATCAACAACCAGTTGCATCCAAAAAAACTTGTGGCTGTTACATATCACTGCATCATAATCCAAGCGGGTACTTCACATAGTGTGAAGTCTTGTCTGAATTGTACAGAAGACAGATTTTAAGTGACTTTATTGTCTGTGCAATATATCAAAACAAAAGATGTGAGTACTTATTGAAAGAGAACTAACAGTGGGCTTTTCTTCTAAGTTTTGATGGCTGTATTGCAGGCATGGACTGGGATTTTTAGGAACTTCAGAGCTATTCCATACGGCAGAATATTTGAAACTGTCATTTTTGTTAGTTTAATAAGCAGTTGTTGAAACAATTCTCAAAGGATGAAACTTAATAACACTAGTAATCTAGTTCTTTATTTTCTTTGTGGCTTCTCTGTTGAATAGTATGAAATTATTTTACTGACTTGTCAACAAATTATTTCCCAATGAAACGGGAAAGCATATGGATACAGCTGCAGAATGGATACCCTTCCCACAGCATGTATAAAGTCTGTCTTAATAAACTGAATGCAAGTTTGACCTTCCCATAAGATAACGTCTATCCATAACGTATTCTGATTCTGCAGAACAATTCCTGTCCAAATTAATTTTCATACAGGATTTTTAATTTGTTTCAAATTATTTTAGATAGAGTCCATATTTAACTATAACGAAATGTATTCACGTAAAAATTACGATCACCTAGTGCCAGATATCAAATATTCATGTAAAGGTGAATCTTAGGCTAGTGACAAGTCAGTGGTTTGTCCAGTAGGTTATAGGCTAGGATTTAGCAATTACCGTGCAGCTTTCATACTACGTAGGACTGAGATGTAGGGATTAGGGAGTGTGAACTGGTTTTTTTCCGTCCACTCAGAGCTCTTGTCTGACGGTATTGAAACTACTTTGAGGCTGCCAAGTGAATCACTGACAACCTATCTGGACAGTGCAGAAAACCTGACAAAGTGCTGTTGTTTCCCCCTGTCCTCTCTTCCCAGCACATCTGTCTCCTGCACCTAAACGCCGTGCCTGGGTTTAAAGGTAGCGAACGGCACAGTTACAGTTCACATAGAATGAGACTTGGGGATGGAGTCGAACCCCCAGTCCTCCCTTGTTTGCTTCTTTGAGTTTTTATCCACTTCACTTTAGGGTTTTGGTTTCTCTGCCGTATTGAACGTGTACATCCTGATGTTACCCGCTCCATATTTGGCTCCTGTCGCTAGTGCCCCTCGTACGGCCCACCACAGCTTCCTTGCTTTCTTTCCATCCTCTTCACAAGTAGCTCTGTGATGTGGATTGCAGTGTCACTTGTGTGCATGCAGGTCCTGGAGACATCACTTGCAGCCCGCCTGCCTTCTCTGCCTGACGCTGCCCACAAGGTTTACATATCAATATTTGCCCTGCTCAGGATACAGAAGGAGCTTAATTTCTTGTTCTGCTTGGGGAGAACGATGGCTAAGATTTTTTCACCTCCTGGCTGCGGTGCTTGTTTGGTAGCCTTCGGTTGAAGGCCAGGGTGTTTTTGACCTCGGGTACTGCTTTTGGCTTCTCATCCTTTTCTGCTGGAAGGCAGCACTGATAAGAGAAAACGGCACTGTCCTTCAGCTCTGCGCTCACTGTAGCTATCCTACAAATCCAGAAAGGCCATCTTTATTGTGTGACTCTAGAAAGTAAGTTGCACCATGCTTCAAACAGCGTGTGTTTCAATGCCAGGATCTTCTACCAACAAAGAAATAGAGGGGAACATACTGCTGACAGGCTTTTTTAGCCATTCCCCTGTGGGATGAAAGGAAATGGCTCAGAAGATGACACCTCATCGACAGTACTGGGGGCTTGGGTGAAGATCAGGAACCTGTGGCTTGGTTTAGAGGCTCAGAGCCAGGTTGGCATTGGTCTCTGCAGAGAATTTCAGAGGACTTGCAACATGTGTATGTGCCAGCTGAAACCGAGACACTGCAGGCTTTCATTTTGTGACTTCTCTGGCATTTCTTTTCCCCAGGGACGGATCTGATGAGCTGCTGGGGCAAGGCTCATCCCTTCTAGCTGTACACTGTCAAACTAGGTTGTAATGTACAGCTTTCCTGTACGGCCAGACATGTTAATGTACAGCCAGGACACCGAGGTCCTGTACACTTACTGATCCTTCTGGCTTTGGGGAAGGGATGTTGAAGGAAAAATGAGTGGATGATGTACAGAGTGAAAATGGCGATAGTATTGTCCCGGGGTTAAATTGATGCAATAGAGGAAAAAAATTGGCTTTTGGATCCTCTGAGTTTCAGCTGAGAGTGATTGCCAGGAGAGCCTTCAGACCGAGGAGAGAAGTATATAGCCTGCTTCAGTTAATGCAGAGACTTAGTCTCTGATTCATTTCATTTGTCAGCCCTGAATAAGCTTTAAAAGACTTTGAGATTCATGCTCTATCTTGGCAGTCTGTATTTCAGGGAATCTTATTGTCAGTCTGTGGACTTCATGCCCAGAATATGTCAGGGTTCGTTTTGCTGTCTTGTGGAAAGAGAGGGGAGGGAGAGCCCTGAAGACCTCCTTACAGCAGTACCTGGCACACTTCACGTTTGTTCTCAGAGAGCCACAGGCTGAATATGGTATTTGGCAGGAAAACTTTCTCACGGCGGTAGCTAAAGGACCATGGCCCCACAAGTAACCCTTTTTTTCACAGAGCTGGCTGCATCTAGCAGCTTGGCTCTTTTTCCTGTCCTTTGATTTTTGTCTGATGGGCAAGAATTATTCTGAGTTGCAGTACTGTGCTTGGGGAATAAGAATTAGGGAAATATTTTGTTTGCTTTGCATTGGAGAAGAGGTTTCTTGCACTGGGGAAGAGGTTTCTTGCCTGGCTTTTCCATCTGGGCAGCAGTCCTCCTGTCCTTTCCGTGTTGCTGCACGAGTGTTACAGTGAAAACTGCCTCATGCCTACAGCTGTTTGTGCCACTCGTCTGTTAGGGGTTTATTGGCTGGAGTAGCAGGGGAAGGCACTGTTTGGGAAATGAGTTGAAACTAATGGCGAGAGAGGAGTTTTTTTCCTGAGTTTCATCGGGAAGGAGACTGCAGGGTTGAATGCTGAAAGCCAGACTTTGTGTGGCTCTTAGTCTTTCAGACAGCTGCATTTAACTCCTGCCTTGGAAGAACGTCCCGAATGCTCACCAGTACATGTGTTTTGTGTGTGTACGTATGTGTATGCACACATGCACAAATATGTGTGCACGTGCCTGTGTACACACTGCAATATATAAGTATATATATGTGCAACTGCCTGCGACGCTTTTCAGTGAGATGAGACTGCTGGCTTGGGTCCTGGAGGTACCGTGAAGCAGTGGGGTCCCTAAGTAGAAGGCAGCTTTCTAACCATCGTAAAGTTTCCCTAACTGGATTTGCTTACATATGCTGCGGCTGATAAGCAGAAGGTTAATAAGAAAGAAAGTCGATTTTCTTAGTTGCCAAATTCCTCTTTTTAGTCAAATAATTTAGGGGATAAATACAGCTAAAGGCATCAATTTTATTCCTGGTCTTAACGTAAAGAAAGGATTACTGTATTTTAAACACAGCCTTTCTGTCAGCAGCTTGGTTTAAATGCAGTAATTCCACTTGGTTCCCGTCATCTCAGTTTTTTCTTTTTTAAAGACCCTCCCCACACCTCCTCCCTTCTATAAACTACATCCCTGATTTGCAGTGTTTGGCAATATGTATTGTAAAAGGGGGAAATAAATAGCAATGTCACTACTTAAAACATGAATAAAACCTTTTTTTTGTAGTGGTGTTTCCATTTGGGATATCCAAGCACAAGACATCAGCAAAGAGGTTTATGAGATGATGTATCTTCTTTGTATCAGAGCGAAGGTGTCAAGTGAGCATCCACATTTAGGCACAGTCTGCTAGGACCGTGCCGAGCTTGCATATCCATCCTTAAAACTGAAGGGAGGGACTCCCCACCAGCACCCCGCATCAAAATTCCTCTTAAGGCTCTTCTGCAGTATAAGAACAAAAAAGCACTGTAAGTTGTCCTGATACTGGCTGGGATAGAGTTAATTTTCTTCGTTGTAGCTGGTCTGGTGCTGTGTTGTGGATTTAGGATGAAAATAGTGGTGATAACACAGGGATGGCTTAGTTGTGGCTGAGCAGTGCTTGCACAGGGTCAAGGAGTCTTCTGCTCCTCGTGCTGCCCTGCCAGCGAGGAGGCTGGGGGTGCACCAGGAGCCAGGAGGGGACAGGGACAGGACAGCTGACCCACACTGGCCAAAGGGCCATCCCGTACGGTATGGTGTGCTCAGCAATAACAGCTGGGGGAAAGAAGGAGGAAGGGGGGGACGTTCAGGATCATGGCGTTTGTCTTCCCCAGAAACCGTTACGCGTGCTGAGCCCTGCTTTGCAGGAGGTGGCTGAACACCTGCCCGATGGTGGGAAGTGGCGAATGAATTCCTTGTTTTGCTTTGCTTGCGTGCGCAGCTTTTGCTTTACCTAGTGAACTGTCTTTGTCTCAACCCATGAGTTTTTTTGCTTTTACCTTCCTGATTCTCTCCCCCATCCCACTTGGGGAGAGTGAGCGAGCGGCTGTGTGGTGCTGAGCTGCCTGCCGGGGCTAAACCACAACAGTAGCGTGAGGGCAGGTAAGCTAATTTGCTCCGTTCTCTGCCTCTAATATATCACTTACACAGCTTCCTGCTGCTACGTGTTGGAGGGGCAAGAGATTTAACAGATCTTCCCCTGCAGAGCTAATAGTGATAGATCTGGCTATGAAGCATGCCAGAGAGAAGCAGTTTGTCATGCTGTCTCCTTATGCACTGACAACATACCAGTGTGCTTCTGAAAGTGTGCTGTGGATGGTATTTGTGTACTTTGCAGTGCAGTCTGGTGATTGTCCAGTAAGCCTTTTTTTTAACCTGCCCAGACGATGGTCACAAAGCTGTTTCCCTTCATAAAAATGAAGCTGAGATCACTGAATATTGAATGTTTTGAGAGTAGAAATAATTTTAGGGACAGAGCTCAGTAAAGAAGGAGAGTCAGAACCTTCTGTACCCAAATGTGGTAGAGTTGGGAAGATTACTGAAGACTGTTAAAGGCAAAGCGTTGGGATCACCAAGCGCTTGTGGATTCAGATACAGCAGTAAAACTTTAAGGCTGCCAAGGGAAGATGAGATTGAATCTAAATTACTTCTTGATCATCTTCAATGAGAGAAAAAAAAAAAGACAAACTTACAACGAATGGTCTAGTTCTATGCTGAGTGAACGAGAAGCCTTGTGAAAAGTAACAAAGCTAAGAAGGATGACAGTGCTGTTCTCTGCCAGTTATCTGATTGGAATGGCAAGGAGAAATAATGCTGACCATGAGGACACGATGGGAGATTGCTCTGAAAGTCTGCAGCACCTTTCTTCTCCTTTGTTTCATTCTTACAACCCAAAGTGCTCATGTCTGACTAGTTTTAAAATGTTGTCTTGGAAAATAAGTCATGTTGATTTTTCCAACAGAGTTAAGAGTGCTGGTGAGATGAGGAAAGCAGAGACGAGCAGATACAGTAACGGGAAGTGTTGAACCACTTGATAGGACTTTTTGGTACAAGGATTACAATTAGATCACTGTCTAGCTTCTCCCTATGTCAAAGTCCCTTGTTAATTTAATTCTGACAAGGAGGTTCTTGTTCCCTCAACTTCTGGGTGGTTGTGCGTCCCTGCTGTCTGTTCAATGTTGATGGGTAGTACAGTTCAGCATCTGGCATTTTGATACTTACCTTTAGTACTTTATCATTGGCATATGAGAATTTGCCTAAACTTTTCAGTGAGGTTAATAGAAACTTGGATGAGGATACTGAGCTTTCAGATTGTTAGCTAACATCAGTAAGGTAAATCCAGCATTGGCTTCACCAGACCCATGTCCTAGTCTCAGTGTCGATCTCAGCGCGTACCTACAGAGTGGTTGCTATTGGTGAAAAAGGAGTGAGATGCTGGAGATCATTTCTAGAGCAATTACGAAGGATACGATGGGAATCACAAAGGAAAGTGCTTTGCCTCTTTCTGCCTGCTAGTTCTGTCCTCTGCTCACATAGGAGTCTCTTCAGGCAGTAGCAAGCAGTGATGACAGCAGAGGTCAGACACCGATGAGCGTAGTGTGTTTGCAGAGATTACAGCCCCACCTGACGAATCCGGGGGCTTGTTCGTGATTAGCTTGGGCAGTAGCTGTCGAGCCAAGAATGTTGTCTTAACATCTTTCCAGTATTATCTGGATGCTCAGGGCCAAATTTGCAAAAAGCGCTTGGGACCCGATCTGCAAAGCTGTTCAGGTACCTACGTTCAGAATATAAACAGGCTGATGGTGGCTGGCTCAGTTTTCTGTGGAAAGTGGGTCACTGGGAGTAAGTGGTTTAGCTTTGTATCATTCGAGGAGAGGGCTGAGATAATGTGGTAATGTCAATTTAACACATTAAGGCTGACGTCAGACTTGCACTGAGCGTTTTGGGACTCCTGTGCTGCTGTCAGGCTTGCAGTGGGATCATTTTAACACACTGATCACAGAGCTGTTGAGTGCCTGGAAATGTCGAGTGTCCTGGTTGTTTGGTAATGCGCAGGCAAGAAATATATAGTAGTAACGATGTCTGTAACAGTGTAAAAACATTAATTCAATGTATGTCACTTTTCTGGTTTTTTTTAACATCTGGGTATGTGCTGAGCACATCAGCATGGGATCAGAACTGTGCTGGGGCTGTTCTCCAAAGACAAGAAACAATTAGGTAATCATTTGATAACCCTGATGAACAGCAAGGAAGCTGTCTAGCCATTCATCCCTCTGTTTTGTCCCATTCTCCCCCCTGCACACACACTCACCAAGGCACATGGAAAAGAGAACGCTGCTGTTGAAACTTGTGGAGTTTCTATCCATTGCACGTGGCAGCTTCTCAGAGAAATCCCACTCGGTGGAAGGACAGTCCTCAGCTCTGCTGTTCCTGTGCAGGAGAAGACAGATTGTTGTGGGCTCAGGAAATCGAACTGAACTGTCGTTTACTGGGCAAGTCTTCTAGGCTCCTTGTCCAGAGGGCTTGATAAATGCCATCTGGTAGCATCCACAAGTCTGAGCTGTGTTCCACAAGAAAAGAAAGGGCAAACTAAGGAAATTAGGAGAGGGAGTTGGTCCTGTTCAGCCTTACTTTTCAGCTTCCTTCAAGCTGAATAAACTTGCAAAGAATTTGGAGCTAGACTTTGCTGGGGAACTGGATACAGTGCTCAAGTGAGAGGCAGATGAATGCTTGACTTCTCTGGGATTGCAAGAGCACTTGATGTGTTTTTGTTCTGTTTTATACCCCACACGTGGGCTGGACATATGATAACAATGCAGTGGATACCAAAAGCTGAGAGTGCTCGGGAAAGGATTGGGCAAATTCCTGAAAGATCCTGTGTTTGGCTTGTGGAGTGCCTGAGCCACACATACATGGAGCCTGGAAGCGGGTGTTTCGGGGATGTCCTTGCGTGCATGCCCTAATGTGACACTTGTGTGGGTGTCAGCTTGGCCACTCTTGGTGACAGGGTGGGCAATATGGGCAAAGTGGGTGTTGTGTTTGCCTTTAACAGTATGCCCGTGCTCCTGTGTAAAGAATGCCCTCTGGAGGTGTGAAGGCCAAGTTTCCACCTGGTGTGGGGAAGTTGTTGGGCTCTGTGACTAATAAGCCTGTGGCAAAGCTGAGGCAGAAAAATCCAGGCAAAATCCCGGATTCCAAACAGTGTATATGCAGAGAAGGTGACAGAAGGTTTGATGCTTGTAGACAGTAACATTTTATCTTCAGTAACAACAAAAATGTGGTTTGCTGTTTCTTAGGAATAAAGGTTATATTTAGTGTCAGGCTTTTTCCTGTGAGCAGTGCAAATAGTACTGAAGGATGTGTTGAATCATTGTTTGAACTGTATCAACTGGGGTGCACTCTTTAAAGTACAATTGTTTTGATCTGTTCCCTGTATGTTTTTTGCAGCTTTTCCGACGTGTGGCAGCTGCCTTGCCTGGAATGGAAAGCACACAAGACAAAAGTAGAGAAGACAGTATCCTTTTATGCATTTGTGCCGTGATTCGGTGGTGGCAAAGCACTGCCAGGCGTTACTGTAGACAAGGAAAATGCAGGCCCTGAATGACAGGGATGAAAGAGGAGGGAGGAATATCTGTACTGCAGCCCTCAGTCAGCTTATGGACATCCCAGAAGGAGGCCTGAGAGGGGCAAGTGGGGCAAGTAGCCCCTGAGCTTGACGTAGAGGAAGAAGGCTTGGTGGGATGGGAGGCTAAGGGTGGAGGCCTCTGCAGTGAAGCAAAGGAAGTAGAGATGGTTGCAGGGGTATAAGGTAGTGTAGAAATGAGGACAACTGAATAAAGCTGAAGGGAGGACGATGGAAAGTGCAGAGCGATGCAGTCAGAAAGGCCCAGAAGGATTCTTAGCTTAGCGTTTGGACAGGCTGCATGTGGAGGGGGGAACCAGCGGCACAGCGGCCTGCAAGCAGCCTGTGGCTCTTGCAGAGCAGGCCCTCAGATCTGGCTTGCAGAATCCCGGGGTGAAGTAGGTTGGAAGGGAGCTCTGTAGGTCCTTTCTCCAACCCTTCTGCTCAGAGCTGGTCTAACTCCAAAATCTGGCCAGTTTCTCAGAGCCCTGTTCAGGCAAACTTCAGGAATCTCCAAGGACGGACATCCCATAACCTCCCTGGGGAGCCTGTCCCAGTCCTTAACCCTAGACAGCTCTGGGCAGGCATCCGTGTCGTGCTGGGGGGAGACTCAGCTGAAGGGATCAGCCGTAGGGAAGGGAAAGGTGGTGGCTTTAGAGGGATGGAAACGGGGGAAAGCGTTGTGTGTAGCAGGTGGTATGGCTGAATCTGAATTGCTTACCTTACCTTGTCAGCTGGGTGTCCGGGGACAGCAGTCAGGCGCACGGAGATGCTTTTGTGAGCAGTTTGTGACAAAACTGTAGGAGTGGCTGTGGTTGCTCGGTGTAGCTCTGAACGTGAAAGCAATTTCTGATAACCAAGCCACTTCTCAGTCTGTTCCACCTGGCTGCCCGTTTCTGCTCTCTCTGAGTGACGGAGATGGGCTGCCTGCCTCTGCGCGCAGCTCGTCCTGCAGCAGGGGTGCTGGATGGGAGGTGAATGGACAAAGAGCGGGTGAAATCACGGTGCGTGCTTCCAGACGGAAGCAAGGGGGTTGCATTGCATCGTGTGTGAAAGAACAGGTGAGATGTTAGAAGTGAGCTGGAGAGGAACTTTTTCAGGGTTGTCAGGCTTATTCACAGCAAGGACCATGTAGCTGGTAAGTGGAGGAGAAAGTGTTCTGGAGGAAGAATGCTGCAGGAACCATGAGAGAGGACAAACTTAGGGCTGAAACTGCATCTCCTGTAGAGCATCTTACAGCAGAGGGGAAAGGAAGATTTGGGAGGCTGTGGATTGCAACTGCTAAGGCACAAGCTTTGTGCGATACGGTTCTAACTGATCAAAAATATTTCCTTAGGCAGGTCACCAAAAGGTTAATGAGCAACAATCTTTATTAATGAGAGGATGATGGTAGAATACCCAAGCACTGGCTGATGCGACTGCGGTTTCTGTATCAGGGAGTTTGATCACCAGTCTGTAAATGGGAGAGTAATAAGGGCACTTTGACTTTGACTTCCTGCAGACTGCAGATAGCAAAAATTGAATGCGATTGTCTCCATGACAGCTGTGTTGGGATTAGTGGTGGGGGATTTTCCATAGGCTTTTTCACAGAACATCAAGGGTTCAAGGATCTTGAACTGCTCGTGCTCAGTGATGGAGCTGGCAAGGCTCATTTTGAGCATCTCTGACTTTTAACTCTCTTAAATACATGTACCGGTTTAAATCAGCCAACCAAATGGGTGAAATATTTGAAATGAATTCTTGGTCTTTTATTTCCCTCTTCGTGTTTTTCTCCTAACCTCTGTAAAGAGCAACTTGAACCCCCCGGAAGAGATGAGCTGGAAGTACCAGCTGTGTGACCTGTTTGCCTGTGTTAACTGATAAGAGAAACACTTGAGACTTGTACTGAACAACCGCTAGTCGATGCGTTTGGGATTAGCGTTCAGAGCTCCTCCTGGGGAAAGCTGCGTAAGCGTTCTGACTGGGGGGGATCTGTGGGGAATTTGAGTGCCACAAGGGGAGTAGCTTATCGCAGGCTGCCGCGGAGCAGCAGGCTCTTCAGTGACCTTGTGCTCCTGTGGGGTGTGAGCTGTCGTTGCAAGCGGTGAGTTCAGGGCGGCAGCGGTGGGGGGGCTGTTCGCTGGCGGTGGGGCGCGCGGAGCGGTTAACTGGAGGAGGGATTGATCAGAGGTCAGATGGCGTGTACGGAGCTTCACACCTGCGAGGTGTGGGTGGCGTAAGTAAGCACTCAGGGGGCTAGTGGTGGGCACGGCACGAGCACGGCCAGCCTCGGTGCTGCCGGGGCGTTCCCTTGGGTGGCAGAGCACTCGCTGCGGTCTGTGTTCAGCCCTTCAGCGTACGCCCAGAAACCAGGCTGGCCCTCCTGCCTGCCCCAAAGCTGGGTTGCCGACAGGGGAGCCAGAAGGAAGTACTCGCCCAGCTGGCTGCAAAGCGTAGGGGAGCAGAAGTTTGAGAAGAAAGTGAGCTGTCCGTCCCTGCGTTCCTCCAGAGACCGGACCTCAGGGCTTTCAAGGAAAGGCATCTGGAGTCTGACATTGGTGTGTTCTTAGGCATCTAGTGGAAACAGTTGCCAGGACGAGATGGGCTGCTGAGAAATCTGTATCTTGACTTTTGTTTGAAGCTGGTCTTTTCAAGAGCACGAAGAACTCTTTCAGTGGGAAACACAGGTACTGAGCTGAAAATGCAACTAAAATCCTGCCCCAGCTGTGCTAGTAGGGAGACCGAGCCGGATGTCTGTTTGCCTTAACTTATTTCTTCCAGTGATTGACATAAAACTGGAAAAGCCTCAGGAGCAGCCTGTCAGTGAAGGAGGCTGTTCCTGCTAATACCATGTGGCTTCTGCCTTTCTCCAGAACATCACTGCTTTCCCTCCCTTTACTCTTCATTGACTGCAGTGTGAATATTGGCTTGAACCTTCCCCTTTCAGTAATAACGTATTGCAGTTCATCATCGCTGGCTGTCTCGTGGAGATGATCTATTAGCTTCACAAGCACACACACACAAAGAAAATGTCAGTGTCTTCATTATTTATAAGAAAAAAAAAGCCAAAATATTCCAGCATATTCTAGTTATAACTTTAAAAAAAAAAAAGATAGGTACAATTTCTTAATATTTGTTCCTTTTTTAATATGTTATGATATTGCACTTTGAAATGATGGAAACTGAGTAAGTTTTGAATTGGACTTAGACGAGATGTATGTGCAGAAGAATGCTTGCAAATCTTACCCATTTGATTTCTCCAACAAACTGGAAATGACTAGACAGCAGTCAGAAGTGCAAGCGGAGGTGGCGTGTGCCGAGGGTTAAATGCTATCCTTACAATAATAATAAAACAACCACAACAACTAAAACCAAGCTCTTAATCTTTTGAGCAGAGATAGTCTGAATGGTTTCCAAACCCCAGATGTTTTTGGGAACCAACCTTAGCAGGGGTTTCGATACCATGAAAGGCTACTGGATTTTTTAGTTCTTGCAGAGGCAACGTGAACACATTTCCAAGAAAGCATACCGAAAAATACCAAGTGTCTTTCTGAACGGGATGAATGGCTTCTGAAGGATCTGGGGGGAAGGGAAGGGTGGATGTGCATTAGCAAAACACTTGCAGGAAACAAGGAAATATGTTTGGAGTGCAAGATGAGTTTTAAGAGCATTTTTTCCTTTTATGTAGAAGAACAATAAAGTAAATTATTACTGCCTGAGAGATGGGAGCGTAGCATTTCAGCTGTTTTGAGGAGAAAGCGTTTTACTTCTTTTTTTAAGAAAGGGGAAATCTTAAATGAATTCAGGAGTGGCACTAAAACCTGCCTAAGCTGATTGGAACCTTTAAATTTGGCAGAAAGACGAAAGAGTGGTCGGATTGCCCAGCAGAAATGCTGCGGTAGGGCTGGGGGAGAGGGGGCGGCGGAAGGGGGCTGCACCCGCGTCTCCATGGCGTGGTCGTGGGGCGGCTGGGGGAAGGGGCTTTGGTCATGCAGGAACCTAGCTGAAAGATCTTGGATGGCAAGGGAGGGAGTTTAATAGGATGGAAACCAACTTACGATTATGCAGATTAATGCCTTTGTTTTTTAGCATTTTTTTATGTTCGGTCTTCCAAGTTGGTTTAGTTTTTTCACTAGAGCTGTATAGTTTGGTTGAATAACTAGTAATTTAGTTTTCTATTTAACTAGGCTTTTAATTAACCGTTTTCCTTTGATATTTATTTCTTTGCTTAATTTTTTTTTTTACTATTTTCAGTAATTGTTTTTTGCTTTTGCTGAGGAATCTGTTTAGAGCTTTGCTGATGTTGCGGGATGTAGCTACCCGAGAAACACAGAGTCGAACACACTAGAAGTGCACCCTTTTAATCTTTACTAGTCATTGTGAAGTTGCTGTGTAAGTTAATAAACACAATTGTAAATACATTGTTTGCTGGGCGGATATGGCTGAGTTACAGTGCAGGAAGGAATTCTTGAGTCTGTGTTGCGATTGCTACTTAATGAACAATTGCAAGCAAATATTCAGGCTCCTCCTTTGTTCCCTTCCACCCCTCTACCATCTAAAGTAACCAACTGGGGAAGAGAAGGGAATCGTCCTCACCACCACTTTCACCAGGAAACGGGCATAAAAGATTTCCAATTCTTCATTCCTGAAATGAATGCTAGACTCGTGCCCTGCCCTGGGTTTATAGCAACTCTGCACAACAATAACGTAAAGGCAGAATGAGATGTAAAGTGCTTTTATAATGCAATATTAAAGGCGAGTTTTTTTGACGTGGCATGTCTTGAAATAAACATCAATGATATGTGACAAAGGATCATTCTTTATTTAAAAGAAACTCTTGAGGGGAAGGAAACCTGGCTACTTTTCCTGTATTGTACTGTTCTTAACTGTGCAAAAATGATCCATCTTGCTGCTTTTTTTTTTATTTCCCCTTTTGGTTCTTCATGCAGTTCATCTTGGTCACCGTTTCACTGTTTTCCACAAGCGCTTAGTTTTTTTGCTCCTGATACAACCAAACCCCTCTGTTTCCTCACAGTTTTAAGCTTTTAGCACTGAATTTGCAAGGAGCTGGCTTACCACGTACGGGTTAGGTGGATGGGCAGCTCCGCTGCTGTGGAGGAAGCTGGTTTTGGAGAGCAGCTGCTTGCCCGGGAGCAGCTTTCTTAAATGGCCCCGTTGCGACCTTCTCTTCCAAAGGTCTAGAAGGGACCGTGCCCGGAGCGCTGCGTTCGGCAGCACAGGAACAAGGGCAAGTTGCCAGACGTTCGGCACTTACCCCCAGGAGGGCCCCGGGGTCTGCTCGGGAGCACCGGGTACGTTTAACGCGAGTCCCCGCTGCGAGTCCCGCAGTCGGTGCGCAGCGTGACTGCAAAGAGCTGTCCTGTCCTGGCGCTTGCCCGGTTTCCCAGAGAAAAGAAGTGCCCAAAGTGAGCACAGGAGCAACAGTCTAATTTTTTGCACCCTAATGCCTCCTGCCATCTGTCTATCAGTTTTCTGGGTTTTAATTTTATTTTGTTCCACCGACATGGCCAGTAGAACCATGGGATCAGACTTCTTTTATGATGATTTTGAAAACAGCGAAGGTTTCTGCTCTGTTTCTTTTCTCCTCCCCACTCTGGCTTGATTGTTGTACAGTACGTTATGCAGCTATCCATTACTCACTTTTTGTCTTGATACAAGTAGTTGAAGAAATTGTATAAGGGGAAAAAGGTTCCTTTTCTTCATGTTGGAATGTCACTGGTACCTCAGCTCTGTTTGATAATATGGAACAACAAAAAATCCTTAGTGCTTGAACTAAATAAATACCTGTCTCATTGGAAAGCTCTGGGTCTCTTCTCTGTGTCCATCAGAGGACAGGCTCGGGGGTGAAGGGCGTCAGCGGGTCTGGCTGCTGCTTCCTCTCGCTCATCCCTGTTGGGTTTGAGGTGCTGGAGGAGGCTTGTGCAAGGGCAAGAGTAACCTTTCTTTGAGGAAGGATGGCGGAGCTGTACGCTCGCTGTCCCTCCAGCTTGGCCCCGCGCCTCTGCGCTTGTTTCCAGCCACCGCCGAGCGATGCCGAGGATGGGCACCGAGAGCATGTCCGCCTGCCTGGTGCAGCCCTGCCTTTCTGCGCCGCTCTTGCTCTCGCAATCCGGCAGCGTCCTCCGTTCCCTCCTGCAGAGGCGGCGTGGGTGTGTTGTGCGGCCTCGCCCCTGCCCGCCTCAGCTTCCCTGGTGCTGCTCTGGCCCAGTGACCGTGGCTGGACCAAGCCCGCCTTCCCTGAGGGATCCCGCTTAAGCCTCCGTCTTGCAGGAGATGGCGGACGAGGGCCGCAGGAGCGGGTGGGTGAGTACCAGTAACACGTGCTCTTTGCCGGCAGAGAAATCCTCGTCTAGCGTTTCCTGAAGGGGACAAGGGGAACTTACCGGTTTCGGTCTGGTCCTTAGAAACACCAGCAGCCGAACCCCGTCGCTTGTTCACGTGCACTCCGTGCAAGCTCCGTATCAAACGGGCCGCCGGTAATCCGGCGGTTGGGTTTGACAAGCGAGAGACGCGAGCGTGGTCTCGTGGGGATGCTCTGGAGCTGGCGCTGCGGGGACAGCCGTACGGTGAGGCCGGTCACCGGGAACGAGGGGAAAGCTTTCGTGGCTGGGGGAGCTTCTGCTCTCGCGTGTAGCGTCCGTGTCCTGCCCTGGGTTGGGAGCGCTCCTGGGGCTTCGGGGAGCGGGCGGGCGCAGCCTGAACGCAGCACGCTCGCCCCTGGAAGCGTCAGTCTTTGGAGCTGAGCGTGGTGCAGCCGGTGCTGTCTCCCGTTGCTGCTGAATTTATGCTGCTGTCGTGCATCGCCTGGGGCCGGTGTCCCAGCTCCCCGCCTGCGCTGAGCCGGGGCTCTCACCCTCAGCTCCGGCCTCGGGGATCATTCGCAAGCGGCCGGGCGTGGGTCGGGCTCTGCTCCGAGCCTTGCCGCGGCACCGCTCTGTACTAGGTGCCCGGTCGCGTGAGGAGCATCCGATCGCAAGGTTAAGGCTCGGTTTAGAGGCTGGCACTGGCGGATGGCTTCTTTGCCGGCTGTGCGGGTAGGGCCAGGCAGATTTTGGCCGGCTGTAGGGGCGGCAGCCCCCCCTCCAAGCACAGCGTCCCAGCAGTGCCCGCGGAGCTGCTGCCGACACCGTCCCATTGCTGCAGTCTTGCTTCCAGTGCCCAGATCCTTAGGAGACGAGACGGAGAGAGGGATCTACCTGAGGCGGTAGCATTTCTTCCATGCTGGCCCCAAAGAGAAGATGAACGGTGGGTGGATGCTGAACTGCAGGACGCTGCTTCTCACCCACGGCGTGGCTGCAGCAGGCGCCGCAAGCACCTGGACCTGGAAACGGCCTCTGCCTCCGCCACGCTGGGGTTTCCGGGCTTGCTGGGTTCCCTTTTCCACTGATTTGTGGCAGCACCTGTTTTTTTTTTCCCTCTTTAGCCGCCTTTTCCTTCCCCACCATGGTGCGAGTGTTTGTAGCAGCCAGCCGCTGCTTTGCATGGAGATACTGGGGATCCTGGGCGCGACTGCTTGCCCAGACCGCTGCTGTAAGTGCCTGGCTCGGGCGTCTCAGGAGTTAAACGCTCGCCGCGTTGCGATGCGGCTGCTCCAGCAGCTCTGCCCTTCCCTGCGGGATGAGGCTGAGGGCTGAGGCTGCTCGGGGATTTTTCTGCTGCCTCGTGGCCTCCGTGCTTGGGTCGGGTTTGCCCGAGGAACGATGCTCTACTGGAGCTCTGCGTCGGACCTGCCCGCTGCCATTTCCCGAGCCGAACCTTCCAGGCTCGCCACCTGTTTCCTAGCTTTGGGATATAAATCAGAGCAATTCCGAGCGTTTGCTGTCTGTCAGCCGCCCGGAGAGCGCGTCTGGAAGGAGGACGGCTGCCCTGATTGTGCTAAGGGCTTGATTAAAGTTACCGCTAATTAAAGCACCGAGATCGCTGTCTCGTTCTGCACGCGGTCTGCTCAGTCGATCGGTGCTGCCGGGCGCTCGCGAGACAAAACAGCGTTCATTGCCGCTTGTGGGGCTGGCAGCGGCCCGGGCGCGCGCTGACCTTCCTCGCTTTTATCCCAGCTCGGCGAGAGGGGTGGTGGCAGGGCCAGCTCCGTCCTCAGCCTTTACGACGCGTGGCAGCGTGCGATGCGGCTGCTCCGTTTCCAAACAAGGGGTTTTCGATCGCAGCGAGAGCAAAGCCGACTCCAGCAGATCCTTCGCTGCGACATCTGGGGACTAATCTCAGGCTGCTCGTAGCGTGCCTGGACGTTAACCTCTTGTGCCTGGTTGTTGCTGCACATCCCACCGCGTTAATCCCCCTTTCGGAGGTTTTTTGAGTTATTCTGGGTCTCGGCCGGTGTTAGCAGTTTTGGCAGGGGGGACGTCGGAGCGGTGAATGGCGCGGGTCAGTCCTCGTTTCTGCTTCTTTTGTGGACACTGGCTTCTGTTGTTCATGCTTCCAAATTTAGTGTATTCAGTTCCAAATAATTTTAGTGTATTAAGCTCTTTTGTGTAGCTTCCTCCAGCCGCCGGCAGCGTGGAGCCCCCGGGTGTTGCGATGGGAGCTGCTGGAGGTGCTCGCGGGGCCATCGCTGCCCTTCCCGGTGACCGCGTGGAGTCGCTTGGCGTCTTCGGGGAGCGGCGCGGCCCCCGGGAGGAGAGGGGCAGGACCGGCCCTGGGACGTGCAGGTACCGTGGGCAGCGGGGGGCTCAGAGCTGGGCCGGGGGCTTTCCCGGGTCAGCAGCTGGATGTTGCACGGAAAACGAGCCGACTGCTGTCGAATGGTCGGATGTGAAGACCCTGCTCTGTTACTCGCTTTGCAGCGCTGTTCTACGGCGGTGCCCGGCGGGGGGAGATGGACCCTGGAGGCACCGGCGATGGGGAAGGGCCCCGTGCTCTGCAGAACTGAGGACGTGCCCGCACCTCCAGCCTCGTGCCCCGTCCGGCGACACGAGCGCCGATGTCCGGTGAGTTGTGCCGCTCTCGCCGAAGCCTCTGCCGGTGCTCGCGCCTCCATGCCTCTCACCCTTGGCTGGCCGTGCGCGCGAGCGGTCAGCGCCTGTGAGCGGCTCCAGGGATGGGCTCCCATCACCGCGCTGAAGGCAGGCGGCAGGGCAGCACCAGCTTTTCCCAGATCTGCCAGCTCCCGGGATTGCTGGAGTCCCCGAGGAAAGGGATTTAGGGGTTGTCCCTCTGCTTGGTGTCCCTACAGCCTCGCCGTGCCGCTTCCCTGCCCAGCCCAAGCCCTCTCGCTCCCGCAGGTGATGCCGCTGGTTCTGGGATGCGTAATTCCTGCCAGCAGATGGGATGGCACTGGGGAGTCTCCGTCAGTGCTAATTGGCGGCGGCAGCAGCTGGGACTGCTGCAGCCCCAGAGCTGGGCCAGGCTCAGCCTCGCACCCCGGGAGCTTTGGACCTCGCGGGGACAGGAGACGGACGCTGTTCCCACCGCGGAAACCTCCCTGTTCGGCTGCAGGCGTGGCAAGGGAAGCAGCTGCGTGGAGAAAAGGGCTGTGGTCTCAGCCCTGCCTTCAGGGCGGGATGGGGACACGGCACAAAGGGTCTCAGGGGCTGCGGGGGCAGACGGGGGCAGGTCTGGAGGTGAGGATGGAAACCTCCATCAGAAGCGGGTGACCTTCACGCTGGGCATCCTCCGGGCGGCTGCGGGCTTGCTCCCTTTCTGTGCCCCCCGGCGCACGGGGACCGATCGCGGGGGTCTGGGGAACGGCGGCGGCGGAGAGTGCACGTGCGGAGCGGGAGGTGCAGGGCTGGGAGCCGGGGTGGGGGGAAGGAGAAGGGGTGAGGGCGCAGGGGGCCGGGTCCTGCTCCCACCCTCTCTGCGGAAAGCTGGGGTTTGTGTGCTGGGGTGAGTGCAGCGGCGGAGCTCCCGCTGGATTCTGCTGGCTCAGAAATTCCTGGCTCAGAAACACGCCCTAGAGTGGGAGATTTTTCTGAAAGCAGGGGGCAGCAAGCGTCAGCTTCTCCCTCTTCTTTGCAAATCGAGTAGACCAAGTGATGGTTTAAGCCATCTTGGGGCTGAAAGCGGAGCTGGCAGCGCTGCCTGCTGCGCCGAGGCCGGCTGCAGCGGCTGCAGACCGGTGCCTTGGCTGGTCCCGACCGGAGGCGGCTCGTCCCGCGGTCCCGATGAGGGGCTGCGAAGCGCGGACGTGCTCGTGTCCTCCTGGCCCAAGGAAACGCTTCTTGCCGGGAGCGGTCTCAACGGCTGCGGCCGTTCCCTGTGCTCCCCCTTTCCCTCCTCACCCCTCTCCTCCCATTCCTCCCCTGAGCCATCCCGGGTGATGGAGCTGTGGCGGGGGGGATCCCTTGGGCGCCTTTTTTTTTTTTTTTTGGCCTCTTTGCCTCGTGCTCCTCTTGGGGCTGTTGTGCCGCACTTGGAGGCTGTGGGCAGCAGCCCCAGACCCGGCGGTGCTGGGCCCCCGTCTCGGTGCTGCAAGGTCTGCGCCAGCCCCACTTCTGCAAGGAGCGGGGGCTGTTTTCCAGCTCTCCCATCCCTCCCCTCCCGACCACGCAGCTCCCAGGGGGCACCAAACCCGGCTGTCCCCCCGCACCACCCCGGGTGCTGCTCACAGCCCCCTCCTCATCCTCACTCACCTGCAGGCTGGATCTCGGTTTGGCCGCCTTTATTAGATAGCCTTTTTTTTTTTTTTTT
>VXAL01008813.1:0-11249 GCA_013399475.1 Chauna torquata
AAACTGTATAAAATTGGTAAGTACATAATTTCTCTGTTTTATTTCTATTATTGCATGAGGGTAGTAGAGCCTTTATCCCTGAGATGGAGCCTGTACTCATTGCAGAATTGTCTCCCCAGAAGACAGTCTTTCCTTTTCTTTGAAAAGCTTTGATCTTGTCCTCAATGTCTGCAAAAGTATAGTTCCCAAGTGGACCACAAGAGGAGGTAGAAATATTCTGACATAACTGTTCAGAGAAGTCTGACCACCCTAACAGAATTCTCATTGCTGAGAGTCAAGATTTTCTGGTTTGGATATCATTTACCTAAAAACCATGCAAGCATGTAAGTCCAGTCGATGTTGGTAACAGAGTTCCAAAATTCCAGCTGAAATTTCTACTTTTATCTTCACTCATGTACCTACAGAGAAATTTTGTTGCTTAGCTTGTCAACTGATTTAGCTGATTATTAACCTTAAGGACAGTAAATATTGACTTTATAATTGCATTCACTACAAACCTCCATACTATTTTCTATTATACTTAAACCTGCTGAAAATAGTCTTATTTCTGGGATCAGTGTCTGGCTACAGAATTTTATCCTGATTTATTCCCCTGTGTAATCACTTTCCTTTCATGGAGTTTCTACATGTCAGCTCAGACCACATTTACCCATTACTGGCATTGTTGAACATATCTTTTTTTACTTAAGAATGGTATCCGTAGAGGCAAGCCTTGAAATCTCCTTTCACGTATTCTCCTTGTGATGACAAACTGAGTAACGTATGCCCTCCTTTTCCAATTGCTCTGATTCACTTCTCCTGGCCAGTGTTTCTAGCTCCGCAGTCTTCTGAAACACATCATATCCTGACTTTTATTTCTTTAGGATTTCTTTTAATGAATTTCAAATTTCCACTTTGCTTGCTTAACTTCTTGAAATTATATTGGTTTGGACTAGCATTTTCTTTGTAGCCACTGTTTTTCCATGCTTTGTTATGCAGAATGACTCCATTGCTTGACCTGTATTGAACAACATTAACACTAAACTGGGAAAAGTGTGTGGTCTGCAACATCAATTCTTCTGTTCAAGGTCACTTCCCGTACTGCCTGTGAAAGCACCCTGTCTCACCTTTAGACCTAGAGTCAAAAGCATGAGACTGTGGCTTCTTCAAAAAAACCTATTACCCAAGCAAAAGAGCTATGAGGGAAATTAAGCAAGAAAGCTTTACAGCTGCAGCCTGATTCAGCTTCTTTAGCAACCTACCCTAATTGTATTTAAGTCTTTCTCTATCAGGGTCCACAGGACTTAGGAGATTGCACTTCACACTGTTGTCTTTTCAGTAATGGCCAAAGACATTTCAACTGAAGAGATTTTTCAGAATAAGCTTGTTTGAGCAATTGTTCCTCCTTATTGCCAGTGGGGATAGCATACATGGACAACATACCCTTGACTAAAAAGAAAAAAAAAAAAAACCACCCCACGTTTTCATATGCACATACACATATGGTAATCTTCTTGGAAGCATCCTGTGCAATTACTTTTACTGTTGGCAAAGCCTTTTTGACAAAGCCCCACTGTTTTCGGTATTGCCTACAAAAACGGACAAAGCTTCATTCTGTAAAAAGAAGGAATCAAGCTGTAATATTACTCATGGGAGATGAAACAAGACTGTTCTTTGATCAATTAGCCCATCACAAATAGGCCAGTCCTGTCTGCAAAGGCTGATGCAAGGTAGTCTAACTGAAAATATTTCCTCTATTATCCTTTTATCACCTTTTTAGTCATCAGTGACTGTTTGTCTTTTGCTGTTACGATAACCATCAAGTCCTTGGGGATGATCAAAATACAAAGATCTCCAACACTTTTGCCCACATCTGTGAAATTAGGGGAGGTATGTGAAGTTCTAGATTCTTAAAACTGAATTCTTAAATTTGTACGGCTATTTTTGGAGGGGGAATAGGCTGCATAGTTCACAACACTAAGCAAGCCATAAGTTCATGTAACAGAAGCATCATGTGAGGAGGCTTAAAGAAAAAAATGACCTTCAGATTTCTTACACTAGGGTTAGCATCAGATTGTTCTTCTCCAGTCATGTTCCCTGGCTTTCTCCTTGTGTTTTTTGTTGTTGTTGTTGTTGTTGTTGTATTTTCCTGATCCTGGAGACAAGATCTAGAGAACTCTGATCTTTCAATTATTTCTAACAGAGTTCCCAAGAAAAATAGATGTAAAGAAGTATCTTTCTTCACAGAGATGTTACTTACAATTGCACTCTCTTTTACAGAAGCAAAAAGAGATTAAGTGACTTTAACAATATGAATTCTTGATTGTACCATTTCAGAAAAGCTCATGCCTCCATCAAATGTCACTGTCAATTGTGACAAAATTCAAAATGATTGTATAATTCAATGGCAACGACCCCAAATAAGTCATTCTAACAAAGACAAGTGTTTTAAATATGAAGTCGAAATAACACCTAAGGTAAGAGGAATTTCTTGACCTAAATTTAACAGTAATACATATGCTTGCATTTTCTATTATACACGGGTAAAAAGAAAATCTCTCCCTCTTATATGGTGTAACCTTCCTCATATGTAGCACTATATTTCTTTGTAGTTGTGCCTTTCTTGCACTCTGTCATGCTATAGTGTCCTATTTTTTTATTATTCTTCTCCTAATTCACATTTTGCTGAACATACACTCAGTGACTCTGTGTGGGACTAACAGGGGAAGGATGGTTAATCAAGACTTGAACATGCTACAGTTTTGGCTGTAACAAAACTCAGAAAAGTCACTTTTTTCACTAAGACATGCTAGAGCTGTCCTGGACTGGAGTTTTTTCCAGTGGTGACTGCATCTCTGTGAGGGGGCAGAGCTGGGCTGTAAATACTTCATGGAGAAATGGACATCCTGTTAAGGAGTGCGAATTGATGGAGGGGACTGAAATTTCTATATTCAAAATGTAAATAGCTTCCAGATATTATACACAAATAACACACGTTTTGGTCCAACAGTTGACTGTATAATGTTAAGTAAAAGGAAAATAAATGAAAGAGAAAGCAGAAAGGCAGTGTGACTAAGCACAAGGTACTGTGTAGAACTGAGGGAATCATTTAAGCTACTGAAAGTCGAGTTCAGATCTTGACTTTACAAGTCTTTTTGCAGCAAAAGGAGTAGGGAAGGAGTGAGAGACTGCTGTGTCCCACTGCAAGGAGAAGAGTAGACCTAAACTACTGTAACTGTGGTAGAATTTTGGCAAGTGACCACAAGATGGCAGATAGCGACTATGATGGAAAAACCTGCCGGTACTGAAACCAGACTTGGGCACTTAGCGGCTGATTGAAGGCATTCTCTGTATTTATGTTGGAACTTTGGATGGGTCTTGCTGTTCAGAGATGAGTTTTCTCACATGCCCAGCTAGCTCCAAGAAAACGTTATTACTTCTCTGAATCCCTTTGCCTTTGTAGCAAAGAAAGCTTATACCAAAGTCTGAGCGACTTCGGCATAAAAATCACAGTAAAATAATACATAATACTTTAAGTTTTTTAACATGCTTAATATTCAGTTTATAAAGAATATTCAGTCCACACACTGTCTGAATTGACTAGTGTTTTCCATCAGTAACTATCAGCAATTTTCACGTTACTAATTTCATCAAAGTCCAGCAACTATTGTACTGCAAAATACATTGCTTTACCATTGCTAGGTATAAACTGAGAGCAAGATTTTGCTTATATTGTTTCAGAGTGAAATATTGTGTTGCTAATATACTATGACCAACATATATTGTATTAGAGTCATCCCTTAAACTTTATTTTTATAACTGGAAATTAGCTGCATTGGGAGCAAACAAAAAGGATAACACCATGACTAATATAATTTCAATCTTATTTTTTCATGTCAGACACTGATAAAATGAATTTACTGAGAATCTTGGTTTCTTCTTTAGTGATGTTTTAAGTTAAGAACAGGATATACCCTATAAAATAAATGTCATTTGCAGTATTTTAATGACCATTAAAGGGTATTAGCCAGGCTACAGGACATTTTTATGTCTTAACAGCAGTTGTTGAATGTATTCCACCCTCTTATGATTCCTGCTACAAAACAACAGTAACCTTGTCTCTTAAGAAGTGCTGTTTTTTTGGTTTGGTTTTGTTTTGTTTTGTTTTGTTTTGTTTTGTTTTGTTTGTCACTCACTAAGTTCATTTCCAGATCCCAGATTGGAAAAAAAAAAAAAAAATCCATCTGGACCATCATAACCATCATATCACTAAATTTAAGCATCACTATAAACTTGAATGTTTCAGTTTAATTAATAATATTATGTAGAATATCTGGAGAAGAAAAAAAAATTATGACCCATTCTTTAAAATGTATATTTGCTTTTCTACTCTGTTCTTAATTGCAGTGTATAGAATTTGGTCCTTCTAACTCCAGTTGTCTATATTTAAGATAGCTTTCCAGACTCAGTTTTAAGTCAATAGAAAGAGAATATCTGCATAGTTTAATTGGCATACATTAGATGTTTATCTTAGCATGAGATATATGAAGATATAAATATGTCTTTCTCTTGATAATTAAAAGCATGATGACAACTAATTCAATGTAAGTACAGGTGAAATGACTCTGCCCTGTTATGTCCCATACTCCCATAGATGAGTAAAACATCAAATGGCCTGGGAAATTTTTTAAATAAATTGATAGTGTGTAATGAAAAGCATGTATTTTCAGGAACTTTTCATACAATTGTGATTTAGGTCAGAAGGGACCTCCAGAGGTTATCTAGTTCTACCCCATACTCTAAACAGGTCACTCAGGGCTGTATCCAGTCAAGTAAAGGGCACTTCTCTAGGCAACGTGTTCCAGTACCGTACAGTCCTAATGGTATTTTTTTCCTAATATCTAATTGGTGTTTCCCACATTATGTCTGTTGCCTCTTGTTCTATCACTGTGTACGTCCAAGAAGACTCTGGCTCCATTTCATCTGTGTCCTCCAATGAGGTAGTTGTGGGCTGCAGTAAGGTCTCTCCTAAGTCTTCTCCAGGCTGAACAGATCACATTCTCTCAGCCTTTCCTTATATGTCACGTGCTCCCTGACAGTCTTCATGCACTCCATTGGGCTTGTTCCTGTATGTCAGTATCATGCGCGTACTAGGGAGCCCCAAACTGGACACAGCACTTCAGATGCAGTCCCAAACAGATGCACTGCCAAACAGAAGGGAGGGATGTCTTTCCTGCACCTGTTGGCTATGCTTCTACTAGTATCACAGAATCACAGAATGATTGAAGTTGGAAGGGTCCAACCCTGTGTTCCAGCAGGAACACTTAGATCCGTTTGCCCAGGATCAAGTCCAGATGGCTTTTGAATACCTCCAAGGAGGGAGACTCCACAACCTCTCTGGGCAGCCAGTCCCAGTGCTCCATCACCTGCACAGTAAAAAAGTGTTTCCCGGTGTTTAGACAGAACCTCCTGTGTTCCAGTTTGTGCCCATTGCCTTTTGTCCTGTCACTGGGCACCACTGAAAAGAGCCTGACTCCATCCTCTTTGCAACACTCTCTTCAGGTATTTATACACATTGATGAAATTGCCCTGAGACTTCTCTCCTCCAGGCTGAAGAGCCCCAGCTCTCAGCCTTCCCTCATAAGAGAGATGCTCCAGTCGCATCATTATTTTCATGGCCTTTGCTGGTCTCTCTTCAGTATCCCCTTGTCTCTCTCGCACTGGGCAGCCCAGAACTGGGCCTAGTGCCCCAGGTGTGGCCTCACCAGTGTTGAGTAGAGGGGGAGGATTACTTCTCTTGACCTGCTGGTAATGCTTTGTCTAATGCAGCCCAGGATACCATTAACTATCTTTACTGCAAGGGCACACTGCTAGCTTATGTACAGCTTGGTGTCCAACAGGACCCCCAGGTCCTTTTCTGCCAAGCTGCTTTCCAGCTGAGTTGCCTCCAGCATGTACTGGTGCCTGGCAATGTTCCTCCCCAGCTGCAGGACTTTGCACTTCTCCCTGTTGAACTTCATGAGGTTCCTATCAGCCCATTTCTTCAGCCTGTTGAGGGTAGGTGGCAGCACAACCTTTTAGCATATCAGCTTCTCCTCCCAGGTTTGTGTCATCAACAAACTTACTGAGAGTATGCTCTGCACCTTTATCTAGGTTGTCAGCGATGACATTAAACAGGACTGGACCCACTACTGACACCTGGAGTACACAGCTAGTTATTGGCCTCCAACAAGACTTTGCACCACTGACCACTACCCTCTGGGCCCTACCATTCAGCCATTTTTCAATCTGCCTCACCATCTGCCCATCCAGCCCATATATCAACAACTTCTTTATGAGAATCTTATGGGAGACAGTATCAAAGGCCTTACTGAAGCCCAGGTAGACAATATCTACTGCTCTCCCCTCATCAACCAGGCCAGTTATTTCATCATAGAAGCTTATATGGTTGGTCAAGCATGTCTTCCCCTTTGTGAACCCATGCTAACTACTCCTGATGATTTTCTTCTCCTTCCTGTGCCTGGAAAAGGTTTCCATGACTAGCTGCTCCATCACCTTCCCAGGGATTGAGATGAAGCTTACCAGCCTGTAGTTCCCTGGGTCCTCCTTCTTGTCTTCCTTGAAGATGGGAATCACATTTGCTTTCCTGCAGTCTTTGGGTACTTCTCCCAGTCAATTCAGCAAAGATTATAGAGAGTGGCCTCGCAATCACATCAGCTAGCTCCCTCAGCACTCATATATGCATCCCATTAGGGCCGATGGACTAATATATGTCCAGTTTTCTTAAATATAATATAGCACTGATGTGGTTGGCCTTCACTGGTCCAAGGGCACGTTGCTGGCTTACATTCAACTTCTTGTCCGCCAGGATCCTCGCACCCTTTTCTGTAGAGCTGCTTTCCAAATACCCATTCCCCAGCACATCCTGTCATGTGGAGTTGTTCCACTCCAGATGCAAGTACCTGCACTTTTTCATGCTGCTTTTCATGAGGTTCCAGTCGATCTTTCTCCAGCTTGTCCAGGTCCCTCAGAATAGCTGCTCTGCCCCACAGCTTTTTGAACATTCCCTTGTTATTTGCTGTTGGCTGCAAGTTTGCTGACAGTGTGACAGTGTACTCCATCTTGACATCTTGGTCATTCATGAAAACATTAGACAATGTTGGTCCCAGTAACAATCCCTGAGGGACTGCACTAGCTACTGGCCACCAGATGGACTTTGCACCACCGCTCACAACTCTGAGTTGTCTAGACAATTTTCAGCCCATCTCTGCACCCATTTATACTGTTTCTTATCAGTTAGGTGAAGAGGAAACAATGGGAGACTGTATCAGAGGCCTCATCAAAGTCAAGGTATACAAACCCACTGCCTATGCAGTGCTCCTTAATACATCTCTTCTTCCAAAATTTTCAAAAGAGTAGATGTCCTTCTAAAATACTACTTTCTCAAGTTTTCCTTGACCTAATTGTCTGCCTTTCTGATACATTACATTAGTATACAACAAAAGGGAGACTATATTGTTCCACTTTCTCCTAGACTGATCTCTGTGCTCAAGCTAGCTGGTTTGGAGATTCTAGAAGCTGCTGTCCATTACAGCAGCATGCCTTGCAACACATGTTCAGGTACCACATAAGCATGCATGCAGTTATTTCATTAAAAAAGTTGGAATTAATTTCATCTTGTTTTAAAATGGAGGAAGACAGAATTCAAAGTAATTAAAAAAAAAAAAGCAACAACAACAACAACAAAAAACAGACTAGTGCAGATAATATAGTCTGCCAGTCATTAGTTGTGTGTGGTCATTACATTACAGGATAGCAATTATAGATATTCAGAAGAAATGAGTGATTTTTTTTCTATTAAAAGTGTGTTTGGAGGGAAGCCTAAAATACCTGTGAATCCATATCAGTCCTGAATGATTTCATCTTAGGCAAAAGTAAAAAATATTTGCATAGCATTTGCAATTAAATATAAAGAAATTTATCTTAAAATATAAATACTAGATTTAAAAAAAAAAAATCTCGAAGATTTTTTTTCTGGTGTGTGTAAGAATAAAGTTACAGTTTTCATTCAGATCAGGTCTGTTTTGTTTATGTTTCAGTTCAATTACCAATCTGAAATAAAATTTATTTCTCAACTCTAGTGGTAAGGAAAACAAATACTTTTCCATAGATGAATTAGATACTATATAAACTTGTCCTTACAGTTGAATTACACATCAGAAACTAAATATTAGGTAAATTACTATTTCTACTGAACAAACTGTCAAGTAGATAAAGTAATGGAGAGAAGGAGACAGTAGATTAAAATTATTATCTAAACAAAAATCAAGCAATCATAAAAATAAAGGTTTTCTCTCAATTTACAGGTTAAGCCTGCAGAAAAGACCAAATATACTTTTACAAAAGTAAGTCTGCTTTTTCTATTTATCAGCAATACATGTTAGTTTCATAGTCATTTGTGAAAAGTAAATAGTATGTAAATTCCTTTAGTATCTGTGTCCTATGCTTTATGGGATCCTTATTTATAAGTTTCTTAAATGTGTCTAACTGCTAAATAATTATGTTAATTATGTGATTTATCACACATTCAGACAGAACTTTATTACTATTCTGTAACCATTTTGAAAAAAAAACCAAAAACTTCCATTTTACATTGTATTGTCCCCTCTACTCCTTAAATGTTTGGATCAGAACTTGAAGTTACACATTAGTGACAGCAGAGGAAAGAGACACAGAGAAAACACCTCCTAGGAATTTAATTTTATTTATGAAACACAAAGACCACAAAAGCCCTTTGTAATGGGGGCTGTTCTCCAGGTATGCTGCGCTTTCTTCTAATCAGTACAGCTTGCACATCCCATTCCTATCCTGAAAGTACCCAAGAGTAAGCACTTTCCAGGAAGTTCTAGTAACACTAAGTATTGCGGTCTTCTACTTATTTTACAGTCTTGAACGGGAATTTATGCTTGTCCTGAAGAGTCATAATGCAAAGACTGAGGAATGTGAGGTGCATGGAGACAGTTCCTCACATCACAGAATTCTAGCAGTATTAACATGAGACAGTTCAAGATGTTTTTCTGCTTCTGTCAACATGCCAAGGGAAATTATCAATAAGTCAGACTATATTGTGGGAAATTATAGACTACAATGTCAAAGATGAAAAGCTTCTAAACAGAAAAATGTACAGACTGACAGGCTGTTTTTCAGAGATACATAGATACATACATGTTACATACTTAAAGAAACATGCATACATTTATTTTCTGCTCTGCAACAGCAGTCTGCTCTAACAAGCAATTCTCTCATAACCTTGCGAAATTTCACTGGTAAATGGAACTTGCACATTGTCAACATCTAGACATGCAACAAAGAAAAACTCAGTATAATTGCTTTGTTTGTTGTTGTTTTGTTTGTTTGTTTGTTTGTTTGTTTCTTAGGAAAGAGAAACAAGCTACACATTTCAAAGATCCAATATGAGAAAGAAGTACCTCGTGAAAATCAGAGCAGCTGGCCATGTCTGTCTTGTGAATGAAGACTGGGGGGAGTGGAGTGCAGCTGTTGAGTTTGGTAAGAACAGAAATCCTTGCCATGGTTTACTTCTCCCAGCTATGACCTATCTACCTCACACATTACTGCCGACACACAAAAATATAAAGTACTGGTAAACATTATCTTTAACTCTACATTATTGAGAAGAAGAGGAGAGAAAGAATTAGTTCATCTCTTAACACTCTAACATCAGGAATCAATATAGAAAGTAATATATTTGCAATTGGACTGCCTACAGTTGTTGGGGATTAACAACAAGGCTTAATGTTAATCTGTCCCAGAGGACTGTACAGCTAAGGTGCTAAATTAAAGAGTTGATTTTTGTTTCAGGATAAACCTTTCAGACTGACATTTGCCAGTCAATCATCAGAGTACTTGTTTGACATAGCTGTGCCTCTATTGCTTTTCATTAACAAGAATACTTCATGACTGTTGCTCTTTCAGGAGAGGAAGAAACTTTTTATTCTTCCGTATGGGTTTTATCAGTGGTGGCAGTTGCAACTCTTTTAGTGGCTATCTTCACAATGTTGTTCTGCAAGAGGTAAACTTAATTTATGTATTTTTTTATTTTGTGTGGGTGTGTGATGCATCTGCAGTTGTTAAACAAACAAATCATGTAGAGGTGCCTCTGAAGTATAGATGAAACTTTTTCACTCACACTGCAGTAGAAGCCAAACCAAAATGGTGATCCTGACGCAGGTACTATAATTGTGATGCCCAAAGTCCCTCCTTGTCTGATCCACACTTTTTCTGGGGTCTCTTCTGTCAGTATGGCAAGGAGAGCAATTATACGCAATCACTTGTATTAGTAGTACAGCTACTGAATATTTGTAATGTAGGATAGGATAGGATAGGATAGGATAGAATAGAATAGAATAGAATAGAATAGAATAGAATAGAATAGAATAGAATAGAATAGAATAGAATAGAATAGAATAGAATAGAAGTTGGAAGGACCCTTCAAAGATAATCTAGTCCGACTGCCTGCCCACTTCAGAGCTAGTCAGAAGTTAAAGCATATTATTAAGGGCTTTATCCAGATGTCTGTTGAACACCGACAGGCATGGGGCGTCAACCACCTTGCTAGGAAGCCTGTTCCAGTGTTTTACCACCCTCATTGTAAAGAAGTTTTTCCTAATGTCCAGTCTGAACCTCCCCTAGCACAGCTTTTTCTGGCACGCAAGAGAGATCAACACTTCCCTCTCCATTTCCCCTCCTCAGGAAGTTGCAGAGAGCACTGACGTCACCTCTCAGCTTCCTTTTCTACAGACTACACAACCCAAGTGTCCTCACCCTCTCCTCATAGGAAAAGTCCTCCAGCCCTTTTATCAGATTTCTTGACCTCTCCTGGATGCGTTCAAGTATCTTAATATCCTTCTTGCACTGTGAAGCCCAAAACTGCATATAATATTCAAGGTGAGGCTGCACCAAAGGTAGACCGTTTACCAACATTTAGACTCTGCAAAACAGACAATACAAAAATATTTATTGCAAACACACAGGCTGGTTGTACTTACCAGTAAAGATTTTGCAACATTCACTAAAACTGTCCTAGCAAGCTACATTGGGAGGAGTTGTTGACTCTGTTGAGGGCATGGTAGAGAAGCCTTGCAGAGAGACCTTGACAAATTAGAGATCTGGGCAATCACCAACCACTTGAAGTTCAACAAGAGCAAGTGCCGGATTCTGCACCTGGGAAGGGGCAACCCTGGCTGTACGTA
>VXAL01008813.1:11444-22721 GCA_013399475.1 Chauna torquata
GCAGCTTCCTCACGAGGGGAGAGGAGGGGCAGGGCTGATCTCTTCTCTCTGGTGACAGCGACAGAACCCGAGGGAACGGCATGGAGCTGTGACAGGGGAGGGTCAGGCTGGGTGTTAGGGAAAGGTTCTTCACCGAGAGGGTGGTTGGGCACTGGAACAGGCTCCCCAGGGCAGTGGTCACAGCATCAAGCTTGCCGGAGTTCAAGAAGCATTTGGACAATGCTCTCAGACATAGGGTCTGTTTTTTGGATGGTCCTGTGCGGAGCCAGGAGCTGGACTCGATGATCTTTGTGGGTCCCTTCCAACTCAGGATATTCTGTGATTCTATGTTTCTGTGATTCTAAATGAGTCTAAGAGCACATAAACCAAGCAGCTGTCATGGTTTTGGCTGGGACAGAGTTAACTTTTCTTCTTAGAGCTTGTTTCTTGAAATAAACTATGCAAGAAAAACAAAGAAAAAGGATAATCTGCCTTATCATGCACTTTGTATGGAAATATACAGTAATTCAGAGAAGATACTGTTCTTCCAACTTGTTTACATTTTTATGTCATCTTTACACCGTTTGAAGTGACTTAAAGAGGAGGACAATAGGGAGCTGCTTTTTCTTTCAAAGAAGAAAATAACTATTAGTGTTATCTTAGTGTTATTCTTAGCGTTACGCTGATATGTGTTCATTCTGTGCTGTGGTGATGTATAGTTTTCATTTCTCTTCTATCTTAAGAGTAAGATAAGAGATGGTTCGAGGGTGCAATGGTTTTGACACATGCTGGGTACTTGTTTTTTACTCCATACCTTTTGATCTCCAGGACTAGTTATTGGAAAGCAGCATTTCCACAAGTCCCAAAGCCCAAAGATCCATTTCAAGGACAGCCTGATATAAATCCAGAGGTAGGCTTTCTTTTTATTTATATTAAATGCATGAAATGCATACTACACTCTACTGAAAGTTGAAAGGTATAGTTTAAATGGTAAGGAACTTAACACAAAGAATAACCATTTTCTTTGCCATATTTTGAGGAATTACAAGAGAAAATTAGCAGGGAATTTGTTAAGAGAAGTCAAATGCAGTGGTCTACCAGGCCCAGAGGGTTTCTCCTGTTCCAGTCTAACAGGTACAGGGGCTGATGCTCCCATTGGTAGGTCCAGCCAGCAGCAAGGGCTGTGCGTTTTCCCAGTAAAAGGCACACACATGCACAAACACATACACCGAGGACACTAAGACAACCAGTCACACAGACCAGCACAGGTACCTTCACTGGCACCACATTAACACTGACAGCAGTCACATAAACAGGGTCACGGACCACCCAATCTTGCTGGTCCTCTGCTCCTCAGCAGAGCTGAAGTTTGCCAGTGAGATGTGCACACACCCTCACTCTCTGTGCTCACAATCACCACATGGTCTCTAGTTCTTCATATCTGATCTCTGTGCCCTGACTCTGGGTTCCCCCACCAAGTCACTGGCTCTCAAATAAAGTTTGTTAGCAAGTTATACACACAGGACAGGGAGGAAGGTGACAGAGAAGACAGTTCAAAGTAGGATTTTGAAGATGATAGGGCAGACTGCGGTTGTCAGATAAAACATACAGCCCAGCAGCTCACTTGCACCCAGCCATCCCTTTTCTTGTCCAGCAGGTTCTCATGTTGCGTCCAGTAGTTTCTCATGGCCTGTTCAATTACCTAAGCTTCAGGCCAATGTGTACTTGTCTACTTGCATACCTTAACAAAGTTAATCCTTTTGTTCTAATTCTGTAGAAATGATTTGTGGTAATCTGCATGACATGTTGGAGAAAAAGCACATTCTCCCTACCTACTTCCAGGCCAGCCAAAAATCATGTGTTAGCATTACAGAGATGTTGAAATTTCAATATTTTGAGTTTATAAGGAAAGTTTATCAGCTAAGAAACAAAGAAGTGAAATATTTCTATAAAATATGCAACAAAAGTTGAAATACTCTCAGAATTACACATACTAACTAGAGTTTAACTTAACCATATGTACAAAACTAATGGAAGTTTTCATTTTCCTTTCAGCTGACGGAGTGCAAAATGCAGTCAATTACATCTGAAACTGAACAGATAATATTAGTTGCTGAATTAGTAAAATAGCAAAGAAAAAATGAAGCACCTGAAAGTGCATTTCTCAGCTCAGGTTACTGTATATCCCTGTGGAAAGTTGGGAATAATAATGCACAGGCCTTCTTCACTTTCTTCCTTTTCTTGCAAAAACAGCAGTGCAGCCAAGAGAGAAGACTACTCCATGTGTAATTTTTTGAAATACCATTGTATTTTCTTTTAATTTTGGCTGATTTTCATTTGGGTACCTGCCCTTGTTGGATAGCTTCCATTTTGTGAATATGATTTAAATATTTCAGTCAAGAAGTTTTGGTTACATTTTAATTTAAGGAAAAAAAATGCTTTTTCTCATATTAAAAAGAATGAGTGAGTATATTGAGATTAATAGATTTTTTTGGAGATTTCTGGTGCCTGAATGTCATTGTTCTAGTCAAGAATATGCCTATTCATACTTGAAGTTTCCTCAGATCTCTTAAAATACATATAGGCAACTAGAAAATTAAGAATGGAATTTAAAACTGGCTGACATATTGAGTGGTGCCCTGTAATCAACAGAAATCTCAGAGAACAGGAGCATGTCTAAAACCCTGACTATTCCATCTTAAGTGTGTTACTTACAGGTTAAGACATCAGCCACCATTAACTTGATATCAATCCAGAATCTACTATGTATATATCTAGTTTTCTCTATATATCTATGTACATATATCTGTGTGTATATATATATATACATATATATAGCTCTAGTATGTTCTTACCGCTCACTTGCCTTCTTACTACTTTCATTTTTCTTTACCTTCTTCATATTTAAAATATGGCGTGTGTGACTCAGTTAATCTCTGTGTCCTTTTGTTTGAAGAGAGATCTTTAATACTGAGTTAGACAGTAATTTTTCAGAGCCATGGGATTAGGACAAAGTATTGGGAAAATAGCCCAGGTTGTTGTTGAATATGGTGACTGGTTATGAACAATGTTTCTACAGGATCAATGCTAAGACTCACACTGTTCACTACTAACAGCAGCTTGGACAATGGGATGAAAAGCAGCCTTAGCAAGATTGTATGAAAGCAAACTGGGGACACTGCGTGATATATTGGAGGGCAGGCCTGCTGTTCAGAGGGTCCTTGACCGGCTGAAGAAATGGGGTGATGGGAACCTTATGAAGTTCAACAAAAGCAAATACAAAGTCCCATACCTGGGACAAACTAAACCCATGTATCCTAGAGAATGGCTGGCTGACAGGTTTGCAGAAAAGGCTCTGAGGTCCTCGTGGACAACAAGGTGAACACAAATCAGCAGTGCATCCTTATGGCCATGAAAGCTACCCATATAGTAGGCTATACTGGGAGGAGTGAATCCAGCAGGTCAAGGAAAGTGATTCCCTCTCCTCAGCACTCATAAAGCTGCACATACAGTTCTGAGTCCAATATTCAGCCTCCTATTACAAGAAAGACATTGGTAAACTAGAGAAGTTCAGCAGAGGGGCACCAAGATGATTGGGGGGTGGAGTGGGGGTGGGGAAGGCTGAAACGCACAGTGCTTTAGGGGAGGATGAAGGAACTGTGTTTTTTCAGTCTGATGAATAGAAGCTAAAGGGGTCTATTGCTGTCTTCCACTGAATGCAGAGAAGACAGAGCAGACTTGTCTGGGATTTGCACAGTACAAGGGTGAGAGGAAACACTCGCAAGTTACAGCAAGAGAAATTCCAATTTGACATGAAGAAAAACATGATTTACAGAGAGCAATTGGGTGCTCTCTGGAACAGATGTGAAGTCTCCATACTTGGATGTGTTCAAAATTCTACTGGACAAGGCCCCAGGCAACCGGATGTAACGTTGACATTAGTTCTGCTTTAAGTGGGAGGCTGGACTCAATGACCTTCAGAGGTACCTTTGAATCTAAAAGTATGTCTAATCCTTTACATTAGGGAAAATGGCTCTTGTCAAAACTGGTCAGCCTTTGTAAGTCTCTGCTGTGGTACAATGGGAGCCATTCATACATTTTAAGCAGCTGGGAGAGATAGAGTAGTACTATGTACTGGTAAAGTTGTCTAGAGAACTACTGCATAACATGTCTTTTCCACTTGGAGTAGGGCTTGACTCAGAAGGATCTTCTTGTTTCTTTTCACTGCTAAGATGGAGATTGGAGCCCCTTTGCATGTCTAAACTGAACCTAAGAATCAGCATTAGAACACACCTTTAATAAAACATTGTTCTGGGGAATCAGGTTACTGTTTTATGTTGAAGGATGTCTGGGTCAGTAAGACAGTCTTCTTTTTCTTTTTCATTCCCTGAGGCACTCTCCAACAAACAAGTAGCCTTATGGTTATGGTTAGGGCTTGGGGAAGCATAGCAACATAGGAAAGCCCAGGACTGGGGAAGATGAGGATCTCAGGTAACTCATGCATTTTGGAGGTCCTTCTGAGGCAGGAAAATATAATAATGTCAAATAATAATTTGAGATTATGTTCTGCAGAAAAGGCCCTGCTTTATTGTTGCTGGGTAGAGTACTGTAAAAGCCCCACTGCTTGTTTTCTCTGTCTAGAGCACTAGTATCTAGATGTGGCAGGCTTGAGAGGTTTTTCCACTACATGTTGGATTTAGCTAACCATTGCAGCCAGTTTAAGTAAGCTTTGGAAAACTGCTATCCTTTCAGCCTTAATTTTCTCCTACCTTCCTAATGACACAAGGACAGGTTCTGGTAATATTTTTATTAATTCACAAGCGGTTACTCTTTCTGATGCTAAATTGCTGTGTTTCTTTACAGTCTTGCTTTGCTGGATCCCTACACTGAACTGCTCATGTGATTATAAGCGTAAACGATTTCAGAAGAGATTCTGGCTGGCTGGTAGTGTCTCTCCTCTTACAGAGGACAGATTGAGTTCTGTCATACCCAGATAATGCACCCATAAATACTTGGAAAGTATTTTAAACCTCCTAAGCCAAGCATTTTAAGACTGAACAGAAAAATCTTTGGAAATTTATCCTATAGCAACAGCAATGTAGAGGGGCATAAAGGCCATACCATATCAGAATAAAATATCCAATCAGCCAGTCGAGCACGTCAGCATGTTAAAATTTTCCTTAACCATGTATGCAACTTTACGTTTACATGCACAGCATTTGATCTGCCAATTTATCATCCAGTCACTCACTGTTATCAGGTTGTTGCACTTCATCAAAGTCATCTTTCTTTTCTATTATTCCAAACTACTTATAACTATTTATCTCTGTGAGGATCTTCCTGTTATCTCAGGGCAGCTGAGGCTTTCTTATGATCTAATGATGCAGTGCTGATTTTTTTGTCTAAGCCCTTTGACTGGTACTTCATTTTCAGCATGATCTTCCCTCATATGCCTCTTGAAGAAAAGTCCCAGCATGACAATATCCTTGAAGGCCTCTGTAGTACCAAATACTCACTGAGACTTTCTGCTGCCACCTTACCTCCTTTAATAAATCTTTCAATATGCCTTGATAATCTATTTGCTCAATGGTTTCTGGCAAGCTTCCTTTTTTGGGGAAATGATTTCTCATTAGATTTCTTTTATTCCTTTCACAGGTTTTTCCATTTAAAAAAAAAAAAAAAAATCTTTTGGCCTGACTTACTGTGCTCTTATATTTATCCTGTCAGGATTCACGTGCTTTCCTATTTTTCTTCTGTTGATAGAAGCTTCAATTTCTTGACAGATACCTTCTTATTTTCTACAGCCTCCCCCACCCTGTTACTTTGCTAAGCCAGGATCAAGCTTTTTCTTTCTAAAGAGGCAAAAAGAACTCAACTATTTGATATATTTGTACTATCAGTGGGGCCCAAAGAACATCTTTCAGTGTTTGATTTAGCTGTGTCAAAAGATATCAGAGTGGTGATAGCCATGTCTTTATCACACACTGCAACAGTGGTTCCACAGGTGGTGCTCAGGGTCCATATCACTGCTTTTGTAGAAGCAAAGAATATTATGTAACATTTGCACAGAATAACAGTACTATCAGTGCTTGGCAAAATACTATTTTCTACTTCCCCTACCAAGTGTAGTAATGGGCAAATGTAGGCCCTTGTAACAGCTAAGCAGTCAGTAGAGACTGTGAGATCATCACAGAAGACAACAGGCAAATATCCTCACCTCCTGTGGCATCTCTTGATCACTTGGCAGAGATCAGGAGCGTAGCAACAAATTGTTTTACTGTTTTAATTTGATTTCTGGGCTCCTTTCTTTGAGAAGGAAGCATATTCCAGCAAGGAAATCTGAATTTGGTCAGGTAATAGCAGAGCACATACAGGCTTCCTAAATCAGTTAAAGTCTAGTTCCATACAAGGCTCATTCTGGATCTGGAGTTATACCAAAATAATATCCAAAATATACCAAAATGTCATCTGAAACCCTAGTTTGGATGGTTGGCCAGTGAGCCATCCACCTGTTCCTACCTAAGGATGTAATGCTGGAAGCTCACCATGACTTCTAAGGTGGTCCTAAGATTCAAAGAGAAAATGGACAGGAATTTCATCCCTTAACAGAATTATCCTTTGAGTACTTTCATTCACAACAAAAACAACTTTATCCTCTGAGTAGTCCCTGGATTTTGATAGCTCATATTTCTCACTGCTCCTTTTAGTCTTGGAGATTCAGATTTTGGAGATCTCACAATGTTTTTCATAATTGGGTGAGGAACCACAGATTAAGTTCATGCTCTAGTGTAAAATTGCTTTTCATTTTGAGACTGAAAGGCTCAGACCTCTATAAGGCATCTGAATGTAGCTACCTGATAAGACTATTTTTTTATGATACTATGTATTTTGTTATTGGACTATATATTCCCAGGACTACTTTTTTTGCACCAAGGCCAATTTCCATGTAATTTTGCTAGATATATTTTATTAAATCCTTAAGTAAGGCGGACACATGAAAACTGCCATTAGAAATCAGGCCTTATCTGAGAAAACCCCTGGACTATGCCCAGGATTTGTTCAGGACATTTCTTGCAAGTCCTGGCCAAGTCAGTGCTGGGAAAGGTTGTTCCTGGACACTTTCCAGTGCTGGGGAGTCTTCCAGCTACCAGCAGAGGCAGGGGCTATCCCCCACACTGTCCAACTTATACAGTAGCTAGATGCAAACAACTCTTTGTACACCTACTGCCTTTGACGAAATTAATGATTGTCTTTTGGTCAAAGACTCACCTGGGAAACTTTTTCAGCAGATTAGAACCACAGGGCCAATTTCTTAATGAGACTGAGTTCATGCTGGACACAAGTGCAAACCATCCTTGTATTTCTTTCAGTACACTGCAGTGGCCAGAGTTGAAATAATCACAGCTGCATGCTAAAAGAGTGATGGGATTGTACTAAATTGTACTAGTTTAGATAACCTTTCATGATATCTTTCCTCTTGAGCAAAATTGCCAGAGTGAAGCATAGTTTGACTGCAATCCATCATAACATAGCCATGAGGTATGAAACATTCATTGCCTCACTATAGGGAAGAGAATATGAAAGTATAATAAAGACAGTATCAAGACACTCAGGAGATGGCATTACAGTCTGGTTAAACAGATGCTAAACAAACTGCTTATTTGTTTCCTGTTTTCCCCTGGTAAGGGATAACATATTTTAGCTTATTCAGGAAAGGAGCTCAGGAAAAGCTGGCAGGTCTTTTAAGACAGCATTCTCTAAGCAGCATGATGAGCCGTGGTGATACTCAGGGAAACAAGCAGAAGTATCAGGACACCAGCTTGTCAAAGCAGAAGGGTACAAAAAGGAAAGGAATAACCAGCAGTGGGTGAGGGTCCAAGGAAGGGATTAAATGAGTAAACACAAACATACATGCTCATGAGACCCAAAGAACTTTACTCAAAGGTGCTGAGACCTGGCTAACCCATTCTCTATCATCTTCAAAAGGTTGTGGAGACCACAGTGGTCTTTGATGGCAGAAGAAAGGCAAGTGTTGCCCTCATCTTCAAAAAAAGGTCAAAAGGTTGTCCCAGGGAACTGCAGGCATGTCAGCCTGGGTAAGGCATGGAGTGAGTCCTTTTGGAGCACATTTCTGGGCACATTGAGAAGAAGATTACTGGGAGTAGTCAGTATGGTTTTACCAAGTGTAAATGCCTGTGACAACTGGGGTATCACAGGACTCTGTCCTCTATCCTGAAACCTGTCTTGTCTGACATCAATGACCTGGAGGAGGTCTCATCATGTTTGTAGATAACACCAGATTGGGGTGACCAGTTCATTTGCTCAAGACAAGGGCTGCCATCCAGAGGAACCCGCACAGGCTGAAGGAATGTTAAAAAAAAAAAAAAAAAANTTCAAACTAAGTGTTGTGAAAAAGAATTGTTTTGCATTTCCTAAAACTGTGCATTACACCAGCCCTTGTTAGCCTGTTACAAAACAGCTTCACATGACATTGGGCAATTTCTTGAATGATATGGAAACAATTGTTCCATCTGCTCCTTTCTTATGAAAGATTGGTAATGTTTCTGAAGATTATATTAGCCTGGTGGTTTTTTTTCAGAGCTTCACCTAATGCTGCAAACGCTAAAGCTAAACCAAGTTATTATTATTAATAGATTTTTCAGACCATGTAAAGTGAATTTCTCTCCCTTTCACTCATGTCATGAAACAATTCATGAATTGGCTAGCAACACCTGCATCAACACTGTGGAACACAACCTGCAAGAAGTTCCAGCAGAACACCCTACACCTGTGGACCAAGAGCTCTGGTGATGGAAAGGACTCTGTTGGGACAACTGGAGAGGTCTCTGCCCACGCCTCAGTACTCTTGGGGGAGTCTTAGCTGCCCACATTGACAATACTGAACTAAAACAAAGCGCATAGTAGCACATTAGACAAAACTAAAATCATTACTGGTTTATCGTAAACACCAGGCTACAGAGTGTCGCAGTTCACAAGCTGTTGAGCTGATAGTTCCCAGGAGAAGGTGGGGCCTGTTGAAGGGGGACACAAAAGAGAGGTCCTGAAGGAAGCTGGTCTCCAAGAGTCACAGTCCTAGGCTTGTCCATGCAGATATACCAGGGCACCACAAGGACCAGTTGGCCCACAGGAGGGAGCCAGGACCTGAGGGCAGCCATGGGGCCAGCAGGCCTTGCCCCACCTGACCAGGGCCCATCCACAGCAGCCACTGAGGGAGAAGAGGCAGTCACACCCTGAGGAGAAGGGAAGGGTGGCTGAGCCAGTTGGTGCACAAAGAACCCCTGTGAATTGATCCAGACTAGAGTTTAAAACACATTAGTCAAAACTAATTCAGCTACTCTGAACAGCCTGCAAGTACTGGTCAGATGAGACAACCCCCAGGTTACCCAGAACATGACCAAACATGCCACCACAACGAGATGAAGATCCCTTCATCAAAATTAACTACCTTTCGGGTTGGGGGGAGGGGGGAAACATGGGCATAAAAGTGGTCAAGATTGTCACTGAACACTTAAGTTGATCATTTCTCTGTTTCTTTCATCTGAAATGACTTGTCTTGTTATTCTGTTAGGCCCCATCCTATAGACCTCCTTCAACCCTTTCCAATCTTTGCTCCCCTTCTCCTGCTCCCAGGTGAAAAACAGCTTTTGAGAGCAGGCACAGGCCCAAATCCTCACCAGTATCTGTCACAAGGCTGGAGGAATGTTCTCAACCACCAGCAGAAAACAGTGAGCAATACTTGCTTGAACAATGTCCTGAACATGTCTTGGAAGTGAAGAAATGGAACACTATTGAACTATTTTAGTTCTCAGTATCAGAATAAACTCAAAACAGATAGCATGAGAGACCAGTCCAGAGAGGATGATAACATTATTATTAAATGCTGTCTTTTAGTTTTAGCAGCACAAACTAGATATTCAGGTTGTTCCCAGGTTATGTTTGCTAAGAAAAGGAATTGATTATGTAAGTCAAGTATTGCATTTGAAAATAAAAGAGACTGAGCTGAGAAGGTACCTGCCCTCCTACATGGTGTCAGTATCAAATAAGAGAAGACGAGCTTTTAGGAGTTCAAAATGCTGATATACATGATTATTTTCTAAGTGTCTTTGTAAGGAAGTTTTATATCCTCTTTTAATTAGTTTTAATAAAGCATGCCTAGGGCTTATACAGTATGACCTGGAACCCCATGGATATCAAAGTCACTGACCATATCTAGAATCCACTGATCTCTGTCTGCTCAGTAGTGCAAACATTTATGTTAGAGATGCACACTATGATGATGGACAATGCTCTATTGAAGTCTCTTGTTACAACAGAAAAGGTGGTTTATCCTTTCACGAAGGTCTAAAAAAATATACCAATAGCATGAGTCAGTTTTTTCTCCCTGTTCCTTCTGCCATACTCTAATTCTATTCTCAGATTCATATTAAACTCCACTGATACGGTCCTTTCTCAGTCTGCTAGTATTTTAACTTTGTGTTTTGAGGGATTAGTTCAGAGGAATTTTGATGAAAGAAGGTCTTCTCTTGTCATCTTTACAAGTTTTCTGATCCAGGGTGACTATCTTCTGAAGGTGGTGAGCACTACAGTGGCTGCCATACCCTCATTTACTGGTGAGAAGTGGTAAGGGTGCTAGGTAAGCTAAATGAAAAGTTCAGAAAATTGTGAAAAGGTTTGGTGTGAGTTGCACTGCTGAGTCCTTCCATTGGGTTTTTGCTTTCCCTCAGTTTCTCCTATCAGGTAGGCATACTGACATACATTTCTATTACAAATACCTGTGGCATGGGTATTTGAATTCACAGAATCGCTGAATCACAGAATGGTTAAGGCAGGAAGGGACCTCTGGAGGTCATCTGGTCCAACCTCCCTGCTCAGGCAGTTGGCTGGTGGTACCCAAGTAGAGCATATTTGACAAATAAGCAATTCCAGACCACAATGACAGAAGCACTAGCTATGTTCTTTTTAGGCTATATATATAAAAAATAAAATAAAATAAAATAAAATAAAATAAAANAAATAAAATAAAATAATAAAATAAAATGATCCTGTAGTGAGTAGAAGGTTTGAAAAATGCCAAGGCTGTTCCCAAAGTACTGAAAAGGCTAGCAAGAACTGAGTCAATGCTAGGTATAGAATCACAGAATCACAGAATCACAAGGTTGGAAAGGACCTACAAGATCATCTAGTCCAACCGTCATCCTGTCACCAATACTACCCACTAAGCTACTAAACCATATCCTGTAGCACCTTGTCCAGGCGCTTCTTGAACACCGCGAGGGT
>VXAL01008814.1:10605-24863 GCA_013399475.1 Chauna torquata
GAGAAGCGGCCGCCGGAGCCTGAGGGAAAGCGGGGCTGTGCCCCGCGGGAGGGCGAGAGCCCCGCGGGCCCTCTGATGGAGCACGGCCGCGGCGCTGGCGCCGGCAGCGATCGACCGCCCTCAGCCCGGCGCGGCAGCGCAGGCCTGGGGCCCGCGGCTCGAGCGTGTGCGCGCCGTCCTCCGGGAAAAGCCAGCCCGAGGCTGGGGTTTAACCCCCGGCAAACAGCTGCTGCCCCTTACTGCGTAAACGTCTCACGGACGGGTGAACACTTGCAGCGTGAGTGCTTAGTATCTCTTGAAATTTCCCTGCAAGGGTCATAGATTCATAGAATATCCTGAGTTGGAAGGGACCCACAAGGATCATCGAGTCCAACTCCTGGCTCCACACAGGACCACCCGGTCGCTTTTTTTTTGTTTTAGCTTTTTTTAAATATCAACCTGGTTCTTAGTTTGTGCTGCGTCTTAAGCTCCTTTTTTTCCTTTAGTTTTTAGAGCCTGTTCGTGAAGATAAGCCCCGCAGGAGCACGGAGCACTCTGAAGGAACCAACATCCTCATGCTAGCTGATGTATGAAGCCTCGTGCTGTTTCTGAAACGCTTCCAGCTGTTCTTGATTCACACACAAGCGTAACCTGTTTAACTTAGAATTTGGTGGCTCATCTTCATCTAAGATGTACTAAAATGCCAGTGTTCAAGAAAATTCCTTCAATTGCCTTGAAGTTTACTTTAAGGTGACATTGTTTTAAAAGCCAGCCTTCTCCCTGACACTGTTACTGTTGTAGCTGACAGAGGTTGTTGTCTTCTTCCAGTTGATTACCGCGTTTACCATAATCTACCTGTTACCTAGTTTTTTATTTTGTTGAGGAAAGGATGGCCTTATTCAGCTGCAGAAGGGGAAGACACACTACTTCACCTGGCTCATAGGAAAGAGAATACTTGAAAAACAGTCCTTGAAAGAGTTTCAAGCAGATTGATGTCAAATGCTTTTATAGGTTCCGAAACTTCTGGGTTTTGTAAACAATACAATGCAGTATTGCTATTAGAATTTATTATTGACTTAAAAATAATCAGTTGAATATAAACTGTGACTTTGGTTACCTTATGAAAAGCGAAACTCTGCATAGCTTGGATTCTAGAAAATCTGTCTGCAAAACTTTTTTTTTTTAAATAAGTACGTGCTCTTAAGTTAGTGCAAATACTTCCTCAGGATTAAAATGAGCTAGGTACTTTTGCTGTTACGCTGAATTGGATGGACACTTTCAGGAAATGACACGTTTACTGTGTCTTTAAAGGCTACTGAACTTCAGAAGTTACATGTAATAGCCATAGTCATGTCTAGTCCAGGATCTGGTCTGCCTGTCAGGAAAGGTGTTTTAAATCAACATGGGAGGAAACCTAACCATGTGAAAATATGAACAGGTAGCTATGTGGTGGGTTGTTCTTGTAATTTTCCTTGGACTAATTGATACTATTTCTGTTTTGTAAGGACCATCATTTACCTGTTCTTACACCCGATGTTCCCACCTCACCGAGGCATGAATTTCCTGCAGACTGGAGTATTAAAACACGACTTCTGTTTATGTCTTCTCAACCTTTTACCTGGGCAGAACATTTAAAAGCACAAGAGGAAGCTCAAGGATTTGCTCAGCATTGCAGAGCAGCAGAAACAAACTTGCCGCAGACTGTACAGGTAATAATACATCAGAGGGGAGCTTGAAGCTCCAGCTTTAGAAAGGAAAGCATACCTTTGAATCTAATTCCATCCACTGTTTGTACCCTAAAATGTAACCAGTGAGAAGTAAGTGGTTGTTCGGTTTCAGCTGTGGAGCAGTTTCCAGTCTGTCTGTTCTCAGTCTGGCTTGTTCGCAAGGCTGGGAATTTTTTTTAGTATCTAGTGTAGTATGCTTATTTTAATTCATTGGTTGCCTTAAGTAAAGTATTGCTGCCCTAATGAAATTCTTTTTGTAATCTAGGAACCAAAACTGTCCACAGAGCTGCGTTGTGCCTTTCAGCAAAGTCTCGTTTACTGGCTTCACCCCTCAGTGCCCTGGCTGCAGCTGTTCCCTCGTATTGGAGCAGATAGAAAAATAGCTGGAAAGGCCTGTCCGTGGTCACAGGATGAAGCCTTGCAGCAAGCGCTAATGAGTGACTGGTAAGTGGAACCAAAGAACTCGTCTATTTAGTAAGATTAAGACACTGGGATTTTAATCAGTGCACAAGTTCTTTCTATTTTTACGAGAACACTTTTTCCATGAGCTAGAATGCTCATTATTTTGAGGACTAGGTTAAGGAAGTATGTTTAAGACCAAAGCTACCTTCTTGTGTTAAATGTCCCCCTCCAACCGTAGTTGATTTGGATAGAATTCTCTAAATCCTGTTAGCAGGCTGCCTTTGCTTTGTGTAAAACCACACGCTAGACGACAAGTATGCTGGAAAAGCATAATACTCGCAAACAGGCTGTGTTTCAGAGGAGAGCAGCTTCCTAGATGTTCAATGTGTGTGAAAATCAGACTGATCACTCATTATGCTCTCAAGCCTGTCCAGAGTGCACATCGATAATACCCAGCCAAATCCAGCTTGATCTGTCAATTGCAAAGAATTAACTTCAGTTAAAGAATTGTTTTATTCTAATTTGCAGGTCTGTCAGCTTTACTTCTCTGTATAATCTGCTCAAAGCCAAACTATGTCCCTACTTCTATGTATGCACCTACCAGTTTACTGTCCTGTTCCGTGCAGCTGGTCTTGCAGGAAGTGATGTTATCACAGCTGTGATTTCTCCCACAACCAGAGGTTTAAGGGAAGCCATGAGAAATGAAGGTAAGGTGAAACCACTCCAGCTTAATTTGAATAACTGATAAATTGCATTAGTTGTATGTTACAAAACCATTCATTGCTTTCTTTTCTCCTCTGTTCAAGGCATAGAGTTTTCTTTACCTTTGGTAGAAGGAAATAGAACCAGAAAACAGAGAAACTCTGAAGTGGATTTGGAAACAGTAATTGCTAAGAGCCCAGAAGTAGGCAAAAGCCCTGAGGATGGAGAGTACGTAACAAGCCTTCTAAAATGCTAGAACTCAAAGGCATTTCTAGACTCTTGCACGTTCCATTTGGAAAACGCTCCTAGAGAGTATTGCCCTCCTTAAACTGATTGTGTGTTTCTCAGGGAACCTGCTCCAAGTGATGATGATGATGAAAGTTTCTCTTGGCTTGAAGAGATGGGGGTCCAAGACAAGGTTAAAAAACCGGATGCTATCTCTATTAAGCTGTATCCTTTGCATATTGCAGTGCATTGCAGTGGAAAACCCTGCAGATATCTGTATCTTTTTGTGATACAGATTTAAGTTTTATAAAAGCTCTTGAGAACGTATTTCCAAATATTAATCCTCACAGTACTGCATATTAAGAGACTCTGCACGTCTTCTTCTGTTTCTTTAACAAGTATTTCTAGGTTCTTCTTGAAGGAAAAGCCATTGTGAATTGTGGATGTAGACTTCATAAGATCCATCTGTTAGGTCACAACCTGTTTGATTGTGTCACCTCACATATAGGTTCACTGGAAAGGCTTTCATTAGACTTCTTTTAAATTTTTTTCTTTTTTTTTCTTTTTTTTTTAAAAAAAGGGTGTATGGTTATGTAGGCTAGGTTTACACTTGGAAATAGTGTGGCACAGGAGGGACACATCTGTACAGACCAGAACAGCTGTTGCTGAGAACCCGCACATGTTTCAGAGGGACTGATTAACTTGGACTTACTCTGGTTCTGTCTGCATTTGGAGCATCGGAGGTGCACTTCCTGACACTGCCCCACCCCAGTGCACCATAAGTGGGGATAATCAGGGGACTCCCTTCAAAAGCAGCCTTCTGGTCTAAACTAAAATGCTTATGTGTTTGTTTGTTTTGATAAAACTAGGAGTTGCTAACTTCATAGATATTCACTAAATATGACTTGCCAGCTGTAAGATATTCGACCTGGAAAATACTTATCTCACAGCTTTAATAATGAAATCTGAAGTCAGGTTTAAGATGCTGCTTAATACTTGAACAAGAAATCTGAATCAGTGTAAGGCTTGTTTTTTTTGTGGTGTTGTTTTGTTGTTTTTGTTAGTTTTAATTAGTTGATTGGTTGAAGGGGTAGGGGAGCAGGGGAGTTTCTTCTGGACTTGTACTGCTCTGATTCTTCCTTTGGTGTGTTGATGTTTTTCACCTTCTGACGTTTTTCCTTTGACTCTAGTCAATTCAGTCGTAAAGAGAAGCATGAAGTGCAGATGGATCACAAACCCGAATCCCTTGCGTTAGTGAAAGGAACAAACACATTCACTTTATTGAACTTCCTCATAAACTGTAAGAGTCTAGTGGCTGCTGCAGGTCCACAGGCAGGGCTTCCACCAACTTTGTTGTCCCCCATTGCTTTCCGAGGTGGAACAATGCAAACACTGAAAGTAAGTAACACTGCAGTCCCTATTTTCCAGTAATGAAAAGAAAGGTGTGTGTTCACTCAGAAGTAGACTGGTCTTTGTATAGTCACTGTATCTTCTGCAGGTTCAACAGAGTAATTTTTGTTGCTGTACTGTAGCTTGAGTTAGCATTTTGACTGCAATATGGACTGCCTCCAAAATCATCTTTATCCACATAATCTGTGCCACTAAACTGAAATCCCAGTATTTCTATCTATCCTGATAGCTAAGAGGTTAAGTAGACTTCCCAGATAGTAAAATGGTTCTTCTAAAAAGATTCACCTTTGAATGGTCCTGAGGTCATACAGGGTCTCAAACCGTGACAGCTGCTTGCAGCGAGGGAGCCTCTGAGCCACATCTCACCAGCTGTTACTGTGAGGACGTGGTGGGTGCGAAAGGTTATGCTACTAGTACAGGTGTCGCAGCTCTCTGCCACCAGAGAAGCTGTTCATACCGTGTGTATCAAAGTTCTTAGGCAGTTAATTCTCCTAATACTGTATAACACTCCTGTGTGTCATAGTTGGTACGTTTTAGGAGTTGTTACAGAGGCAGTAAAACCACCATGATACTCATGTATTGAACAGTAAGTTGCCAATATTTAAAAATATTTTGAGCTTTTAATAGGACTGTGGCACCGCAGTATTAAGGTAAATGAAAATTAGGACTTGATTCGGCAAAACTAATCTTATGTGGTCTTGTCTTCAGGCTCGAAGCATCAGTGCAAAAGCCAGGGTTCACCTGGCTTATGAAGATATCTGCAGTTTGGAGATCATAGGCCCTGTCATGCCTCATTCTCTACACTCGTTGACCATGCTGCTGAAATCCGCACAGAGGGGAGCATTCTCTGCAGTACTGTATACGCATGAGCCAACAGCTGTGTTCAACACTAATCTGGATAACGCAAGCACTGCCCTAAATAAGGTAAGTAAACTGGAAGAGACGATCTTTCCTGTTAGGAATAGCATCTTTATTACAAACCACAGGGTGCTGGATGACACAACTTTTCCTTAATACATGGGTTCATACCCAATTACTTGTGATCACCACCTGGCAGTCCCTGTGGCTTGTTATTCCCTCAGAAATGGAATCATCAGAAAACTAGCTTTTGGGGAGTTCTCCAGAGGTACATAAACGAACATGTAAAACTACAGGTATTTCAGACAAATACATATTACATGTTTCTCTTCTTCATGTGAATTTCTTCAGGAAACCATACACAAAGACCTTCCTAAGTGTGGACTGCATTCTAAAACCTTGGATCAACTGAGTCAGTTGCCAACACTGGGAAAATCTTCCATCCGATTTCTAGAAATGAAGGATTATGCATATACCTGGAAGTCCTAGGTATACGCTAGTTTGAGTTAATGGAGCAGAGTGCTCTCTAGTGTGCGGTTGCTGTACTTCATTCAAGTCTACGTGGGCAGCACCTATGCAGCGCTAGGAAGGATGTAACCTAGTTGAACATCACAACTATTGCACCTCGCCCGTCAAAACGCACTGCAAAGGCCTTTCAAGGGAAATTAAGGAAAAGGCTGTGGACATCTCCCTTTGTATTTTAGAAAGCATTTTTTTTTTTAAATAAAACTTTATAAAACAATTATCTTCTGCTTGGTCTGAATTCAGGCTGGAAGGCCTGCACTCTTCATCTACATGCACATTCTATTCTGAAATGCAGTGACTTGTAACTGCTTCTGATGGGTGGAACTCTCAGCATAACACCTTCTGAGACTGCTAACAGCACCTTGCTGGAAGTTTGACAGCTCAACCTCAATGTGTTGCACCTCTTGGTTTAAGAGTAACCTCCGAACTCCAGAAGACAAAAGTCAGATGGACACATACAGTTCCAGCTGCAACTCAATCAGATTGAAAGGTTAGGCTTCCTTGGCGCTGCTGGTATAACTGTGCAATATTCCCCTATCCACTTACGTTGAAATGAGAATTTTAACATGGTTTGTATAATGTAATGTGAATCAGAACAAGGTGGAGCAACACCACACAGTTATGCTACCTTATCAAAGCAGAGAAAATGAGAGGCAGCAGGGGGATGCTGCTCTGACTGCTCCTAGCAATGGTAGGAGTTGATTATCGGGTTTAATGCTGTCTGTTACACTGAGGTACAGTCAAAGCTGTTACTTTGGAGATGTGTGTTATTTATCACATAGCTATCAGGTGAGCGCATTCCTGCAGCAATTAATACTATAGCTGAAGAGCGATATGCAGAATACTATCATACTTGTGCACTCTTCAAGCAAGGTTTCTAATTCTACTGGTATTGCACGGAAAGGAAAGCAATGCTTATGGTCATGCTGCCCTCACCTTTACTATGGTGGTGTCCTGTTCACCGCCTCAGAATGTCATGATTCTGAACCAGTGACATCAGACTTGAAGAAACCTGTGGAGTTTGTCAGCAACTTACTGCAGCTTGAGGCATGATGAAACTTTGCCCCCATTTCACGTTACTTTGTATCTACAGCACTTGACCTATCCTATCCCGAGAGTGCCGCAGGTATACAATTACACTCAGTTTATGTTTACATTGTTACATTACAGTAACTACCATGATACTGACAGCCTAATGGTACACTGAGACAGCTGCAAACCTGGATAAACCTAGATAAAAGTCCCTATCTTACGATGGAAAAAGGCAGCTTAGAATATTAAATACTTCGATAATGCCAAATACTACTTCTGGTGGGGTTCATGTAATACAATCTCTGATTAGTCTTTACATTTCTCCTTAACTAAATTACTGATTCATATCAAATACCATGAGTGAAAAATCTAGTGTTAGTGGCATCACAGGAAATGCCACAGGACTGTGTTTCTGAAGTTACTGGTGTGTTAACACTGTCACCTGCCGTCACTTTTTAAGAAAATGCAGTTACTCCAATACCTTTTTAAACTCGTCTGCCTCTGTCAGCCATAGCCTCTACACTAGGGCTTTGCAGTCTGCTTTTTTAGTAAAACTCTGCGGTCATTGACAGCGGCTCTGAAGGCTACCACATTCTGGAGCACCAAAGCCTTGCACTTCCCCTGCTGTCCCATGCGTGAGCCCCTCTAGGAGCTGTTCATTACTGAGGACCCACAGCCACTTCTGCACACGTGCGTAGGAACAGGCCTACTGACAGCACACAGCACATGAAACACGTTACTAAAAGTCATACAATAAAGCCATGCTGTAGCTGCTTTTAGGGGAAAACAATTTTAATTACTGAAGTTGATAACAATTTTGGTACGTGCACTTCGGATTATCTGTTTCTAGGAAATGCTATTAATTTCAGTTTATATTGTCACATCTAGCATGTCAGACTTCTGGAGAGAAGCTGAACCAATTCATGGCTGGCAATCATTAAATTATACTCATTCTAGTATGAACTCAGCTTTGTTAAACAGCAATTATGTTCTTGTAGGCTAGAATGGTGTAATTTCAAAATGTTTAGCAGCAAATTCTTTACTGCTTGCTTTGCACCATTACCTGAAGCTGTAGCTCATCCTCATACCATAAACTGTATGCTGGTTTTTAAGTGATAGCTTTGCCTCTAATTTCAGAAGCATATTCCAGTTGCTTATAACTCTGGGATTAAGCATACTGTCCTTCAAGCGTGCTTGGCTCCAATGAGTTTTTCCTACAAAAGCTACAGCATTACACTACCCAGTCCGCTGCTCTTCCAGTCACAGGTATTTTCAGTACATACTGGCATTATTCCAGACGCTAACAGAGCAGTAAGACTTTTTTATTATTTACCTTGCCCAAATGGGTGAATTTTCATCACAACTATGACTTGAGAGAACGAGAATGTTGTAGTTGACGAAGACATTATACAGTTTTTGCACTTTAAGAGGCAGTTTCAAATTTCCCAAAGCATAGGAACTTCACCTTCCTACTTCTCCAGCCCTATTTAAAAACTACACAGTAGTAGACTGCCAAGAAATCATTCTGATGGAAGCTAGCTACGAGTTCTCGGGCACCTGTTTCAAAATGCTCCTCACCACAGGAAAGTCAGAAGCACTTTCAGTGAGATCACTTCTTGGAAAACAATTCCGCAGCAAAAGAAAATCCAACCAGCAAACAGATCACGTCTTCCATTAGCACGAGTCACAGACTATTCACCTTTGAGACAGCTGAAGTGCTGCATAAATAAACAGGTCCTGAGAGAGTGTTTCCTAGTTGTTCTTTTTAATATAGGACTACTTGTCTAATCCTGCATGCAAAGGACACTCAAACCAAATTTACAAACTTAACAGAAGCACATCTCTGCACTAGCTTTAAATTCATATATCATTCTAAACAACAGGAATGAAACTAAAACATAAACCTCAAAGTCAAGAAGTGTCATAATTAAGGTATTACAGACCTTTTTTTTTTTTTTTTAAAAAGTCTTCCTGGAAATCAAAGGTTAAATCTACATACAGTACCATGTCTTTAAGGCATGAAATCTAAAATCTGCCTAAACAGTTACTTTTTAAATGGAGTCTTCTATGGGACTGAATTCATCAGCTCCTCGCTGCTGTAAAATAACATGTATCTCTACATTACACATGGAGACTATAGACCAAAAAAAGAACAAAATTAACAAGTACAAGAGGTTATGTTCCAGATTTGATATAAACAGCTGTGAAACCAGTGCTTACATGGACACCATAGACCAAACAGAATGATCAACATTGCTGATGTTTCAGCTGTATCAAACCAGACATTTAGACAAAAACCTGATTAGGAGCTGCCTCCCACATCCTGAGTTAATTGCTTTGAGTCGGACATCAAAAAGCCAGACTTCAGCTAAGACGGATACAACACCCAGTCCTCCCGGAGTAGGTCCTTCCGTTGCTGTACCATCCTATTTAGCTTTGTTTTTTAATTACACACCTTACAACTAGTTCAGCAAATGAGGCAAGGAGATCTTCAAACAATTTTACACAGAGACCGAAGGTGAGAAGCCGAAGGGAAAAAAACTTTAATTAGAGACAACTACGTCCACAAAAAACTTAGGCATTTCTAGCGTACTTTGATAGACTAATAAAAGGAGTTTTATTTCTTGGGTGTGTGGTGGAGAACCCAGTACCATTTCTCTGCTGAATGCAAAATGAGACATTGGTACTTGTCCATTTAGGGCAAAGAAAGAGACCTCGTTCAGTAACAGTTGAGAGAATACACACAAATAACTTACTTTGTGGAAGAAGAGCTACTAGTAATTCTTCATCTCCAAGATCCTACTGCCATTGCAAAGGTCATTCACTTTAGGCCTGAGCACGGTCTTACTGTGTACAAACTGTATTTTGTTCCTGTCCCCGATGAAGCTCTGGTCAGCAGATGTAATACAAAGAGACCTCAAAGACTTTTCGGAAATAAGCACCTGAACTATCACAGTCCATAAATCCTGGCAGTCTGCTCATAACACAGACAAATCTGGCAAAACGTGTACAATGCCCTTTCCAATTCAAAGTGCACATAGCTAAAGTACTAATACTTCTTAAATTAAGAGGGGAAAAAAATAAGAGGAAAAGCCTTCTACATGCTTTCCCTTATCAAACTGCCAAAACTCTGGATCAGGTTGTCTCCTTGAGGGCAGAGTACCATTACGGAAAATGTCAGCCCAAGGACTTAATTTGGTAATAGTCTAAAGCAACCGAAAATGACTAGAACAGATTCCGCAACCCTAACAGCCGTCGCTACTCTTCATAAAGGGTATTTTTAGACTGTGCGTTTCTTCAAAAAGTTCTTTTGGCATAGATTTTAATTACTGTTTACTGACCAGTGATTAAGATTATGAACTTGTGCTGCTTTATTGACCAAGTTGGGTACAACAATTTAAGCATCATTCTATCCCCTCCCACCCCCCCAATCCAGTTGTAGATTTGTTAGACTTTAAAATTCACATTAACCACAAATCCATACAATCAACATCAGGCAGTGTGTTAATTTGTTTGGAATAGACAACTCCATTATCTCCCTTCTCAGAACATGCAGGGAGAGTCACTTTTAAATCGCAAAGTCTCATCGGTTCCACTGCTGGACTTTCTGCCATCCCTTTTAAAGCAAGTCTTTTGCCTAATCATGTGTGTCCTAGAGTATGGGCTGTATGGCCAGTTGCAGTGCACCACTGAGTTAAACCCCCAAACAAAACTCCAAGAGAAGCCGCAGTGTTAATTAACACTGTACAACAGGGCTACCACTGCTTGCTTTCTCACAGGGGTAACAGTACTGGCCCAGTATCTGTCCAGCAGTACACGCCAGCCTTGACCAGACTAAGGTAAGCTGCAGGGCCTTTTACCAGCTGTAGGCAAAAGTGCAAGAGTAGCTTTACCAAGACCAGGGAAAACTGCAGCATAGTACAAAACAGTATGAAAGTGTTAACATTCCATATTGAAGAGAAATTGCATGAGTTTTAAAACAAGGGTTTAGATTACTGATGCCTCCAGAGTCTGTCATCTGATTTAGTCATTTAAGAAATAATTACATCACTAATGTAAACAATATAAACATACCAAAAACTAAGTATGATTTAAATACATTTTGATGGTACAAAAGAAAAACCTGAAGGTGTCTGTACAGTTTTTACAACGTGGGAATTGCCAATGTATTTACAACATGAAAGGGCAAATACCATTTTTGTGCAGAGTAAAATTATCTGAAATAATGTCAATATAAAAAACAATATCTAGCGGTGTGAGGCACTCCTAAACATGGTGGTATTAACCATGCTTTCCTTTGGTACAAGTCCCATCGCTTGGAGAGCCGCAGTTGCTGCTGTGGCTTTAGCATGCTTCTTATTAAGGCTGGCAAAAGTAGGCCTATATTCATTTCCATTGACTCTCACCTGTTTGAGAGGGAGGGAAAAAAATGTGTTAGAAAATACCTCTTTGTTTCTCTTTCAGGGGCAGACAAAATTCATGTCTGGTCTGTACGCATAATCTTTTCCAAATGGTAATTGTTAATACAAGGTATCACATGACAAAAGAAAGACCCCATTCTAAGATAACTAAAAGACAAAAATAACTAAGTCTTGCTCACTATCTTTACAATATTAAGACTCAACACAACACCTGCAAATAAAAAGAAAGACTATGGTTCCACACAGGTTAATGATTTTAGCAAGAAGTGGAATGGTATCACAGTTTCTTGACGGGTTTACAGATTAATGCGCCTGAGAGATCTGATTTGTCCTTTACAGAAACAGGACTGAAATTTTAGCACTGAGACATTGCTCAGCACACCCCAGCCATCCCTGGAATATACAAACACAAAGACAAATTTAGTATCACTTTTAACAGAGAAGCGAACAGGAAACAAGGAAATTCAAACGCACCTTAAAGATGAAGTGTTTGCGATGATCAGGCCCACTATCATCCACCAACACAAATTCAGGTGGTGACCATCTTCTTTTGTTACAGATCTCCATCAACGCAGAAACAGGATGTTTACCTTGAAGATAAAATGTATTTGAAATTTCAGTGCTGTTATCAGAGCAATCATTGTAAATGATTTTTTCCTTTTAATACGAATCTCACCTGAAAGATCCTTCATCACAATATAATGTCCAGATCTCTTTTGCGCCTTCTCTCCCACAGCAACAAGCCCTAGACAAAACACATTGTAATTATGATTCTCACCTTATGATTTGTGTATTCTCGTAAGTATTAACGTGTATCAGTGGAGACAAAACACGGTGACATCATACAACTGTTTTGTTTTGTTTTGTTTTGTTTTTACAAGTCTTTCAAACTTCCCTTTCATCCAGCATTTTTTTTTCCTCCATACTACAGACAACATTCTTTTGAAGTGCTCCAGTAAGATTCTTAGCAAGCCAGGTAGCAGGAAACTTTGAGTACTCTTATGCACGTGGAAACACCTGGTTTTCTGCACCCTCTTTGGAGAAACACTGAACAAGAGACAAACTTAAAAACATTTTCTCATGCAGTATTTACCTGTGTTGTGCAACCCAAAAGCCATCTGCTATCTTAACAGTTTGCCTTTAACATACTAAGCATGTGAAGCATTTCCATTAAACAGTAAATAGTGTACTTAGTATGTCCTTTTATCCTATGAAACAGTAGTGTTCTTACAACATGTGCTCTCTTTATTTAAGAGTATTCAAATATTTACCTTTTATGTCCAAGTTCACAGCCCAATTACAGTGATTTCAATCACATCTGAATATAAAGTAGCAGAGAAGCATGCAACTGGGCCCAAAGGTAATAAACAGAGCACAAGTTTCAGTGGAAGCCACTGTGAAACACAGAAGCTGAACATTTTTCTTGTTAGAATCTTGCAAGAGTAAAGGATAAAAATATAACAATTGCCAAAAATGTACCAAATACCAGTGAGTACACCATACTTATGAAGAGGCTCAAGTTTCCTTCAGTTCACTTTGCCCTTACCTTAAATACCTGTAAATGAACAAAATATCTGACTGGTGGTTCAGAATTTATCTGACTTCAATCCTTCAATGTTATTTGTTTCTTACCTCAATCTGTTTCTGTTCCTTGCTTTGGTGAATAAAGACAGGGAGATACTGCACTTGTCTCCAGTTTCTTCCTGTTCCTTCAGCTTTTTTTGTTGGCTTTTTTTTTGTTTTTGCTTTAAAAAAAAAACCTCCTCCCCTCCTTACTGGATTTTCATCCTAATATTCATGCTGCTCTTAAGTATGGACTTTTAAAGTGGCATTAAAGCCCCACAGTTTCCCCCAAACAACAAATTCTTACGTCATGCATCTGCATTAATACTGTCTCCAAGCCAATGGCACTCATCTTCCACATCTTGTCCCTGGCTGCTCAAGAGGGATTCTCAGAATAGCTGCAACAGACTCCGATCAGCTCTGCTTTTCACTGAGAGCTTATAGGCCAAGCTTCTTTGAACAGAAACCACCAGCAGCTTGCTGGCTGACAGTAAAGCTCAAGAAGGTTTTTAATTTCAGTGCTGTCAGTGGACCACAGACTTGACCCACTGTCCAGAAAAAACAGAGTCCAATGGAAAGCTATGGCACAGGCAGACAACTCTGTGGTTCATGTCTTAGCGCAGCTGACTGAATAGCTCTTCAGCAAACTGCTTATTCCTGTATCTAGAAATAGTATTTTATTTTGGGGATAAGTTCTAAAAATGTGGAGGTTTCTGTTTGTTTGTGGGGTTTTTGTTGTTGTTTTGTTGCAGTTGGTTTTTGGTTTTTTTTTTTGGCTTTGTTTTTTTTAAATTAACTGGTCACTTTCTTAATAACTGACAGAACCCATTTGAAAGTCAGGCTGGAATTTTCAGTGACATACACATAGAGCAGCTTCTTCCTAAGCTTTCACTAAAATGGTCTTTAAACCTCCACATAGAATTTAAATGTATAAAAAGTCAAATTTTCTAAAGTATTAAAGAACACTTGTGTATGAAGAAGCTTTTCAGCTGCTTGTCTTGAATGTATAATCACTGTTCAGTTGCTTCTTTGTAACGCATGAAACATTGCTTCTTCATAATGCAAGCTGTCACCCTATAATATACACTTGGCTCAAAATCAGGAAGAATTCTTTATCAACACAGAACACACTCAGATTTTTTGTGAAAATGATAACAGATTTCATGTATTATAATAACCAAATATTAAAAATAGATAAAAATAAAGCAAAGCCCATCCATCGCAAAGGTGATCGGTATTTACAGATGAATCTATCATGTGCCAGGAACTGCTATCTTTTAGCTCCATCTAACTTCTTCCCCATGTTATTGATGACTAAGCTTCCTGAAGCAGACACAGCAAACTGTCTGTTACAGATTGCCCAGCACAACGACAACCTGATCCTGGCTCAGACCTTAGGGCTTGATCCTTGAAA
>VXAL01008816.1:22249-36887 GCA_013399475.1 Chauna torquata
TCTTTCTTTTTTTTTCTTTCTTTCTTTTTTTCTTTCTTTCTTTCTCTTTTTTTTTTCTTTTTTTTTTTTTCCTTCTGGATTTGATGTGTGTTTGTGGAAGAGTTTGATAAGTTTCAAGGGAAAAAGAAGAAATTGGAAACCATGGACACCCTTCTAAAAACAAAGGATGTACTTCAAAGGTAGAAGTGGGGCAAAAAGTAGGAAAGTGCTCCTTTAAGAATATCTAGTCAATAATTTTTTCCATGCCCCCCTCCCCCAAATATATTTATGTAAATAATGAAGGAAGCCATGAACAAGAACATACTGGGACATAAACCTGTTGGACAAACGTCAGGTGATGCAGTGATGAGAACCAAGCCTGGCCAGTCACAGTAATTGGTAAGGGTGTGTGAGAGTGTGAGATTGTTGATTCCAGCAAGATTATCTGACCAAGAACATAATAATTGGGATGAAAAGGGGAAGAAAAACAAACAAACAAACATAGAGAGACACAGACTTGACAACAACAACAACAATAACAAAAGTCAAAACAAACAAACAAACAAACCATGGAAACAGTGACAAGAAATAAACCTAACCTGCCACTGATTGATAGACCGTACTGGTTTTCTCTGGGATAGAGTTAATTTTCTTCCTAATAGCTTGTATGGTGCTATGGTTAGGTTTTAAGGCCAAAACAGTGTTGCTAACACACCAATGTTTTAGTAGCTGCTGAGCAGTATTTACACAGGGTCAACATCTTTTCTGTTCCTCACTCTGCCCCACCAGCAAGTAGACTGGAGATATACAAAAACATGGGAGGGGACACAGCCATGACAGCCAACCCCAGCTGGCCAAAGGGATATTCCATACCATATGATATTGTGCTCAGCAATAAAAGCTGGGAGGACAGAGGGAGAAGAGGTGCTGTTTGGTGTTATAGCCTTTGTCTTGCAAGTAAGCATTATGCATCATGAAGCCCTGCTTTCCTGTAGATGGCTAAATGTCTGCCTGCTGATGGGAAGCAGAGAATGAATTCCTTACTTTGCTTTGCCTGTGTGCACAGCTTTTGCTTTACATCTTGCACTGTCTTTATCTCAACCCATGAGTTTTCTCATGTTTGCTGTCATGGTTTTGGCTGGGACAGAGTTAGCGTCTCGAGGCTGGGACCTTGAAGCATCTATGGCCATGGATAAGTCCACGGCACAGCAGGTAAACCTCTGAAGGGACTGTGGCTCACAGATAAGGCCGTGCCAGAGCAGGTACACCTCTAAGGGACTGTGGCCAGTGGACAAACCCAGGCTGGAGCAGGGGCAAGGGGAGGAGTTCATTGCAATGTTAAACCCTACGGGGCATGGTCTGAAGGGACCAGGGGTGGAGATTTTGATGGATATGCCTTTAAATTGTTGCAACCTGTGATCTGAGTTGCGTGTTTTAGGAAGTCCTATAACAGGAACCACTCAAACCAAAGGAGGATGAGCCCTACAAGGCACAGTGCAAGTACAGTGGTGACCCGACCTGAGCTGGCTTTGGAATCCAATATCTCGATGCAGCACACCGCCTTTCCTGTCCTGAGTGACCACCATAACAGACAGAAGCTAAATCATGGAATAAAAGAACTCAGTGGATATTTAATGAACTTTTTATGGACATTTCATAGGGGTGGTCCTTAGACTGAGGGAATGATGTCTATGTATTAATTGAAGGGTGCTGATTAATGAGGGACCCGAGCATGACGTAAATGGTATGGAATAAGGAGTGGATATTATCATGGTTTTAGCTGAGATATAGTGAATTTTCTTTGTAGAGGCTCACAAAATGCTGTGTTTTGGATTTTTGATGAAAATAGCACTGATGTTTTTAGTTGTTGCAGAGCAATGTTTACATAGAGCCAAGGACTTTTTTGCTTCTTGTGCTGCCCTGCTGGCAAGCAAGCTAGGAATGCACAAGAAGCTGGGAGGGGACACAGCCAGAGCAGGTGACCCAGACTGACCAAAGAGATATTCCACACCATATGACGTCATGCTTAGCAATAAAAGCTGGGGTAAAGAAGGAGGAAGAGGGTGACTTTGGGAGTGATGGCATCTGCCTTCCCAAGAAACCTTGATGCGTGATGAGCCCTGCTTTCCCGGCAGTGGCTGAACACCTGTCTGCCTATGGGAAGTAGAGAATTAATTCCTTGTTTCACTTTGCTTGCGTGTGCGGTTTTTGCTTTACCTAGTAAACTGTCTTTATCTCACCCCATGAGTTCTCACACTTTTGCCTTTCTAATTCTCTCCTCATCCCACCTGGGGAGAGTGAGTGAGCAACTGTGTGGCACTTAGCTGCCCGCCAGGGCTAAACCACAACATTTACCCTTCTGATTCTCTTCCCCATCCCACTGGGAGGGGTGAGTGAGCAGCTGTGTGGTGCTTAGCTGCACACCAGGGTTAACCCACAACATGGACTATCAAGAAACTACAGGTGCCACTTCCAGGAAGATCAACCTGGACTTTGCAACTGCTAAATTGTAAACGAGGTAAGATCCCAGACACCAGACTGGGAAGGGCAAAGGAATCAACAGGACCATACAAAACCAGGAACAGACATGTAGAGGGAAGAGGGAGCAAGGAGGAACAAAGAGCAGGTTAAACAGAAAAAAATCCCTGCACGTAAAACAGGGATTATCAGTACACTTGTGTGACTGAGCCCTGCACCTGATCTGGTCTGTCCTATTTTCTTACTAAATCTTTTCTTACCTCTCTTTCTGTGTAATCTCACTCTCTATCCTATGTGTGCGAGTGCTGCAAGAGCTCAGTGCCAGCTACAGGGGATATCAGTATGAATATGAGTGGACTGGGTGGTGGCTGCTGGAGTCAGACTGGGGCTGTAGGTGCCCCTGGCCTGTGGTGTCACCTACTGGGGCCAGTGCAGGGGACTCAGCATCAGCTAGTGGAGTGAGGGGGAGTCTTAAACCTCCAGTCCCTGTGGCAGGAATGGCTTGTATCCCAAAACCGTCTACTGGGGGAACTGGTGTGAATGAGGTAAGTGCGGGCTCCACACCGGTGGCTGGAGCAGGGCCTTGGGTCACAACTTGTGTACCCGGTGCTGGTTGCTGGGGACGAGTGCCTGTATCTTCCCCAGCCTGGCATGAATGAGGTGTATATGTGTATTTTCTGGCAAACTTCAAACTGGACCACCTGATGAGTATAGGGGGCCTTGTGTCCAGGCCGGTGTATCTGGTGGGCAGGGGGTCCATGGTGGTACAGCAATGGGGACTCATGAGTGTGGGGTGCCATTGGGGTGAGTGTGTGAGTGCTGCATGTTTGTTAATGAGCACTGAGCTGGACCAGCTGGTGAGCTGGGAACCCACAAAGAGGGTAAGAGGGCTTGGGATCCAGGCAGGAGTACCAGATGGACAGAGGGGCCATGCCACCGCTCAAAGGACCTATGTGCTGGGGAGCCTGGAGATGTTGTTTGTGTGCCTGTATCAGGGACTTGCTGTCTCTGCCAGCCCAAGAGGAGGAGGGGAGCTGGCTGGCTGTGCTTGTGTTTTGTGTGAGTCCTATACGTAGGTGCTGTTGAAGGCAGTGCCTAGTCTATGGCAGTCTGTGTGACTAGCCATATCAGTGTCCTGTGTGTGCATGTATGTGCGCGCACAAGCTTGTGTGTCTGTCTGTGTCTGTGACACGAGCTCAGCTTGGCTATTGGTTGAATTTGTAAAGGGGAAAACAGCAAGCACATCCCTCAGCCTGGGCAGAGACTCCAGGGCACCAGTTAGGGCACCAGTCTGAGCTCCAGCAGCCAGGTAGGACAGGTCCTGGGCTGGAGCTGCTGGAGGTGACTACACATCTCCTAATATCCCTTAACACAAAGAAGATCATTATAGCAGATCCTTCTTAGGAAGGATGTTGAGGTGCTGGAGCATGTCCAGAGAAGGACAGCGATGCTGGTTAAGGGTCTGGAGCATTCTCTGATCTGCATTTTTATTCTAAAGTCCTATGTAGCAAAAACAGAGGACTGTGACGTCTGTAAGTTATAAATATATTGATTAGGAATTAATTGATATTAGTTTTCCTTGAATCCAAATGTAAGTGCATATTTAAACCTCCTAGAGTAATTAAAGCTTATAAACACTCCGTAACACTGTGACGACATAGCGAAACACAATATAAGCATATTACAAAAGTTTGTGTGCAGTGTGACCATCAAAAGGGCAAAGACTTGTGTAACTGTTCTTAGGGGGCATGCAAAAACATGTGAACAGTGACCCAGGTAACAATTTCCAAAATAAAGAGCTGATGTGGTTTTACCCTGCTGGGCAGCAGAATGCCAACACAAGCGCTAGCTCACTCCCCTCCTCAAAGGAACAGGGGGAGAAAATACAATGGACAAGGGTTCAGGGGTTGAGATAAGGACAAGGTCACTCACAGATTACTGTCACTGGCAAAACACACTCAACACAGGGAGATTAATATAATTTACTACTATCACTAGCAAACTAGAGCAGTGAGAAATGAAAAGCAAACTAAAAACACCTTCCCCCCATCCACCCTCTGCTACCTCCTCCCCCCGAGCGGCACAGGGGAACGGGGAATGGGGGCTGAGGTCAGTCCATATTGCTTTGTCACCGCCGCTCCTTCGTGGTCACTCTCTGCCCCTGCTCCAGTGTGGGGTCCCTCCCACGGGATGCCGTCCTTCCCGAACGGGTCCTGCGGGGGCTTCCCACAGGCTGCAGCTCTTCAAGCACTGCTCCAATATGGGTCCGTACCACGGGGTCCATCCTTCAGGAGAAAACTGCTCCAGCATGGGTCCCCCATGGGTGGCAGCTCCCACCAGACCTCCTGCTCCTGCTTGGGCTCCTCTCCATGGGCTGCAGCTCCGGCCCAGAGTCTGCTCTTGCAGGGGCTCTCCATGGGCTGCAGCCTCCTTCAGGCCACATCCACCTGCTCCACTGTGGTCTCCTCCACGGGCTGCAGCATGGAAGTCTGCTCCACTGTGGTACCCCATGGGCTGCAGGGGAACAGCCAGATCCATTATGGTCCTCACCACGCCCTGGAGGGGAACTTCTGCTCCGGTGCCTGGAGCACCTCCTGCCCTCCTTCTTCCCTGACCTTGGTGTCTGCAGGGCTGTTCCTCACTCCTCTCTCTCCCAGCTGCTGTTGTGCAGCAGTTTTTGCCCTTTCTTAAATTTGCTTTCCCAGAGGCACAACCAGCATCGCTCACTGGCTCAGCTCTGGCCAGCAGTGGGTCCCTTTTGGAGCCAGCTGGAGCTGGCTCTTCTCTAACATGGGGCAGCTTCTGTAATCTTCTCACAGAAGGCACCCCTGTGTCCCCCTGTGACCCCCTGCTACCAAACCTTTACCATGTAAACCCAGTACAAGACTAAAGAAAAAAATAAGAACAAAGGACTCTAAAAAAGAAAAGGGATTCTGCTGAGCACACCAGAATGATGACAGGCAAGACCAAAACAAGATTCATCAGCACTGGGAGCAGATGATGAGGGGAGCTTTAAGTGAGGAGCACAAGAACACCACACTTAAGCGAGGAAGACTGGGGAAGAAAGAGGTCACCCACTTCAGTTCCAACTTCTTTGGTGCTAACTATTTAGAATCACCTCCGCTACAACATAAAGTCACAGGTAACTTAGGACATAAATGTTACAGGGTAATAGTTTTTTATATGTAGTGACAAATACTGACAATGATTAACCATTAGCACAAAGTGTGTTGTTAATGAATGAATCTACTTAAGTCTTTCTTTTAAAGTGGTTTTTTTTTTTTTTTTTTTTTAAACCTGGACTGATTAGTTAGTCTTTTAAACACTCTCATCACAGAGACAAGTAGTGTTTGGAAGTACATACTCTCTCTGTGATGTATAAATACATATATTCAGTTGCAACATGTCCCTCACTCTACATAGGATATCTACTTATTACTGGCATCTAGTAATTACTGAAATGTATCCAAATTACTATGATGATAGGCATTACATCACATAATAGTGAAAAATGAAGCTATTACTAAAGCAGATTAGGTTGACAGAGTTATAGTTACACAAACTGAAACAAAAGTCCAGACAGGGCAAGATAAATTCAAGCAAAGAGCCTGACAAGTCCTTGTGCTGAGGCCTTACAAAGGGGCTACAGAGCTTGAGGCCTGTTACTAGCAATGGTAGTACAATACTTCTTGGGCTACTGCCCTCCATTGGCAAGAGAATATGCATCTGTCTAACTTATTTTCTCTGCGTCACTCCTTCTTCACTGTACAAATGGTATTATTTACTGCAGCTAAAGTTGTGCAATATATTTAATTACTTCACATAGAATGAAGAAATAAATTCTGAATGAGGGCAGAAAGATGAAATATTCAGGAATATTCATCTTTGATGTTTAAGATACACATAGCTGTGTTACAGTAACTGACCAATATGAATTTTGGAAACTCTACTGGTGGTAATGGTGGCTGTGTCTGAAAGTGCAGACACATAGACCAGTCATAGATAAAGTTTGCTCTACCTCCTGTCAGTCTTCTAGCCACACAGACTGAAGATTTCCATGGGCTACTTGTAGCCAGCCCATGGTGTCTGTGCCTGGTGGGAAGTTTGTACATTAAACATATTTGGTCATAACAGGGACTTATGTGTTTTGGAGGATGTACACTGACTGCCAGTGTCTCCACTTGAAGGCTCAGCTTATATACAGAATACAACTGTGTTTAGTATGCTCAACAGTCTTAAGAGTATTCTCAAAATGCAATGTAAACAAAGCTTATATTTATAACAGAGACACATAGGCTAGTTACCTACAGGAGGGGAATTCTCAACAAACAGATAAGTAAAGGAAGTAAATCTTTAAAAAATCTTAAAAAGAATACTTTTTGGAGAAGTAGCTAATCCTTTAACAGAAATAATTTGGAAATATATTAATTTTGAACAATTTCACAACCATTATAAAGAAAAGTTCTGTTTTTACTGTAAAAAAGTCTGATATCCATTATTTACTTCATTAACCTCTTGTGTTCTCCCAAAGCTGTATGTAAATACATTTCATAAACATATATCCCCAAATCAGCTGAGTCAGTACCTCACTGAACTGTTATAATTTTATTAGAAATACATTTATCACATTGCACAAACTCTGTAAGAATAAAGAGATATCAAGTTACTCTTCTTCTGTAGGCTGAACGATCCAAACGACTTCAACTACTCCTCGTATGTCTTCCCCTCTAGGCCCTTCACCAACTTTATAGCCCTCCTTTGGACAATCTCTAATAGTTTCATATCCTTATATTGTGGTGCCCAAAACTGCACACAATACTTGAGGTGAGGCCACACCAGAACAAAGTAGAGAGGGACAACCACTTCCATTGACTGGCTAGCAATGGTGTGCTTGATGCACCCCAGGATAGAGTTGGCCCTCCTGGCTGCCAGGGCATATTGTTGAATCATATTCAACTTACGTCTCTATCCTCAAAGGAGTCAACAGCTCCTCCTAATTTAGTGTTGTCTGCAAACTTATTTAGTATAATAGAATCATAGAATATCCTGACTTGGAAGAAGTTTTCATATGTTCATCTCTATCTCTACATCTACATCTATGTCTACACCTACATTTATAACATCTATTGATAGATATCTGTGAGATTGCTCTCAGATCATCCTAGATGATCTCAGATTATCTATCTAGCAATAGAAACTAGAGGGGATATATTTTCTGCTTTTTGATAAACAGTACTCGATGGAATACTATTACAATAGATAGTCATAATCCCTAAAATTTTGGCTCTTTTCATCTTTGTATTAGTCACTTTGCCAGACTGTTTTTGCCATTGAAATTATAGAATACTAAAATTTCATACCTGAAACCCCATATCTTCTGACCCTACAGATCCTCTGCCCTCAGTTAAACCAGATAACAGAACAGAGAGAAATTGAGTATATTTATAAATAGCTGTTTTCACTCTGTCCTTGAAAGCCTGTGTATAGAAATCAAACTAACACTCAAAATGCGGTCATGTGCAAGCCTGTCATGGCAGCTCTAGGCTAACAGTTCTGCAGGTATCCATCAAGGAAAGACCAACTTTTTGCTTGATTCCTGCCAGCATATTGCCATTCTTGCTGGGAATCCTGAAAGCCACTTTCCCCACCTTTCCTCTGAGCATTTGTCGATTTACAGTAATAGTCAATCATTCAGAATTTATGGGCAGAGTCCAGGTACAGAGAGCATCTTCTGTGTCCTGTTAATGAATCTGGAGCATAAATATTACCACTGCTGACAGATGTAATTACTCAGGGAAATCCACTTCACTGCACCTCTGTGTTCACCTTGTAAGTATCATAAATGGGCTCATCGTGAAAACCTGACATTCAAGAGAAATACAACGACCACCTGAGACAGATATGAGAGTTGACAAATGATGACAAATGTCAGTAGCTCAGGTATGCTGTTGACAGGTCTGCTTTTGCTAACATCAACAGTGTTAGTAGAATGGTGAAATAACCTATTACTCTTACGTCAAGATTTTCCTGTTAATGTCTCCCTTCCCTGTAACTCCCCCCAACTCCCTTGCCAGCTACCCAGCCAGCAACACTCCCACAGAGGCTTCTTGGATAGTTTTTTTATCCCTTCAGAAAAAAAGGTTAGATAAAACATAAGTTTCCTGAAGTTATCATGTTCTAAAAATAAACATATAAAGTTCTGGTATTCATCTCATTACAGAGGTAAATGTATGTTAATGCACATATAAGAATGTGAAATTTTAGCTTGCTAAACAATCATAGCCTTGAATCATGTGAAACTTTTGATCTTAAGACCTTACCTTTAAACCACTCTGTTGGTGGCCTGGAATAATCACATTGTGCTGAGTGCTGAGGAGGCAATGCCCGTACACAGATGGTCATCAAAAGAATAGTCCCCCTGGATCCTGGCTCCTTCATGGGCCCCAAACTCCAGGCCCCCCAAAGATGGATGTTACATCTCCCAAGCCTTAAATAGTGTGCTGCTGTGGTGTAGTCCAGTGCCCATGGATTGTCCACCTGCTGTTACAGTGACTCACATTCTATGGCATCTGGAGCAAACCAGCCTGCTTTCCCTGTAAGAGCACTTGGACATACAGTGGGTCCACCTTGCTCCCTACAGCTGCTGTGCTCCCCGGCAGTGCAGCCATGAATGGCTTCAGCCACCTGGCTGCAGCTCCAGCCAAAACTGAAGCACAAGTACAGCAGTGCTGTTTATCCCATAGGTTTCTGGTAATAAGACCCTACTATCCTCCATGCTGCTAAAATAAACAAGTCAGAATTTCTGACGGTATTAGTTACTCAAATCTCACTTTTTTCTCAAGCATGGACATCTTACATAGGCCCCCTGGCAGATCCTTCTTGAGATTTTGGATATTACAGGTGGTGTTTTCCCTGAAAATAAGTGCTTCTTTCCCATTTACAGACATCCTTTTATTCAACAAATTTGATGGAGACTTTCCCAAACTTCAGACTGTCATGTTAAAGGGTAGTCAAATGCTTGCCTGTTTCAGAGCCCTGACAATGACTTTCACTGAGACAGTTTCGCTAAGTTGAATGTATTCAATAAGGCGACAGATATAACAGATTTGGAATTGTTGTTGATAAATACACTTACTTCAACAGTGCTATTATATGACAATAGTGCTAGCAAAATGCTATCATGAGTACTCCTCACCAAAAGGTGAAGGTGCAGATCTTACTAAGAAGGTGTCCCTGTCTTGGTGGAAGAGAAGGAGCACAGCCCATCGACTGCCTCTTCTAGGTCTCCAATCTCTTCTTTCTCCCCTCATTCTTTTCTAACTTCTCTCTCACTTTATCTAACTAATGATAACACTAACTCTCTCCTAACACTAACCCTTTTTCTACGTTTTCCTCTTTTCCTTTATATCCTAACCTCATCTGTTCTCCCCCCATCCCAGGGTGATGTTTAGCATGATTTGGGTGGAGAGTTAAGTACTACAGTCATACATGTATAGCATATACTTCATTAAGCTCATTATCATATCCAGGGGTATTTAATATTCACTTTACAACTAATCAAGCAAAAGATTTCACTCCAGGCTTGTGAAGCCTTCAAGATTCTGTTCTGAAGCTGTTTATCTGCCAAAACAGGACCATCCTGCCACCACAAGACTCCCTCCTTCAGCAACCTCTCCTACCAAGTTTGCAGACTTCCATCCACAAAGTTAGTGTAAGAGAGAAGCTGAAGCAAGCTGCTCATCTCCTCCCTTGCCCAAGGCAAGTTCTAATCAGTGACACTAACAAGTCTGACTGTTCTCCACACAGACTCATGGTCTTTCAAGAGATTGCAAATTCAAGTAAAAATGTTCTTTCATGTGATGTGAAAGAATTGTTCATTTTAACCAAGATACTCTATCTCACATGAGAAAATTCTTTCTAAGTTAGATACCTTAAGCTTTGAGTGATGGAAAATATATTTCTTCCTTCTGTCATAAAACTTTTCTACTCTGGAAGAAAAATAAAATACTCAGTCTCCCCCACAAAAGAAAATCCAGAAAAAATGCTTTCTTAAATTAAAAATGAATGTTTCAGCACTTCCAGCACTTCTATATTTTGATTTTGCCAATGGCCCCAAATGTGTCTCTCATATGTCTCAAAATGCTGTAGAATTGATGATAAGTAGGTTGTCTTTCTCCTTTCTCTTCTTCCTGCATTCCAGCTCTTGCATTTTGAAACATTAATATTAAAATAAAGAAGCAGAAATAATAAATATGATAATATATTAAATATACAATAAACTAAAGATAAAGCTATCTGCAACTTTTTTCTTCCTCCTCTCCTCAGAAAGATTTTGTTGTTGTTCAAGGTCAGTTTGGAAAAGTAAACTGGAATGTTGGTGTGTATATTGATGAATACATTCCATTGCAAAAAGGGTAAGAAAACTAAAGAAATTATTTGAAACATAAAAAGGTCAAAGTTCTGTATTGATAGTCCTACTATTATATTATAAAACAAAAATGACTTCAAGACTGATTTTTTCTTCATTTTCAGATGGTCAATTTGATTATTATAGCAGGGTAAACTCTGAGAATGGTATTACCTAGTATGTGTCAACAGGGCATATTTATACATTCATTAGTGATAAAGTTAAACTGGAACACATAGTCATGCTAGCTTGAAGATTTATAAAGCACTAAGGTTGTTTTTTAATCTTCCTAGTGCTAGGACTTATCTATAATGTTTGCAAACCCAGTCATAAACTTAAGCTCTTCGTTAGTTATTTATAAGCAAAAAAGTTTACTGTTCATTTATCTGACAGTCATTAGTTTGAAATGTTAATAAAATAATAAAAGCACATAAATGTTTGTTAGGTGTTTTCTGTCTCTACAAAACATAAAAAATTTCCTCTTGCCTTGCAGTTGTGAGTCCCTGAAATAAACAAACAGACAAAACTCATTATAATTTTTTTATGAAACTTGTTTTTTTCCTTAAAAAAAAAAAAAGGCTTAACTAGCCAGAAGTAGGTGAAATGTGCATGTAAAAAGTACATATTTTACAGATTATTCAAAATTTGCACAGACTAAGTGAAAACATAGGGACATGTATATACTTGGAAATAAAATATTGTCCCTATTGTCCCTAGTGATGGATTTGTATATAATAGTGCTCTCCTCCTTCTCCCACCTCCCATCCACTACCCCTCAAAAGTGGAATGCATTGCAAATCACAACAACACAAAAATAAGACATAGGCAAGAGGGAGGACCCAAGGAACTACAGGCAGGTAGTTTGATCCCTGTGAAGGTGATGGAAGAGCTAGTCCTGGAAATCATTTCCAGGCACATGAAAGAGAAAAAAAGTCACCAGGAGTAGTCAGCATGGATTCACCAAGGGGAAGTCATGCTTGACCAACTTGGTAATCTTCTATGATGAAATGAATGGCTTGGTAAAAGAGGGGAGAGCAGTGGATATCGTATTCCTGGACTTCAGTAAGGCCTTTTAACACATCTCCCGTTAGATCCTCATAGACAAGGTGTTGATACATGAGTGGGGTGGGCAGACAGTGACGTGAATCAAAAACTGGCTGAACAGCCAGGCCCAAAGGGTAGCATGAGGTCTAGCTGAAGACCAGGAACTAGTGGTGTACCCCAGGGGTTAATACTGCATCCAGTCCTGTTCAACATTCTCATTAATGATCTAGATGATACGGCAGAGTGTACTGTTAGCAAGTCTTATGATGACACAAAACTGGGAGGAGTGATTGATACACCAGAGGGTTGTGCTGCCATCCAGAGGGACCAGACAAACTGGAGAAATGGGTTGACAGTAACTTAATGGAGTTCAGCAAGGAAAAATGTGCAAAGTCCTGCACCTGCAGAGGAACAATCCTGTGCACCAGAATAAGCTGGAGGCTGCCTGGGCTTTGTTAGACAAAGTACTACCAGTAGGTCAAGGGAGGTGATCCTTCTCTTCTGCTCAGCACTGGTGAGGTACCTGGGGTATCTAGGGTACTGTATCTGAAATGGTATCGAATCATATGAAATTAAAAAAAAAAAAAAGTCCCACCAGTGTCAGTTTTAACACTGATTTCTGCAGACAGTAATATGTCTGAAAGTATACTGTATCTGGGCTCCCCAGTACAAGAGTGACATGAACATACTGGAGAGAGTTCAATGAAGGACCACAGAGATGAAGGAACTGGAGCATCTCTCCTATGAGGAAAGGCTGAGAGAGCTGTGACTGTTCACCCTAGGGAAGAAAAGGCTCAGGGGGGATCTTACTAATGTACACAGATACCTAAAGGAAGAGTGAAAAGAGGACAGGGCCAGGATGTTTTCAGTGGTGCCCAGCGACAGAATAAGAGACAATGGGCACAGACTGAAACACATGAAGTGCCATCTGAACATCAGGAAGCACTTCTTTACCATGCAGGTGACTGAGCACTGGCACAGATATCCCAGAGAGATTGTGGAGTCTCCCTCCTTGGAAATCTTCAAAAGCTGTCCGGACTTGGTGTTGAGCAACTTGGTCTATACAGATGGCCTAACTTGATCAGGGAAGTTGGACCAAATGACCTCCAGAGGTCCCTTCCAAACTCAGAAATTCTGTAATTCTGTGAGTGCACTTTCTCACTCTTTGTTAAGCATGCAGTGAGCAGACTGTGATACATCTGTAAAAGGTACAGTATAATCCTTTTAAACATGATTATTTTATAACACTAACACATTAGCTATTATTCCTGTTTTTTGGAGGGTTATTTTTTTATTCTCTCTGATTGTGTGAAGTAACAATGGTCCCTTGGGACATAACTATATCACAGTAATATTTCCCACTTCCCAGGTTCTGGGCTATATCCTGCCCTCTTCCTACTCCAATTGATCTAAGTGACAGTGATACCCAGGCATGCATCAGAGCTGTCTCTCTCCCGCGTTTGTTTTCCATGGAAAAGGACCCTTTGCACATGCATTGGCTAAGAGCTGCAGTGCACTGCAGCAAGTCTTCACTGAAGCTGATTGTGGAAAAAGGACCCCAAAACAGACCAACTCACATCCTGCTATATAAAACCAGGTGTTGATAAATTAACTGTCCAATGAATAAAAGTGTTTGAAGATGGAGAACACAGAGGATATTTTGTTATACATTTGTACAACTCCTGCATAAACCTGTAGTACTATGAGCAAAGAAACTGAAAATAGCTCAGAAATGGATAACACAAATTAAAAAGCCCTAACAATAAACAAGCTGTGAAGAAAACCATGAAAAACTGGAGGGATTTGGTAGGTTGAAGCCAAAAAAAAGAAAGGAAAGCACAGACATAAGCAGAGAAAAACAATTTCTGTGTGGCAATACAGACCTAAGACTTAGTATTTGTATTATTCAGGATTCTGTGGATTCACCTCCCAAATATGCAGGTGTTTGTTTCTTTTAATGAAGGCTTAAGCACACTGGCAGTGGGGAGTCAAGAATGCTTACTTGCGACTGCAATATTTATGATACAATGTAACAGTTTGAATTAAGCACCTGAAAAGATGCCAGTTCAGATACTGTCTAGATACCTGAAACAGAGACTAGCCCTAAATCGCAGTTCAGCTTCTATCACAACAAAAACTTCTATTTTGTTAGATACAGTGGGAAGCTACAAATATCCACTTCTGCTCTATGCTGCTGAGGTTGAGTGAAACTGAAATCTTCCACAGTTAAATAAAAAAGGCTCGTAGGGTCTAACTTTTCCACTGTTTCCCAAGGGACAATCCTTATTCCACAGCCAGAGAACACCAGAGAACACTCTGAAACGGTATCGAATTATATGAAATTAAAAAAAAAAAAAAAGTCCCACCAGTGTCAGTTTTAACACTGATTTCTGCAGACAATAATATGTCTGAAAGTGCTTTAGTCTTGTACTTACATATTTTTAAAAATTATTTAGCCTTTTTAATCAATTCAGCATAGAAGTCTCAGATCTTTATGGTCTCAGTGTTTTGCAATAAGAAGCCTATATATGAACTAGAGAAATAGTCCTGGAATCAAGGAGTAGAAACCAAGATTTCCTTTTCCCAAATAAATATTGCAAGTATTAGGCTAAAGAATTATATTTGGTTCTGTTCCCAGATGTTGTGTTTTAATGTGGCAGGCAGCTCAGCACCACACAGCCATTTGCTTATTCCTACCAGTGGGATGGGGGAGAGAACTGGAAAAAAAAA
>VXAL01008816.1:37138-52514 GCA_013399475.1 Chauna torquata
TAAATCCAAAGCACAGCACCATATCAGCTACTAGGAAGAAAATTAACTCTATCCTAGCCCAAACCAGAACACCAGAACAGCCTGACAAATCTTACTTATAGCAGTCTTTTGGCAGAGAGAGAAGGGAATTCCCCAAGCTATTATAGAAACTGAACCTGAGTTACCCATGGCCTAGATGAATGATTTGCTACAAGTCTATTACATAAAAAAGGCAACAATTCTACCATCCTATGATAGTATTTTAAAATAAAGTGGTAATGGCAACACTGCATAGTTCTGATCTGGTTGTGTGTTTGTTGGTGTTTTTGTTTGGTAGATACTTTTTTTTTTTTTTTTTTAAATGGCAGTCGTGTATAATTTTGCAGACTTGTTGAACTTAAACAGGAATAAAATTCCAACATTCTCAGCCTGTCCCTTCATAGGCAATTTTGGCTATATGAAGAGTTGTAGTAGTAGATGTTGAGGTAATCACAAGCAAAAAATTGGGCTACCAGCAGGCATTACTTACCTCCATGTCTAATTTCAATAACCCGGAGTATTCAGGGGTCACCACTGGGCTTTGCCTCTTAAGTTCTTCATAGGTCCAAAACTGGTTTTGAAAGCTTCTTTTTAATATAATGTTAATGCCTAAAAGGATCAATACTTCTTACAAAATTTATTTTTTATCTTTAGCTTTTCCTAGACATCTATTATTGTTATTATTTATTTATTTTTTCTGTATAGTCGCATACCTCAAAAAGGCTGCACATTTGAATGGTGAAGTCCTTGTTTGGATCTGGCCTCCTCTCTTTGAAACAATGGGTAGATTGATACAGAAGCAGCTTTAAAATTTTTGGAAGTTACCTTTGTGATCTTCAGCGACTGCTATTTAACTTCGTGCTGCTATGTTTTGTCATTGTCGAGTGCACTGAAAGGAAGAGGCTTTTTTTGGGATTTGATTTACTGAGATGTGCGGAGAGCAGTTCTTAGAACATTTAAATATGTTTTTTGTTATTATTCATTACAATTAAAAGTTGCATTGAAAGTTACTATTTTTTAACTTTTTATTTGTTTGCCCTTACTTCCCATATAAGAAGGAATATATACTTCCTACGTAAGAAGTATGCCCTTCCATACTTCCTACTAGCAGTATGAAATTTATGAAAATGTCTACAGTTATTGTGCCTACAAAATACATGTACTCATTAATACAATGTGTCCACCAGTAGTTATCTGCAAAAATTTATATAATTTAATGCTTAAAATTAAGAAACATATCACTACTAATGCTAATCTTGATCCACTTTGGTGGATTCACTTTTGCATACAATAGGGCAGTACTGCAGAGAAATAGATTTACAGGATCTTTTGCAGAAAACCATCATCTCAGACAGTGCTTCCGTTAAACATTTAATAACACAAATTCAGGAAACACTTGTAGATACATAATGAAGAAGTCTAAATGATTGCTGTAGGTGTTTCTTTTACTTTGGAAGCTTTTCACAGAATTAAGTAGGAGAAGAAGAGAAACTAGACTATAGCAAGGGAGAAATCATTTCAGGTCCTCAAAAACTCGATCATCCTTCTAGAATTGAAAACAGAAGCTTTGGCATCCCTTTTGCAACTTGTACATTGAAACATCCCACTAATTATTTTTCTGCCTCATTTTGCACCAACATGAAGCAAAAAGGTTGGCATTTATGTCATCTTTTTCTTGTCCTTGCTTTTCAACTGCAGAAGAAAACTCAAATATGAAATGATTCACATAAAAATATTGATCTCCATCAGTGTTTGGAAGTTTAATTATGAGACTGGAAACTTAAGTTATTAAATATTTGTGTAAACTCTCTACTAAGTTATTAAAATGTGATATGCTTTAGATTATATATGAAGTATGTATGAAAGATTCTGTGCATATAAAGATTCTGGGAATTATTTTCTCTGTATTTATTTTTCTGACCACTCAGAATACATTTGTCCCCCACACTGCTCCTAATCTTTTTAAGGGGTTACAATATATAAGGGGCTTTACAATATCGTACAAAAGTGTCATTAAATAAATACTCATATTTTAATTCTTTATTCATAGGGTCTTTTTTTTAAACTTTTCAGACAGCTATCAAATACCATATAAGTAAGGAGAAACATACGTGTTTTTCCAGATCTGTTATTCACAATAAATGAAGTCCTTCATGGAATACATTCTATAAAAAGCAATATGTTTTCTATATCAGAATTTTCATCCTTATTTGTTAAAGTGCTTTAAAAATGTTCTAAGAAAAATGAGTTTGTTCAAAATATCTTGTAGAAATTATAGTGCAGAAACGTGAAATGCCATAAATATTGAAGTTGCTTTCTCTATAGTGTTATCAAAAACACAGCCCACATGATTAATACTAAATATAACTTCAATTGATAGTGAAAAATATTAAGATTAGGATCAAACTTTGACTGATGAAACTCAAGAGGGCTTTTTTTTGTCTTTGTTCTGGATATATTCGTAAACAGCAATATGTGAGTTCTCTGATATTGCTTGAAATTATGAAAAGTACCGTTCTGGTCTTCCTAATGACCATCAGCAGGAAAACTGAAGCAAGTATATAATTGAAAAGGTGAGCTAGTACATGGATATCTTCCTTCTTAAGTATTAAGAGTACTTCTGGGTGTATTTCAACATAATCTTTGAATGAGTTTTCAGTTAGAGGTAAGTACTTCCTTCAGAACACTATTAATTATGCAGCTTCATTTGAATACTTCATGCATTCAGTCTTCACACAATCCAGTCAATGAGCGATGTTATAGGCAAAGGCTTTTTTTTTCTTTTTGGCTATGTCTGGTAAAGCATCAGTTAAAGAATGGGTTAAAAAGAAGAATCAAATTTCCTGTGCACTATGTCTCATGATTTTCCTCTCTGCATTGCTGACTTTAGTGGAGACACATTTTCCATCCTAAGGAGTACACACATTTGACTCATGCTGTAAAAGTCATTGTAGCCTTCTTCTGTGAGTATAGATCTTGCAAAAAATCCTATACACCTCTCCATACTTTTTAGTACCTCATTGGAAAGGATATTGGTGTATGTTATGGACACAAAGTAGGTTCAACCTGTTAAACTTTTACAAAGTGTGTAACTGTCTCTCTCTCTGAATCTCATAAACAAATAAATAAGAAGAGCAGTTCAAGTATAGCACAGTATAACAGCACTGAAATTGTAAGAAACTGAAGATTGTAACACCGACAAAGTTCCTAGTGTTAGAAACATTAAAAGCAATATATTTAGTCATAATTTGTTTTAAAAATGCATATGCAACTATCCAAACATTCTTATAGAAAGACAATCTTCATAGAGCTGAGTAAATGTAAATAAATTTCTATTCTAATTACTTTCAATCAAATAAAATATTTTTTTTCTTCTTTTCAAATCATGGCTGTTATTGTGTATTGTGTGAATACACATTAAGATAACATACTTAACACTTCGAAATTATATATTAAAACGCCTTATGGAAAGTAGTTAATTTATTAAATATCTGCAGTACTGGGAAATGTCAACCATTTTTATGTCCATAGGGGAAAAAAAGATTATATTCATATGATCCATCATGAAAGTAATAGATTTTAAACAAACCATGCAGAAGAGAGCTCAGTGGAATATTAGAGTTTCTTAGTTGACTTAAATCAATATAGATCTTCTAATGCCAGAGATGCCTCGATTTACACATTTCAGTGAATATACTCTAATTTATACCAGCTGAGAATCAGGCCTTTAAAAGATTTTAAATTTATGGAAAGTTTTATTCATAATCCTGGATAATAAGAAGGGATGCTTAGGAGGATTATTTCAGTCATTTTGAAGATGCAATTAAGCCAAACATATAGATTTTTTAAATGTCTTTCAGCAGAGGGTTGTTATTTTTAAATAAATTTTTGTTGTGGTTGTTGCTGTTGCAGGAAGAGATGTATTTACCAATAAATTCGCCTCAAAAGCAACAATTTAGCTACTTGTTTACAGGTAAAAAAGTCCAGCACATAGGTAGCCTGTAACCCAAGTTTCCTCTTTACTTTTATGTACTTTTAGGACACTGTGAGAAGCTTAAAAAAAAAAAAAAAAAAAGGTCTTAATCACCATTAATATTCAAGTTCAATAAGATTTAAGCCAGCTTACATGTAGTAGGAGAAATACATTTCTCTGTAGTTAAGAAGCCGTTTTGACTCATATCAAGTAAAAGCTGCCTTACAGAGAGCTTCTTGGTCTGCACATCAGAAAGCCTTTTTGGGTGTTTTCAGACAACCTAAAATTTACTGTGAAAGAAAATTGGCTCAGAAAATAAAATAAAATAAAAAATCATATTTTCCTGTATTCTTTATTCCTTGCAAGTGGAATATGAAAGATGTGGATTTTTGTACCTGCTACCATTCCATTCTAAACAGAGCATTTGGAGCTTGGAGTTCTCATTTTCAGTGGTAGCTTCCTAATGCTATACTGGGTCTGGCTGGGAAGGAGTTAACTTTCCCCACTGCAGCCAATATAGTGCTGTGCTTTGCACCTGCAGCTACAACAGCATTGATATTGCACCATTTTGGCTATTGCTGAGCAGTGCTGGCACAGCATCAAGATTCTCTTCAACCGATCCCCAAAAGCCAGGAGGCTGGGGGTGGGCAAGAGGTGGGAAGGGGACATTGCCAGGGCAGCTGATCTAAACTGACCAAAGGGATATTCTATACCATGTGACATCACAATCAGCAATAAAAGCTGGGAAAGGGGTAGGATAAGGAGAAGGATAAGGATAAGGAGAAGGAGAAGAAGAAGAAGAAGAAGAAGAAGAAGAAGAAGAAGAAGGACTCTTGTTATGAAAATATTTGCCTTCCTGAGCAACTACTATGCTTATTGAGGCCCTGCTTCCCAAGATGTGGCTGAGTGTTGCTTGTGGGTGGGAAATAGAAAATAACTTTTTTCTCCTTAGCTTTTTTTTTTTTTTTTTTTTTCCTTTAATTAAATTTCTCCTTATCTCAACCCACAAGCTTTTCTTCCTTCATCACATTTTCTTCCCCTGTCCTCCTGAGGAGAGGGAGTGAGAGAGCGGCATGATAAAGCTGAGCTGCCCATCAACTGTTAAACCACCACAAATGCTTGGAATCTTGAAAACTCCTGTAGTTATTTTACATAAAACAGATGACAAAATTAGAGATGAGCTACTTAATTATCTTACATAAAATCATAATTTCGTAGCTGAGAATATCAAATGGAACAATGAAGAAAAGATTTCCACACTTTTTGTCCAGAGAGATAATGGTAGATTAACTATAATCTGAGTTTAGTGAGTTTAATTTAGAACAAGAAATTAACAAAGCTTGCTCCAAAGACTATTAAAGGAGTCCTTGAAACATCATGGTCTATATTCTCTCTCTAATACCCATTTTCTTGACTGTATAATCATAACTGTTCTTATGCTGTTTTTGGATGAATGAGTATTCTTTCTGTGATGTGCCAGCATCGATATAAATAGATGATGAAAGTTTCCTTCTTAAACTGGAAGGGATCTTTACAAGTAATCTATTTTCACCTCCCGCTTAAAACAATACCAGCATCAAAGGTACATTAGGTTGCTTAATACTTTGTGTAGTTGAGTTCTGACTGTCTCCAAGGCTGGAGATTCTACAGCCTCTTTCAGCAAACCATTTCAGTATTTGACTGTTCTTACTCATATTTAACCAGAGTTTCCCTAGCAAGCTAGGCCTTATGCCTATTGCCTTTTTCACTTTGCATCACTAAGATCAGAGTTTGGCTCTGACTTCTCTCTGACCTCCAATTAGGTAGTTGAAGATAGCAGTAAGATTCACCCAAACCTTCTCTTCTTTAGACTCAGTCTCTCCATATGTGCTTCAGCCCCCCTGACAATCCTGATGGCCCTGTGCTGAACTAACTGCAGTCTTGTACTTGGAACCTAAAACTGTGCACAAGACTCCAGATGCAGTTTCATGAATTCTGACAGAGAGTAATCACTTTCCTCAGCCTTCTGGTTATACATTTACAAATGCAGCATGATCTATGATTGGTCTTCATTATCACAAGTGCACAAAATTGACTCACATATTGTCAATGAGGTTTGAGGCACCCAACCTGTATATGTCTGGGGTTTTTGCATTTGCCTTTGTTGAAAACCATGAGGTTTCTGTCATCACATTTCTCCAGCCCTTGGTGTCATCTTTCATGATACTCTTGTCGTCAGCACATCACTTGTGAGCTTACTGAGTGTGCATTCCACCTCATCATCCTTGTCAGTAATTACAATATTGGTTCCAGTATCAACTTCTAAGACATGTCGTTCATTGGTGGCTGCAGGTTGTACTTTGAATTGCTGACATTTGTGCCCAATGATCCAGCTAGTGTTCAACATTCATTTTCATAGAATCATAGAATGGTTTGGGTTGGAAGGGACCTTAAAGATCATCTAGTTCCAACCCCCCTGCCATGGGCAGGGACACCTTCCACAAGACCAGGTTGCCCAAAGACCCATCCAGCCTGGCTTTGAACACTTCCAGGGATGGGCCATTCACAATTTCTCTGGACAGCCTGTTCCAGTGCCTCACCACCCTCTGAGTAAAGAATTTCTTTCTTATGTTTAATCTAAATTTACCCTCTTTTAGTTTAAAGCTCTTACCCCTTGTCCTATCACTACACTCCCTGATAAAGAGTCCCTCCCCAGCATTCTTGTAGGCCACCTTCAGGTATTGGAAGGCTGCTGTAAAGTCTCCCCAATATAAGGTCTCTTGTCTAGGCTGAACAACTCCAACTCTCTCAGGCTGTCTTCATAGAGAGATGTTCCACCCCTCCAATCATCTTCATGGCCCTCTTCTGGACTCACTCCAACAGGTCCATGTCCTTCTCATGTTGGGGGCCCCACATCTGAATACAGTACCCCTGGTGTGGTCTGACAAGAGCAGAGTAGAGGGGGAGAATCACCTCCCTTGACCTGCTGGTCATGCTTTTTTTGATGCAGCCCAGGATACAGTTGGCTTTCTGGGCTGCAAGCATACTCTGCTGTCTCATGTTGAGCTTCTCCTCCACTAGTACCTTCAAGTCCTGCTCAGGGCTGCTCTCAATCCATTCTCTGCCCAGCCTATATTCATGCTTGGGATTGCCCTGACCCATGTGCAGGACCTTGCACTTGAACTTATTGAACTTCATGAGGTTCACATGGCCCACATCTCAAGCCTGTCAAGGTCCCTCTGGATAGTATCCCTTCCCTACAGAATGTCAGCCTCACCACACAGCTTGGTGTCATCTGCAGACCTCATCAATTACACTAAAAGAATACTATGGGAGACCACACTGAAAGTCTAGTTACGGTAAAATAAACAACATGGTTCCTCTCCTGTTGTTCACAAAGTCAGTCATTTCATCACAGAGGTTGACCATGTTGACCAAACACAACGGTAAATTTGGTGGGTAATTCTAATCACCTCTTTGGACATGGCTTCCAGGAGGATTTGCTCCTCTACAAGCCTGACCTGTTTCTGATTCCCTGTATTCTCCTTCTTGTAGAGGGTTGTGACTTATCCCTTTCTCCAGTTTTGAGGGACTTCCCTGACTGTCGAGCCTTTCAAAGGTGGTATAGATCAGGTTCATAAAGACATTAGCCAGTGCTTCCAGATGCAATGCATCCTCTCCAGTTTGCTTATGTGGCCCCCAGCTTGATCCTTCTGGGTGTACAGAGAAGATTTTATCACATAACCTAGCAAAGTGATCTCCAGAATGTGTCCAGTATAATCTCCCTTCCACCACTGACCTAATCTCTGATCCTGACCCACAAAATTCTCAACAAGTCCTTCATCCATCCTTTAGGAAGGAATAAGAAAGTTCTATACACGTAAGCTACTCCTTCATGTAGGGTACAACCCTTTTGTCTCCTCTCTCTGTCATATTTTCTGAAGAACTCGTATGCTTCCATCCAGCACTTTAGTCGTGCAAGCTATCCCACCATGTGTCTGTAATCATAGTCATCTTGTGGTCCTATGACTGGGCATAACCTTTTAATTCCTTCATTCCTTCTGTTCCTCAAGCTTCATATGTTCACATGCATGAGATAGGTCTGTAATTTTGCTATTTTTTCAAGGGAAGTGTGGCAATATCTCCATCGTTCTATCCCACATCCATCAGGGTTTTTTTTTTTTTTTTTTTGGTCTTTGACCTCCATCTCCTGACAAACCTAGCTTAAAACAATTGTTACTGAGTGACAAGCCTGTTGTCAAAGGTACCCTTGCCCTACTTTATCACATGGATATGGTGTCTCACCAGCAGTCCTTACTCTTCAGAGAGGTCTCAAGGATCACAAAAATCCTTACCTATGACAGCAGCCGTACAGCCAAGAACTGACCTGTGGGATGTTTTCTCCTACTCAGTCCTGTTCTATTTACCATGAGGATGGAACACTATACTGCCTCAGCCTCCATGCCCTCCAGCCTGGCCCTTAGATCCCTATAGTCACAGTATTATAGTTGCAATACAAGAAATAGCAAATCTGTCTACCACACTGTGTTCCACAACAGCTCTTGGCTTTCCAGAACTGGCTTGAATATCACATTGGTAAAAGAAAGGCACTGAAACAAGTATTTTTGGGTGCATATTTCATTCATGGGCCAATAGTATTAAAAGATGGACAGACATTTAGTTATCTCCTCTCTACTTGGGTAAATTACAAAAGAAAAATTGTAAAAATATATCTATTCATATTTATAGGAAAGATTGTAAGCATTTCTCTTTAAGAGAGGGCTCAAGTCCATAGATTCTCCAGGGTCAGAAGTACTTTCTTACAACCCTGAGTTAAACAACTGATGTAAAATGTGATTCTGACCTCAATATTTGTGATTATCTGACACTATGTAACTGCACAATAAGGACAGCTGTCTGTTCAGTATTCAGTCTGTTTTTGTCTTGATAATGAGGCACAAATTATTCTCACACGTTGAGGGGAGAAGAAAATATTTCATACTAAGTGTCTGTGTTCCAGCAGCTATCTAAGCATTAGAATCAGGTTATATTATTTTTGCTTTCTTCTGGGCTTGTACTTGAATTTCCCTTGTATTTGTAGTATGTTTCTTAACACTGAGTTTCACAAGAGAAGCAGCCTGGAGCACACAGCAGGGGAAATGTAGGAAGCGCAAACAGCATGTGAGACCTACTCATTAAAGGTTCTTGTTTGATTTTCAGTATCATGTAAGTAATAGTAGCTCACAGTAAAGCTCAGCAAGCAAAACATGCATACAGAATACAATTATCAAGGTGTTTAAATAAATTTTACTCGTGCTCCTCACTGTTAAGGAAACTGAATCCAATGGACTCCAAGTCATTGAGGATTCCTTATTCCAAGTCTGCCAGAGCAAAATTTGGTGCATTCTCATACTCCAGGGAATCTCAGTCTGATATATGTAGCTTCTGCCATTCTGTTCAGTAGATCCAACTTGTAAGCAGATGTTCCCAAAAGGCATATGTGAATGTGTGCACACATACAGACAGACACTGAGGCCAGCACAGACCAGTGCCTTTAACATCAGCAGCATTCACACAAACCTGGACAGCACTGAATCCTGTTTCTCCCCTGCAGCTGCTCACAACTAAAGTCTGCTGTTGACAGATAGACATCCTCTCTCCCTTACCCACATTCACAGATCTCTTGAGTATTCACATAGGCTTTAAGTCCACCTAATAGCCATGCCCAGATCCTATGTCCTACGCTCATACACTAGCTCCAACCCTGGATCTTTCCTAGTCTCATCCTACCCACTGGACAGTCCAAATTGAAGTTTACTAGCAGAACATACACACAGGCACATAAAAAATATGGTTGTATACAGCAGCTGATCACAGATTGAGACCTCTGTCTCTTCAGTTGCTGGCTTCCATATCCATGGCCACTCAGACCTGCAGCACCACTCTTAGTGGAACTCAGCCTGCTCCTCCTGCACAGTGGTTAGCATGGCCTGAAGTTCACTTGGAGTTCACATACTTGGTCTCAGACCAGAGAACACACTGTGAGAAACAAAGTTCAATAAGAAAGTTGGACAAACTGAAACCATCAGGTGCAGTGCTCAGCACAGAAACAAAATGATCAGGGTTTTTTTAAATGCCTCCAGCCCCTTTTATGTTTCTGTTTCTCCATTTTCCCATATTTATTCCCACCTGTCCACAGTGGTTTCTCTCATTCACTGCCATTTTCTCCTTCCATGTAAACAGTTCACTCCTAATTGATTTTTTTTCCCCTTTGGTCCCAGTTTGGCTATATCTGTCACCAAATTTGTATTTCTCATAGGGTTACTGAGGCACCACTAGCCTTGCAAGGTCCCAGTCTCCAGAAGGTCCTCAATGCTCCCCTCCAATTATGTGAGATGTGCATTCATCTCTCATGTAACTTCGCTTAACCAAGTGAAATACTGCCATTTCTCATGGTGCTAGCTGTAATGTTTGTCTGGCTAATACTTTCTTACTTGTTACGGTTAGCATTTTCTCATGCTAAAATTGTATTCTCATGTTGCTCATGTCCTGTTCAGCTAGATAAACGTCAGGTCAGGGCCTAGTCATCTGCCTGCATACCTTAACAGGTATACACGTAAACATATGCATATGTGTGTGTATATGTTTATGTATTTCAAATGACACCACTCCTGGGATCAGTTTGATGAGCACTGTACCAGTAATATTTGAATATACATATATATATAAGCACATATATAATTAATTAATCGTAAGTATACTTGCTGATGATTTTGAATTATATATGCTTGCTGCTTTAGTGGTGGTAATTTTTGTAATGATTTGAAATAAGTTTCAAGTTTTTTTGTAAAAACTTGGAATAACTATATACTTGCTTTCTGGTAGTAATTTCATATTACCTTGAAATATATATATTTACTTATTAATAGTAACTTGTAATAATGAAATTTTAAGAAGCAAAAACCTCTGTGCCCTTGTGTATTACAGAATCCTACAAAATCACTTTTGCAATCTTTACATACAGACTTGGTAACTCTTTTTCCGTGACACTATCTACTAAGCAATTACTAAAATAAGGTGTACATACTTAACACAAAAGAAACAGTTGCTCTCAGTAATATACACTCAAGATTTCACTATCCTCTTTTTCCCCATGTGTATGGTGAAATTCTAATCATAATGCTATGGTGAGAATGACTGAATATTCTTTCATGCAAACACAAAGAGAATTCATTCTTTTGTATAGCAAACAATGGAGCTTTGTAGGTCAAGTTGATAGTTGGACTTGATGATCTTGAAGGTCTTTTCAAACCTAGATGATTTGATGATTTTATGATTCTATGCACAAAAACTAGCCATCTTAAAAAAAAAAAAAANTGTAAAACTAAGATATTTTTTGATTTTTTTATTTTTTTCAAAAAAAATAACCAACTTAAAAAAAAAAAAAAAAAAAAAGACAAACTGTGACATGAAGCATTACAAAATAAATGTTTCTGCACCTAAAACATAATCTGGCAACACTGTTCAGAAGAAAGATGCAAAGCCTCCATAAAGACAATTTCCTAAGGACTCAATAAAATAATCTTCTCAGTCCTGGGTCCACCCCATTCCTGCTTAAACTCGTTCTGAAAGCAGAGAAGAAGCAAAGCAGTTTTGAGCTCAAGTTACACAGTTTCAGTGGCCAGTCTACTCTATCATCTAGGAAGATAAAAGAATCCGTTGTACTCCCTTCTCCCCTTATTGCCCTTATTGCCATTTCAACAGAAGGGATGAGAGGGCAGTTATCTAAGTGAGAAGGTGAGTCAGAATCTGCTTTTTGGTGGATATACCTTTCTCTTCCACTACTGTCACAATTATGCAAGTATAATGTATACAGGAAGTCATCAGAGGAGTAATAACAGGAGAGAAAAAAAAAAAGTGAAAACCGTTCTCTGCTTCCTTGCCTGTAGAAGATAGTTTTAGGTGTCTTTTATTTGCTTCTTGAAGCACAGGGATTGCTTCAGGAGAAATGTGCTGACTCCCTGGAAACTGGTTTCTGAGTGTGCTGTGGTTTAGCCCTGGCAGGCAGCTAAGTGCCACACAGCTGCTCACTCACTCTTCCCACATGGGATGGTGGACAGAATCAGGAAGGTAAAAGTGCAGAATTCATGGGTTGAGATAAAGACAGTTTACTGGGTAAAGCAAAAGCCGTGTGCACAAGCAAAGCAAAACAAGGAATTTATTTGCTACTTCCCATGGGCAGGCAGGTGTTCAGCCACTTCCAGGAAAGCAGGGCTCATCACGCGTAAAGGTTTCTTGGGAAGACAAACGCCATCACTCCAAACGTACCCCCCTTCCAGCTGGCTTTAGATATTGCTGAACTAGAAAAGTGGCCAGTGCTCTATCTCTAGACTGACTCGCAAATGGTGGCAAATGCCCTGTAGGGGTGGTTACAGCAATGGAAGCAGAGCAACTGGCAGTGCAGAGGCAAACCCATCTGGGCTGCTGCATTGTGGCAAGATATTGCTGCCCAGGTAGAGAACCTGGTCATAAAAGTATATCATGTAGATGATCACATACCCAAGAGTTGGGCCACTGAAGAACATCAAAACAACCAGCAGGTGGATCACGCTGCTAAGATTGAAGTGGCTCAGGTGGACCTGGACTGGCAACATAAGGGTGAATTATTTACAGCTTGGTGGGCCCATGACACCTCAGACCATCAAGGAAGAGAGGCAACATATAGATGGGCTCATGACCGAGGGGTGGACCTGACCATGGACACTATTGCACAGGTTATCCATGATTGTGAAACATGTGCTGCGATCAAGCAAGCCAAGAGATTAAAGCCTCTCTGGTATGGAGGACGATGGCTGAAATATAAATACGGAAAGGCCTGGCAGATTGATTATATCACACTCCCACAAACCTGCTATGGCGAGTGCCATGTGCTTACAATGGTGGAAGCAACCACCGGATGGCTGGAAACATATCCCTTGACCCATGCCACTGCCCGAAACACTATCCTGGGCCTTGGAAAACAAGTCTTATGGTGACATGATACCCCAGAAAGAATTGAGTCGGACAATGGGATTCAATTCCGAAACAACCTCGTAGACAGCTGGGCCAAAGAGCACACTATTGAGTGGGTATATCACATCCACTATCATGCACCAGCCTTTGGGAAAAATGAACAATACAGTGGGCTGCTAAAGACTACACTGAGAGCAATGGGTGCTGGGACATTCAGACATTGGGATACACATTTAGCAAAGGCCACCTGGTTAGTGAACTCTAGGGGATCTACCAATCAAGCTGGCCCTGCCCTATCAAACCTTTTATGTACTGTAGAAGGGGATAAAGTCCCTGTAGTGCACATAAAAAACATACTGGCGAAGACAGTCTGGGTTATTCCTGCCTTGGGCAAAGGCAAACCCATCCATGGGATTGCTTTTGCTCAAGGACCTGGTGGGTAATGCAGAAGGATGGGGAAGTCTGATGTGTACCTCAAGGGGATTTGATGTCGGGTGAGAATAGCCAATGATTCAACCTGCATGATATTAATTGCAATATAATGATGTAGGTCATCACTACTATGGTTGCCATATGTCACATCAGCAGTACTACAGTAAGAGTCACCTAGATTAATGAAGAATGAATTTTGANCATGAAGCATTACAAAATAAATGTTTCTGCACCTAAAACATAATCTGGCAACACTGTTCAGAAGAAAGATGCAAAGCCTCCATAAAGACAATTTCCTAAGGACTCAATAAAATAATCTTCTCAGTCCTGGGTCCACCCCATTCCTGCTTAAACTCGTTCTGAAAGCAGAGAAGAAGCAAAGCAGTTTTGAGCTCAAGTTACACAGTTTCAGTGGCCAGTCTACTCTATCATCTAGGAAGATAAAAGAATCCGTTGTACTCCCTTCTCCCCTTATTGCCCTTATTGCCATTTCAACAGAAGGGATGAGAGGGCAGTTATCTAAGTGAGAAGGTGAGTCAGAATCTGCTTTTTGGTGGATATACCTTTCTCTTCCACTACTGTCACAATTATGCAAGTATAATGTATACAGGAAGTCATCAGAGGAGTAATAACAGGAGAGAAAAAAAAAAAGTGAAAACTGTTCTCTGCTTCCTTGCCTGTAGAAGATAGTTTTAGGTGTCTTTTATTTGCTTCTTGAAGCACAGGGATTGCTTCAGGAGAAATGTGCTGACTCCCTGGAAACTGGTTTCTGAGTGTGCTGTGGTTTAGCCCTGGCAGGCAGCTAAGTGCCACACAGCTGCTCACTCACTCTTCCCACATGGGATGGTGGACAGAATCAGGAAGGTAAAAGTGCAGAATTCATGGGTTGAGATAAAGACAGTTTACTGGGTAAAGCAAAAGCCGTGTGCACAAGCAAAGCAAAACAAGGAATTTATTTGCTACTTCCCATGGGCAGGCAGGTGTTCAGCCACTTCCAGGAAAGCAGGGCTCATCACGCGTAAAGGTTTCTTGGGAAGACAAACGCCATCACTCCAAACGTACCCCCCTTCCAGCTGGCTTTAGATATTGCTGAACTAGAAAAGTGGCCAGTGCTCTATCTCTAGACTGACTCGCAAATGGTGGCAAATGCCCTGTAGGGGTGGTTACAGCAATGGAAGCAGAGCAACTGGCAGTGCAGAGGCAAACCCATCTGGGCTGCTGCATTGTGGCAAGATATTGCTGCCCAGGTAGAGAACCTGGTCATAAAAGTATATCATGTAGATGATCACATACCCAAGAGTTGGGCCACTGAAGAACATCAAAACAACCAGCAGGTGGATCACGCTGCTAAGATTGAAGTGGCTCAGGTGGACCTGGACTGGCAACATAAGGGTGAATTATTTACAGCTTGGTGGGCCCATGACACCTCAGACCATCAAGGAAGAGAGGCAACATATAGATGGGCTCATGACCGAGGGGTGGACCTGACCATGGACACTATTGCACAGGTTATCCATGATTGTGAAACATGTGCTGCGATCAAGCAAGCCAAGAGATTAAAGCCTCTCTGGTATGGAGGACGATGGCTGAAATATAAATACGGAAAGGCCTGGCAGATTGATTATATCACACTCCCACAAACCTGCTATGGCAAGTGCCATGTGCTTACAATGGTGGAAGCAACCACCGGATGGCTGGAAACATATCCCTTGACCCATGCCACTGCCCGAAACACTATCCTGGGCCTTGGAAAACAAGTCTTATGGTGACATGATACCCCAGAAAGAATTGAGTCGGACAATGGGATTCAATTCCGAAACAACCTCGTAGACAGCTGGGCCAAAGAGCACACTATTGAGTGGGTATATCACATCCACTATCATGCACCAGCCTTTGGGAAAAATGAACAATACAGTGGGCTGCTAAAGACTACACTGAGAGCAATGGGTGCTGGGACATTCA
>VXAL01008816.1:56696-67296 GCA_013399475.1 Chauna torquata
AGAACTCATGGGGTGAGATGAAGACAGTTTACTAGATAAAGCAAAAGCCATGCACATAAGCAAAGCAAAACAGGGAATTAATTTGCTGCTTCCCATGGGCAGGCAGGTGTTCAGCCACTTCCAGGAAAGCAGGGCTCATCATGTGTAAAGGTTTCTTGCAATGACAAATGCCATCACTCCATATGTCCCCCTATTCCTCCTTCTTTACCCCAGCTTTTATTGCTGAGCATGGCTTCATATGGTACGGAATATCTCTTTGGTCTGTCTGGGTCACCTGCCCTCACTATGTCCCCTCCCAACTCCTTGTGCACCCCCAGCCCCCTTGCTGGCAGGGCAGCACAAGAAGCAAAAAAGTCCTTGGCTCTATGTAAGCACAGCTCTGCAATGACCAAAAACCTCACCACTATTTTCATCAATCCAAATCCAAAATACAGCATTGCATGAGCCTCTACAAAGAAAATTAACTCTGTCCCAGCCAAAACCATGACAATATTAAAATTAGTATAAGAATATTTAGAAGAATAGAAAATCAGTGACACAGAATACCAGATGAAGTAAAATCATCCTGATCTCAAGCAATTAAGTATAGTGTTCACATCAGTTAGTCTTACATGTAAAAAATGTAAATGTCTAAATCTGTTTAAGCATTCTAGACTGCCTTTACAGTCAAAGGTAAGAAACAGACACTTCCAGAGAATGATTCATCTAATTTATGTCACCTTCTCACAAAACAAGATCAATCACCCTAGAGAGACGCTTAGTTCTCTATATTAAAAATAAGGTAAGTCTAAGGTGACCTGCTTGGATTTAGCCATCTAACATGCAGACACTTGGGTTAGAGCAGATTAATGCCACTCATAACCCTGAGAGATAAGTGTAAAGAAATGTATGATATTAACATTACAAAACTTGTCCATACAATTATAAATATGTATTTAATAGAAACTCTGAGAGGTAATCAACAGAATAAGGACATCCAGATAGCAGTCATAGGCCTCTGTCATATCTCTGGTATTCCTTATCTCTGATCTAGTGTCTCTATTATATCATACATCTCCTTGCTCCATTTTCACAGTGAATGAATATTGTCTTGATTTCCTCTGGTGGGTTAACCTTGGCTGACTGCCAGGTGCTCACCAAGCTGCTCTTTCACTCCGCCTCCTCAGGAAGACAAGGGGAGAAAATATGAAAAAAAAATATGAAAAAGCTTGTTGGCTGAGATAAGGACAGATAGATCACTCACCAATTACCATCACAGGCAAAACCGACTCGACTTGGGGAAGATTCATTTAATTTATTATCAATTAAAAATAGAGTAGAATGGTGAGAAATAAAAGGGAAAAAAATCTTCCTCTCTCCTGTCCCCCTCCTTCTTCCCAGCCTCAACTTCAGTCCTGATTCTTCTACATCCTCTCACCCCTGAGCAACACAGGTTGTTGGGAATGGGGGTTGCAGCCAATTATAATGTTTTGTCTCTGATGCGCCTTCTTTCTCACACTCTTTCCCCACTTCAGCAGGGGGGCCCTCCCTTGGGATACAATCCTTCATGAACTGCTCAAGCGTAGGACCTTGGAACAGGCTGCAGTTCTTCAAGAGCTGCTCTAGCATGGGTCCTTTCCATGGGGTGCCATCTATTGGGAACAGATTGCTCCAGCATTTGTCCCCCACAGGCCACAGCTCCTGCCAGGAGCATGCTCCTGTGTGGGCTTTCCATAGGCTGCAGCTTCATTCAGGGCATATCCACCTTCTCCAACATGGTCCTCCATAGGCTGCGGAGGTACAACTGGTGTCACCATGGTTCTCTCCATGGTCTGCAGGGGAATCTCTGCTCGTTCGGTGCGTGGAGCACCTCCTTCTTCACTGACCTTTGTGTCTGGAGAGTTGTTTCTCTCACTTTTTCTCACTCTGCTCTCTCACAGCTGTGGCACAGTGATTTTTCCCTTTTCTCTAACTATGTTACCGCAGAGGTGTCACCAGCTTTGCTGCTGGGCTCAGCTCTGGCTAAAGGTAGGACCATTAGAGTTGGCTGGAACTGCCTGTGTTCAGTACCTGCAGCCCTGACTTCTTCTCACAGAAGTCATCCCTGCCGTCCCCATGCTACCAAAAGCTTTCCATGTAAACCTAATACATTTCCACAGCGAGTAAGTGCCCTGAAGGAGTACTCTGTAGAAGAATCTCAGCTGCAGAAAAGATGCACAGCTGTTTTTCTTTCTATCTTGAAGTTCACAAAGACAGAGAAGTGATTTGCCTTTCCACCTTGGCTTGTCAATTTTTCCATAGAAAAATTATTCTGCATAGATTCCNCCTCCTTCTTCACTGACCTTTGTGTCTGGAGAGTTGTTTCTCTCACTTTTTCTCACTCTGCTCTCTCACAGCTGTGGCACAGTGATTTTTCCCTTTTCTCTAACTATGTTACCGCAGAGGTGTCACCAGCTTTGCTGCTGGGCTCAGCTCTGGCTAAAGGTAGGACCATTAGAGTTGGCTGGAACTGCCTGTGTTCAGTACCTGCAGCCCTGACTTCTTCTCACAGAAGTCATCCCTGCCGTCCCCATGCTACCAAAAGCTTTCCATGTAAACCTAATACATTTCCACAGCGAGTAAGTGCCCTGAAGGAGTACTCTGTAGAAGAATCTCAGCTGCAGAAAAGATGCACAGCTGTTTTTCTTTCTATCTTGAAGTTCACAAAGACAGAGAAGTGATTTGCCTTTCCACCTTGGCTTGTCAATTTTTCCATAGAAAAATTATTCTGCATAGATTCCATGAGTCAGTGAACAACTTCTAGGAAAATCATAATGAAGTCAAGAAATGACATTGTAAATAGCTTTTCATCACAGCAGTATATACTTAGGTTCCATATCATTAAAAAAAAAAAAAAAAAAATTCCTCCAGTTAAATAGTTTTAACTCAAAGATTTATGTAAGCTAAAATATACTTAATTAATTCGCAGGATCATCCCTCATACCTGAATAGTGAGTTCCCATTGTGTACACAAACATTAATAACCCATAAATATGTGCTCTTTTCCTTTTTTTTCCCTCCTTTCTGCCTTCTTTCCTCTTTCCATCTATTTCTTTCATTCTTTACAATCCCCTTTATTCAAAGTTTTCTTTTATAACACTCCTGAGAATGTCTTTGCTCCTAGTAAAAATATTGTTTGCTGTTGCTGATCTTGACTACTATCATGAGTACTTGTACATTAACAAACCCAAAGACAGAAACTGAAAATTTAAAAGGGTAAGTTTTCAGGAGTTTGTTAGATTTCCTGGTTCTGGTAACAAAATGGAAGCATTACATACATCTAAATACAACACTGTATTTCAGGTCTAAGTTTTTAGTGAAATCTTCAGTCTTTAAATACAGGAAAGAAAGAGATGGCATTCATGTAGACACTGAAATGATGTATTAAGTGAAGAAGGTGTAGTTTAAAGCTTATTTTCTGTACATTTCTAAGCAAGAGTGTGTGAAAATCTCAGACTCCTTTTTTTTTTTTTTTTTGACTGCAGATCTAAGAAGTAATACAGTTGCTCACTACTCCATGTCACGTTATAATTATTTGTCCCCAGAAATGGAGATTACAGTTGACATATGGCTATTCCTAAACACCACATTTGAGGCTGTATCAAAAAAAAAAAAAAAAAACACAAAATGTTGAATAGAAAACATGGTGTTTCAATAAATTTTATAATCAGTTTTCTTCTCTTTCCTAGGCATTACTATGAGAGAATTTTGTCTGCAAAAATAGTTAAGGCACAAAATTTTTTGTGGTCTCCTGAACAAATACATTATTTTAAGTCTGATCTAAGTATCCGCATAATGTAGTCTATAGGCCCATTTCCTGCAAATTCATCCAGATTAAACAAATGAAAGCCTCTAAAAGTATAAAATCATATTCTCTGTATTACTGACCAGGTGATATTTGAATACAGACTCTTATGTACTAATTGATGTAATTCACATATTATAGTTTTCTCTTGAAGATATTCTGTTTTCTCAGACACTTCTATCCAGCTCTTTCTTTGAATTAATTTCATTTTAATGTTCTTTGTACATTTTCAAATTTTATTTACTGCTGAACTTAAGGTGTTCTATCTAGTTCAATATTGTGGTTATTATGAGTAACTATATTTATACATGCATTAAAAATACGTGCAGTATTTAAGTTTTTCCTTATAAATCAAATATTAAATTACTAATACTTACTAAAAATACAAAATCAGCTCCAAGTTTGAGAAGAATCATGCAATAATCTTTTGATCAAGCTACAACAGTCCCACTTTACCTTTTATACTCAAAAAAAAAGGGTAACTGTATCTCTAAATCACAAAAGAACCTCTCAAGCAATATGTCAGTAAGTAGAACAAATAGTATTTTAAACATAAATGTGTATAAAAATTTTGCAGCAAAGGCAGTACATACAGAAGAAGAAACTAAGCAACTGTTCCTGAATATGCAATATTGGTTTTGGTACTCACCAATTAAAAAAGGTATTCAGATATTGCCTTTTGAATTTACTTTCCAAAAACACATCTCTGGTCTCTTTCTGATGTTTCTCAGATGACTGATTGTTTCTTCTTAAAATTTATTTTTTCCCCATTAACTCTATTATTACAGACATTGACAAACTGACCTAATCATTCTTAACCTCATCAGATAATGATAGGCCTTCTAGCTTGCTCTGTTTAACTTTGGGAAAATAAACCATGTGGCAGGGAATCCAGTTGTCTTGTCAAAACAAAATTTAGCACAAATACAGATCTAATTTGCATTAAAGACAGAGGTGAACAGTGTATAGCATATGAAAAAAGAAAGCTGTTGACAAAAAGGCTTTTGAAACTGTCTTCTATTACATCAAACCGATTATATATGGTCTAGATAAACGGACAGTGAAATGGATCGACAGCTGGCTGAACTGGCAGGTTTAAAGGGTTGTGATCAGCAGCATGAAGTCCATCTGGAGACCAGTGACTAGTGGTGTACCCCAGCGGCTGATACTGGGACCAATACTGTTTGACATTTTCATTATAGACCAAGACAACCACAGAATCACAGAATCACAAGGTTGGAAAGGACCTTCAAGATCATCTAGTCCAACCATCATCCTATCACCAATACTACCCACTAAGCTACTAAACCATATCTTGTAGCACCTTGTCCAGGCGCCTCTTAAAAACCGCAAGGGTCGGTGACTCCACCACCTCCCTGGTCAGGCCGTTCCAGTGCCTGACCACTTTCTGAGAGAAAAAGTTTTTCCTGATATCTAATCTAAATCTCCCCAGGCGCAACTTGTGGCCATTTCCTCGAGTCCTATCATTAGTTATCTGGAAGAAGAGGCCGACCCCCTCCTCATCACAACCTCCCTTCAGGAAGTTGTAGAGTGCAATGAGATCTCCCCTGAGCCTCCTCTTCTCCAGACTAAACAATCCCAGCTCCCTCAGCCGCTCCTCATAAGGCTTGTGTTCCATACCCCTCACCAGTTTCGTTGCCCTTCTCTGGACACGTTCCAGGGCGTCGATGTCTTTCTTGTAGTGAGGGGCCCAAAACTGAACACAGTACTCGAGGTGCGGCCTCACCAAAGCTGAGTACAGGGGGATGATCACCTCCCTGCTCCTGCTGGCCACACTGTTTCTAATACAGGCCAGGATGCCATTGGCCTTCTTGGCCACCTCAGCACACTGCCGGCTCATGTTCAGCCTTGCATCTATCAACACAATGGGGGAAAGCGCATGCTCAGCAAATTTGCAGATGGTACAAAACTGGGAGGATGGGTTGATACTCTTAACAGGAACATCATAAAGTTCCTGAAAGGCAAATATAAAGTCCTGCTTCTAGGGAGGAATAACACCATGCACCTGGACAGGCTGAAGGCTTACTGGGTGGGAAGCGTCTTGGCATAGAATCCTGGTGGACAACAGGGAATACTGGTGGACAAGTTGACCACGAGGCAGCAGTATTCCTTCTCAGCGAAGACAATCAACAGCATCCTGAGCTACATCAGAAACCAGAAACCACTAGACCAGCAGGTCAAGGAAGGTGATTCTCCCCCTCTGCTCAGCACTGATGAGGCCACATTTGCACATCTGCAGTATTGTGTTCAGATCCAGGCTCACCAGTACAAGAAAAATGTTGACTTACTGGAACAGGTCCAGTGAAATACCGCAAAGATGTATAAGGGACTGGTGAATCTGCCATGAGCAAAGGTGAGAAAGCTAGATGATTTAGACTGGAGAAAAGAAGGCTTAAGGGAGATACTATCAATGTGTTTAAATACCTAATGAAAAGAGAAAAGAAGACATACCTTGATTCTTCTCAGTGGTATCCCATGACAGGACAAGATCAATTAGCACATATTGAAATACAGAAAATTCCACCTAAACATAAGAGAACACTTTTTACTGTAAAAGTGCTCAAATTCTGGGACAGGTTGCCAAGAGAGGCTTTAGAGTCTCCATCCTTGGAGATATTCAAAATTTGACTAGAAATGTCCCTGAGCAATTTACTCTATTTGGCCCTGCTCTGAGTAGGAATGTTGAACTAGACACAGGTCCAGAGGTCTCTTCCAACCTGAACAACTATGCAAATATATTTTCAATAAATCTAGATTTTCACTAACTTTCTAATTATCCATGAATTATATTTTAAAACTTTTTTCAAAGTCCTTGAGGAAAGTTTTATCAAGCATTTGTCATCCTAAGGACTGTTCATTGCACTACTTACCATGGTTATTACTGTACTGGGTCTGGCCGGGATAGAGTTAACTTTCCCCACAGCAGCCCATACAGTGCTGTGCTCTGCACTTGTAGCTAGAACAGCACTGATACCACACCAGTGTTGTGTCTATTGCTGAGCCGTGCTGGCACAGCACCCAGACCCTCCAAATCCCCCAAACCTAGTGGGCTGGGGGTGAGCAGCAGCTGGGAGGGGACATCACCAGGGCAGCTGACCTGAACCGACCAAAGGGATATTCCATACCATATGATGTCACGCTCAGCAATAAAAGCTGGGAAAGGGGAAGGAGAGGCGGGGCTCTCATTATGAAGATGTCTGTCCTCCTGAACAACCTCTATGCTTATTGAGNTACTTAAAACAACAACAGCAACACCAGAAAGCAGCAGCACCACCACCACCAAAAACAAACACAGAAAAGCTATACGATATTTAGACTTTCCTAAGATGTGCTTTTTTCCTTTCTTCAAGTAGACAAGAACATTCTCACAGACAAAGAACTGTGGCCATACAACTGTTTTTGGAATGAATGCAATTTTTTGAAATCATTTAGAATTATTTTTTTTATTATGTGGCCATTTCAGAAAACAAATCTTTCTGCACTCAGGCTCAGAAAAAGGCAGTCCTAACTTTTGAACATTCCCAGCAAAATTTTTTCTTTATTCAAATAAATACTCTTAGACATTATTTTATTTTTCAATAATCAGCCAGCTCTGATATTGAGTTATAAAATGACTGACATTTTCTTTTTGTAATCAAAACTAAATTTGAAAAATTTAGAGCTGAATTTTTGGAACTGTTACTGATTTGAAGCTAACTTAATAGAACAGGTATGTATTTGAGACAGGTGTCTGACCTAAGTTCATTACACAAATCTTACACAGAAAAAGTTCATGAGCGACATATCAAAAGAAAAGCACCACATGAAATGGGACCCCTTGCAGAATTGCTCTTGTTAAGTGGCAGCCAAATTAGCAATTACTGACAATTTAGTCATTATTGAGCAAAGAATTTAAAGGTCATTACTCTTTATTTTTAAACCACTATCTTAAAAATACTTTGTTATGAATTAGAGACATAAAAGAAAACAAGCATAGCTCGCTAAAGGACAGTCCGTGACAAATCTTTTTATGAATTTGAGGTCAATTATCATTGGAGAGTTGGTTCTAAGAATGGTTTGTGTTTACACACAGTGGGACTAACATTGGATTAGTCACCATGGCTACTAACAGTACTGTTCTTTCAGAGAGAATGAGGTCATCTTGTTGTGATCCTGGTGTCAGCAGGTGACCATGCTGATTTCGTTTGTTTTTCCCTGGGAAGTTTGTGTTCCCAAACGAACCAGTGTCTAATCCTATATCTTTCTATCATTCTCAGCAGACATGCTTCCAGAAGAGTTTCTCCCTACTTGGAGCAGTTCTCTGTTTCTCAGTAAACACAACTCAGCAGAAGGCAGATGTTAGGGTAAGCGTGAATGAATATCTGCTGTTGCTGTTCACCTGTGGTGATAAAATGGAATCTCCAAGCAAAGCCCTTTTTGGTAGGTACAGCCTGATTGTACTGAAACTAAGAACGGACTTATTTGTACAGAAAGTGTACAAATCTGGCTACAGGAATAATATTGTTTTCAGTGAAGATAGATCCTGAAACAGCTGTTCACAAATCATGCGCGCCTTTCAGCAACTACAGAATCAAGTAAAATAGAGAAAGAGTAAAGGCTACTTTCTACTTGACACAGAGATTTTATTTTCAAAGACCAAAAAGGAAAACTTTAATAGCTGACATTTTGTCACAAACTGTTATAGATGCAGATAATTCAGTTTGAATTCTCCTCAGTGTGCAATTTCAGTGTTTCTTCAAATTCCAGCATATTTCTGGTATGGCTCACCATTGACAATATGGGTCTCCCTGATGAACCAGGTGGGTAAATTAATACTTTCAAGATAAAAAAAAAAAAAAAACACGGGGGGGGGGGGTGGAGCTATTTGCTAAGACCAGAGGTAATCTGAAGACTAATTTTTAGTTTCAGTATTGTTAAATTGGTAACTAATTTAATAATTCTTAAGTATATAATGTTGAATACCAGCTGTTTTCTGTCTTTGGATTTCTTGACTGGAGAATGCTTAAGGGAAAGATGTATGTGTTTCCAGCCTGTCTACTATAGAAATAGACGTCTAGTGTTTTTTTCATTTTATTCAAGGATGCACAATATAAATGAAGAATATTTTTTAAAAATGATCATAAAATAAATGAAATAACATATATTCATAATCATATACTTTATACCAGAATGCAGATTGAATAACTGATTCAATTCACATTATTCCTCAGCTTCTGCTGTTACTGACCTTTATTAATAGTCTATTGTTCAATACCTTCTATGGAGACTTTTAAAGGTATACGGCAAACAAATTAATCTGATTACATTTAGTAATGCTTCATGATATATGCTGGAATGTCTGCTGGAATGTCAGAATATCTTCCTTGCTCTCTTGGGGTAAAATAGAAGATGGCCCAGAAGTTCAGGACTGCCAACTGCTTCCTTAGTTCCTTCCAAAAAAAAAAAAAAAAAAAAGTCAGATATAAGCAGCTTAATGTAATTGATTCAATAATTCAATATGGAAACTGGAAACTCAAATACCTATTCTGGAAGTGAAGGGTAAGGTAGAAAAAATGAACTGCTTCTCTGAGATTTCTGGGATAGGGTAGGCAGATACAGGTTTTTCTTTTTTTTCTTCAAGTGCTGACTCCTTACATCCAGTCTTAAAGAACATAATTCTCTCATTAGTATATTCCTTTCCTGTGACTTTTTTATAGGCTTTACTTAATCAAAAATTCAGAAGTTGCTTTAGGTTAACTAGTATTTATTAGGCAATTTTTCTTTTTCCTTTTGTTTTTTCTCTTTTCCCTTCCTTCCTCCCCCTCTTTTCTGTTCTTTTCTGTTATTCTGGTTATCATATGCTACTTAAAAATTGAAAATATTTTATAGATCTCTTTAACTACAAAACTAACTAATTTTTTTTTTTTTTTTTTTCCCCTCCTCTTTCCGAGGAATACACCAACAAAGAAGACTGGAAAGTAAGATGCAAGTTAGATGGAAATGTGTCAGAGATCCTACCACAGCTGACTGCATCTGCATTCTTTGCAAGTTCATGTAGCAGTCTGGGTTAAGAAAAAAGATGAACTTCAAAGGAGAAACTACAGTCTTACCATTGAGTTCCTTCTTTTTCCTCATAGCTACTTTAATTCCTGGGAAAGTGTTTGTTTTTGTTTACTGATGTATGTCTCCATAATTCTGCTGTGGTCTACTCTTTAGTTTACATCTCTTGATTGCTTACTGACTACTACAATATATTTTCAAAGACTTAAATGGTTTCCCAGTACATATGCCCAAATTAATCCATTTTCACCTAAGTACAGTTCTTAATTTCACTGAGTTAATTCATATTTCGAACAAAAATAAAGTGTGTAGTGACAGTTCTCTTTTAAATGTATGTATTCAATACTATGAATGATAAACTTTTTATTGATAAATAATTTTCCAAATAGTCCAGAACATATTACATGCTGTTTTATGGGGAAAAAAAAAAAAAAAAGCATTAGATTTTTTGTTCTATAGTCTGATTCAAAATACAAAAGCTTATTCTCAGCTGCTAACAGAGCACGCTATAGAAATCAGCAGACGTATGCTGACATTAGGAAGAATATATTTCCAGATCCTGACTCCACACAAAGAAAAATAGATTTCCATATGCATACACCTAATTTTATAATTGAAAACATTTTTTTAATATTGGAGTTCTTTTTTACAGCTATTTCCAAAATCACCTTAAATTACAACTGCAGTGATTCGAACTGTTTTCTTAAAAAAAAAAAA
>VXAL01008816.1:83650-121986 GCA_013399475.1 Chauna torquata
TATATATATATTTAATTAGGAATCTGAGTTCAGCTTAGATGGTTCTGGCAAAGAAAAGGTATGAATTAATTCCAAAGAAAAGTAGGTATAACATAAGAAAGGCAGAGAGAACAAAATCAGAATATATGATAGTGCACCATTTAGAATAGTTTGCAAAGAACAGATGTTGAAACCACATTTAAACAATTACCAACGTGAAATGACTTTAACACAGGTTGTGTAATTTATTAAGTCTGGCAGTGCTCAGTTACTTATTTAAGCCAATAAAGTTACTGAAATTTGGTAGGGAAAATGAGAATAACTCTTCATTTCCTCAAGATGTTCTTCATTTGTTATTAAGGTTTTAATTTAAAAAAAAAAAAATGTTCTACACTAGTTACACAGTTTTCTTTTTTGTTATTTAACATGTCATATCTGAAATGAATTACAAAAGGTCATAATATTTTACTGCTGCATCTTGAGCCAACATCGTGATGGAATTGAAAAACACTGTGTTCAAGGTTCAAGCCACTACTGTTTCTGTCCTTGCAACATTACTTCTGAATAAGAACAAGGATATTGCCAGCATAACAAAGCACTCCTGAAAGAAATTAGTGAGGTTGAATTGCCAGTTCACCAGTACCTAGCAAGTTCTATTTTCTTTCCCTTTTTATTTTGGAGAAACTATTATGTGATAATCCATCACTGGAATATTATTAGACAAACAAATGCATTTCTTTGTTACAAAGTTAAAGGATACCTGCCATGTATGTTATATAAAACATAGAAAAACTTTTTAAAATATTTCTGTATAGTGCTATCCAACATGAAAATAATAGAACTTTATGATAAAGATATTGCTTGATTTATTTATTGTTCCCATAAAAAAAAAAGAACATTGTTTTATTTGGGGCTTAGATGTATAATTAGCATTGTATTAAAATGTCTCTAATGTGTGGGAAGTCAGAGCTGAAGATCTAGTGTAAGCTATATACCTTAGATAGTATATTCAGTAGAAGTTGTTCATTTTTCATATTGCCAGCCAATGAACACTGCATGTATTTTCAGCTGAAGGAATTGTGTTGCTCTGTTTTTAAATATGGAAAAAATATAGGCTTTATTACACTTAAATTATTTCTGTGATTCAGGAAGGGAAATGCAAAAATTACTTCATGAGATCTTCATGCTTACCCGTTTTGGGGCTTCATGCCCTAATACGAGATAAAGCAATTCAAAATGTAATGTATGCTGTTTAGTCACAGTCTCAGGAATTGGCAGAGAGGACTGAAAAGCAGCAGCAGTGTTCTTTTTTCCCTTGGTACACCTGTATACAAGATACTTCAGTTGCTACTTCAAGGAGAGAGATCTCTTTCTGGTTGACTAAACCAGTTTACATCCATTTTGAAGCTACTACACCTGAAGATGTGCTCCCACACAGCAGTGCAGCCGCCATGGTGTCTTGGCCCCAGCAGAGGTAGGGCAGGTCTCCTCCAGGGGGCCAGGGCAGCCTTGCCTGTCTGGAGCTGTCTGGAGCTGTTCTCTCTCCTCCTCTGCACTCACGTGACTCTTGTCTGTGACTCTCTTGTCCACTACTAGTAAATTATTTCCAGTTCTTAAGGGCTCTTGAAGTACTTGTAATGTGATGGCCTTTGAGGGGTGTTCTTCCTTGCTAAAGCGAAGCTGAGGATTCTGAGCTCCAGGACACAGGGCCATTTCCTTCCCGGTCTGCTAGAGTCAGGCTGCAGCGGTCTGCTGACGCTAGGTTCAGTTGATGTCAAGGCTGAGCATGTAAGCCTAGCACGTGCATGCATACACACAGAGAGGCAGCCAACCACCAGTAAATACAAACAAACACATGAATGATGTCTTACAGGTATCGCACATACACAAACAACAGTAACATAAACACAAAAAACACAAATGGCCTGATTCCATTCTTGTCATTTAATCAGGTTCAAAGCTTCCTCGAAAACATCACACCCCTATACAAACACATGCAAACAGGGTCTCTCTGCTGTGTAGTCCAAATTTATAATCTCACCCGTAGCCAACCCTCAGACATTCTGGTCTCTCCAGTATCCAGCACCAAGACCTATGGACTCTCCAGTACTACCAAGTCCCTTATCCAGGGGTGAGGTCTTCCAGATCTTTTACCTTTCTTGCCAACTGGAAGTTCACAGTTATCATACCACCAACACAGAGAACACACAGAGGAAAATATAGTTTAACAAGAGGATGAAATGGACTGAGGTGACCAGGTGCAGGATTCAGCCAGACAAGCATGCTGACCAGAAGCTTATTTACACATAAGTAACCCTTTTTATCTTCCCTTCCCTCCCTTTCCCCAGCTTTGGCCATTTCCCTAAAAAATCTTGTAGCAAGTTTTGCACAATCTCACAAGCCCCTTCAAATATTGTTTGTTCTTCCCATTAGACCCAAGATGATGTTCCCCTTTCTTATCAGTTACAAAGCCGTGGCTGAGTCTTCTCAAGGCTTTGAGCAGTTCCTTAAAAGGCCCATCAGCCAGCAACCCGAGAGCTCTGGTTTTTGCTATTGTCTTTTTTTTTTTTTCCCCAGGCTGTAGGTATCTTGGTCTTTATCTCGTTACTTGTTTGTTTGTTTGTTTGTTTCTCTTGTCCTACTTTTATACTGAATACTCATTAACCATTTCAAATATTCCTACATTCACTGGCACTGACTAAAAGAAAAACCCAGGAACAAAGCAGGGGACCAAGGAGATGAGGTAGAGCTGAACAGAACTAAGACAGAAGCAGAACTGAGCATCACAACATGACAAGGTCTGAGAAACCAGGTTAAAGTAAAACCAAGAAATCCCCTTAGAAAAGCATCTTGTTGCATCCTCAGCTAGACAAACTATTCAGTCATTGAGACTCTCTCTATAAACAGCCATTTAATCCTCTCCTTTAAATATTCTGATAGCATGGACGTTATCAGTAGGAATGACTTGAAAGTCCATGATTTAACTTTCTGAAATGTAACCCTTTGTGCATGTATTTTTCTTTCCTTTCCGAAACCAATTTCCCTCTTCAAAAAATGTTTTCTGTTCTCAGTAGGCTTAATCCTTACTTTCTGTGTTACCATGTTTCAAGAGTATATCTTCATCACAGATCACTGTCTGGGAAAATAATCTCAATAATAATAATAATAATAATAATAATAATAATAGTGCTGCATGAAGCTAGTTGAATATGGCTAAATTCCAAGAGCACCATAAGCTTCAACAAATGTTGGCCAGACTGTACTAAATATGTGTCTGCAACTTCAGGAATATCAGAACTCTTCAGTCAATAACCATAGACTGCTGCTTTCAGATTTCTTCTTCTTCTTTTTTTTTTTTTCCATCTCAACAAATGAACACTCAGACTTATGTGAATGGCAGATAAAATACACAAAAGTACTGCAATAAGCACCAACTCAAACTCATTGTGCATGATTATACAAAGTGTCAGAAAGCAGTGAGGGCCAGCTGTTCACTAAGGGATTGAGAGCCGAGTGCCATAACATGCCAGCAGGGCAGAGGCCCAGAGGCCTTGACAGCCAGGACCCAGTCCTACTGTACCTGAGCAGGACAAGCAGAGCAGGCCCAGGCATGAAATCCAATTCAACCAAGAGTCCAGATCATCAAGCAAATTAACAGTGATAGGGTAGATATGAGGTTAAGCCAGAAGGTCAATCAGGTCAGGTTCAGGATCATGTCTGGTAAAAGTAACCAGGGTCAGACACACTCCAGTCATCATGTGACAGGACCATAGTGACAAGAAAAGCCTGGGGTCCAAAGATGTTAAGGGATTGGAAGATCTTTCATATCTGGAGAGGCTGAGAGAGCTATGTAGCCTGGAAAAGAGAAGACTCTGGGGGATCTCATCAATGTATATAAAAACCTGAGGGGAAGGAATGAAGAAGAGGGAGCCAGACTCTTCTTGACAGTGCCTGGATAAGGGACAAGAGGCAATAGGCACAAATTAACATGAAATTCCATCTTAAACACAAGAAAATACATTGTTACGGTTAGGGTGGTGAAACACTGGATTAGGTTGCCCAGAAGGGTTGTGGAGCCTCCATTCATGGAGATGCAGAGACCAACTAGACAAAGTTCTGGACAACTTGCTCCAGCTGATCCTGCTTGAGCAGGGTAGGATGGACTAGATGATCTCAAGAGGTCCTTTCCAACCTCAATGTTTATACGATTCTGAGGTCAAGCCAAGAAGTCAGTCTGCAGGTCAGTCTGCAGGTCAGGGTTCAACGACTGGGGCCAATGGCCAGACGAGGCACAACAGTTGACTGAGGTGGAGACTGGCACTCCTACAGAGTATTTCAGGCAGAGACAAATAGCGACATGTTACGTTACCAGCTACCCAACATGTGACTTCATTGTTGCCCAGTACAGGGGACACCTACATGGCATCTGTTGCAAATAAGCAAGGATGTGAGATCTGATCCAATCTGAAGTGTCACCAGTGGATAATCCAGGGTCTTGTGTTGTTTCTCAAGTCCTGGTCTTGTTTCTTCGTGTGGATGAAAGAACTTCCTGCTTCCTCTCCCCTTAATGCCCCCCCTCCTTTTTTNNNTCTGTCTTCTGTGCTTCTACACTGTTGCCAGGCTCTCCCTACAAGCTCTGAGGTATTATACAGAACTAATTCCTTACATCATCTACACATCTAAAAGCCAGCCATCACTTCACATCTTTTCTGAATCATTGTGGTCTTCAAAGTGCTTCACTACAGTTATCACTCAGGTTAATATGCAAGTAATACAATCTTTGTTATAACATCAGCCATTTCTTATTTCCATTTCCTTACCTGGCTGCTCTTCACTGGGTTGTTTTGGGGCCTGTAATACCTTTGAATAAAAATGCCTTCTGCTGATATGTAAAGCCCATTTGTGACTTGTGATGGACTGGAAAAGATTTTTAAGGATTTCCATATCTTGAAGGTCTGTCAATATTTATTTCCTGGGTTTCATTCAATTGGTGCATAAATAGGAATGCTGAAGAGGGAAACCATTTTGTAATGTATCAAAAAGTACTGAAATGATCATTTCAGGAGTAGTAAGTTAAAATACCTCATATGTTTATATTAACATGGTCTGCCTTGTGTCTGTAATTATCTCAACATTTGTATCCACAAAGCGTTTAGAACCTGTTTGCATAAAATCCATTCAATAAATATTTTTGCAAATCAAAAAAAAAGAATCATGTTGGATCTTATGCCTGTCAGTAATTCAGCAGTAATTCTTCCTCTGACTCTGTGTGGTGGTTTCACCCAGCTAAACAGGTGGCCTCCACCACAACCGCTCGTTCACTCCCCCTCCTCAAAGAAACAGGGGGAGAAAATATGATGGACCAGGGCTTAAGGGTTGAGATAAGGACAAGCAAGTTACTCACTAATTATCATCACAGGCAAAACAGACTCAACATAGGGAGATTAGTAGAATTTATTACTATAACTAGCGAACTAGAGCAGTGAGAAACTAAAAGCAAACTAAAAACACCTTCCCCCCATCCACCCTCTTCTACCTCCTCCCCCCGAGTGGCACAGGGGAACGGGGAATGGGGGTTGCGGTCAGTCCATATCACTGTGTCTCTGCAGCTCCTTCATGGTCGCTCTCTGTTCCCCTGCTCCAACGTGGGGTCCCTCCCACGGGATGCCATCCTTCCCGAACGGATCCTGCGTGGGCTTCCCACCGGCTGCAGCTCTTCAAGAGCTGCTCCAATATGGGTCCGTACCACGGGGTCCATCCTTCAGGAGCAAACTGCTCCAGCATGGGTCCCCCACGGGTGGCAGCTCCCACCGGATCACCTGCTCCTGCGTGGGCTCCTCTCCACGGGCTACAGGTCCGGCCCGGAGCCTGCTCCTGCGGGGGCTCTCCATGGGCTGCAGCCTCCTTCAGGCCAGATCCACCTGCTCCACCGTGGTCTCCTCCACGGGCTGCAGCGTGGAAATCTGCTCCACCGTGGTACACCATGGGCTGCAGGGGGACAGCCTGCTCCACCATGGTCCTCACCACAGGCCGCAGGGGAACTTCTGCTCCAGCGCCTGGAGCACCTCCTCCCCCTCCTTCTTCACTGACCTTGGTGTCTGCAGGACTGTTCCTCACTCCTCTCACTCCCAGCTGCAGTTGCGCAGCAGTTTTTTCCCCTTCTTAAATATGCTCTCACAGAGGCGCAAACAACTTCGCTCATTGGTTCGGGTCTGGCCAGCAGTGCGTCCCTTTTGGAGCCGGCTGGAGCTGGCTCTTATCTGACATAGGGCAGCTTCTGGAATCTTCTCATAGAAGCCACCCCTGTGGCCCCCCTGCTACCAAACCTTTACCACGTAAACCCAATACACTCTGGCATGCAAATGTATTCATCATATTTATGGACGAAGAAAAAGGAGGATTTTATTTTAACACAAAGTTTCTTTAGAACTAATGGCAAATTGTTGCCTGCATCATAACCTGCATTTTAGTTGCCTGAACAGTGACAAAACAAGAACTATATTCAGTTCTACTGTGTTTATTTCTCATTGATTTTGTTAACAGATATCAACAGAAACTTCTAAGTTCAGCACACAAGCATTTCTTACAAATACATCACTGTCTCCTCATCTTTTCTCTACATTTATCTCCCTATATTGAAGTCTGCTATAGGCACTGTAACTCTGTAGATAAGATAAAAACAGTTAAAAAAGTAGATCTTTACAATATCATTGCGGGCTCCCATTTTCTGTCTAATGTCAATCTCAGTTTCTGAAATTCTTCTATTCTAAACCCAAAGGCACTGGACATACTTAGTTATGTTACTATTCTGGCTCCTTATCTCTGTCATGGTGTCTGTAGCCTGTGCTTCATTGAACTGTATGAAAAACTTAGTTACGAGGAACACGCTATAGATCTGTTAAAAAAATAGGCCAAAAAGCACATGCAGTAGAACATGACACGTCTTAATGACATAATTGATATAGCTGGTAGTTTAAAACTTATATTACTGTGATCCTAATTAACTTAGATTACTTTAACAATATTCTCTCTGCCTGTTATATAGCTAGAATGTAGCTCATTAAGAAATACTATTTTAAAAATATATTAAAAAATGTAAGTCCTTAATCATTAAAAAATATGTTGCTGGTTATGAAACAATTCTTACTCAAGGCATATTATGATTTTTCTGAACCATGTATTTTAACTCTTGTATTTAATATAATTCATCTAGAAAAATACAGCTGTGAATTCCATTTATAGAATGGATTGACTATAAATTAAAAGTACTGTGAGTGCCAAAGAAGCTCAAATAATTTTCATATAAGTTCTTGCTATCCTGAGAAAAGGAGGTAAAGCTATGATAATATTTAAATGTCAGTTGATGGCTTAAATATTATTTTTTTTAAAGTGTATCAAGATCCTCAGTAAAAGGATTCTTCTTGAGTCCCTACATTTAAATAGATGATATTCACTATAATTCACTATCTGAAAGATACATATATAACAAATTAATGTTAACAAACACTGACTTCTTTATGTTACTGATTTTTTTTCCATTAATACCCTTAAAACAACACTATATGCATTTTGTTTTCCTTTTAATTGCTGCTGACAAGAAACGTAGATATATGAGGATGGGTATCACTCCTAGAGACAGTAAGTTGCTTTCATAACAGAAAAACAGAACTTTACATGATGACAGAAAAAATGCTAGCATATGTATATATTCAGTTATATTCGTCTCAGCAAAAGAATACTTAGATATAAAATTAAATGCAATGAAATAGAAGAATAAGCTAATATTAACATAATTTTGAAATAAAATATAATAATTAAAAGGAAAATTCCATGCAAAAAAGGGCTAAAGTAATCTGTTTGTATCTATAGCTCATAGTAAGAGTATGTATTATCATACTATATGTAATTAATCTTTCATGATTTTCCTTAAAGACTCATTTTTCTCAAACCTTCCTCTAAGTTTATGTTAGAAGCACAGTTTCTTAAAAATCTTAACCCCAAATTTCACTTTATTTTTCTCTCATTTTATTTAGTGAGCTTGTTACATAAAAGGGATTAAAACTCAGTTTACTTCCCAGTGCAGAGCAATGAATTATATTCAACATTAGTAGCAACGGCTAAGAATTTGCACTTCTGAGAAAGTTCAGTATGTGAACTGCATGATCACTAGGTGTTTTTGTTTGTTTGTTTGTTGTTTTAAATTAATGTGTGATCTTAGATTTCATAATGAATATAAACACATTCTAGGACAGTTTGAAATGGATTTGTAAGAAAAATGAAAGACAAAAAGACAAAGCACAACAAGATAGCTTCCAGGAAAAAAAAACAAAAAAACAAAAAAACAAAAAAACAAAACCTGCAGAAAACATATCAATCTGAAAAAAAAAATCAAACAATAACTAAAAAATAAACCTCCATTTACTTTATATTTTGTTTATAAATAGTGCAAAAATGCAAAAATCTAGATTAAAATTCTTACGTGGAGATCTCTATAAAGATGCACAGTGCTAAAGTGCTGAGAAATGAACAAAGGCAAGTTCATTAAGCAGTAATTTTAATGTTTTAATAGTTTTAAATATAAAAAGTTTCTTTGCTGTGTTTTTCACTCAAACCAGCAATTCAAAATCTATCACAATAATTTCTCTATGTTCAATATCTGTATTATTTTTCTCCCTTGACATAAACTTTTTTTCCCTAATTCAAAATTCCCTAATACAAAATCATTATAACAGTATATTAGAATTTGAAAATTACAATTTGTGAAATGCACAAGTATATGAAACCATTGTTTAGACAAAATGCTAGTAGTCAGGAATTATTACTCCTTGGATAGCAGATCAGAGGAGACATTAGAGACGCCCTAGGAACTAAATACCAAGAAATAATGGGATATAAGCTTGTATTTGTGATCCTCGTAAAAATATTCTAATTCATTATCTGATATATATAGTTTTTGTCACTGGATTCTAGATAATATATGCATAATTTTAGCAAACTGCTCATCAAAAGTTTTAATCGTTCACTAAATGTTAGCTAGTCTTAGGACCAAGTAATGATTGAATAACTTGAATGCAAATGTGTGAATCTGTGCAATTACTTTGTAAACTTCATATTCTGTTCCAGTGAACTTAGTTCTGTAGTGTCTTTAATGAAATCTGTGGTACTTCTGGTTACCAAATCTTAGATTTCTGAAAGTGAGGTGTCTAAAGTTCAGGTAGTCATTAAAAACTTACTTTTAGTCAGTGAAGAAAAATAGACACCTCCAGCAGAAGATTCTTTTTATCATAATCCAACACATATGAGTAACAGTCTTGAGGCACCTATTACTTCTCTGACTGCTAAGGGAGACTATGTGGATAGATTAAATTTAGACACATTTTTTTGTTTTTTTGGTTTTTTTTTTTTTTTTAATATATATTTCTGAAGCTAAGAAGGTAAACCACAAACTACTGTCTTTCACATAAAAGAATAATACAGTTGTATTTATATGTATTTATGTATAATACGTGTGTACTTTTGTGTGTGTGTGTGTGTCAAAGAATTAAAGAGATTTGTTTTATTACAAGAGGAGCCAGGAATTTTCAAAGGAAACCAAGGCACTTTCTGGAATAATATTTATGAGGACCATATTTATCTTTGAGCAACAAGAATTCATCAGAAAATAAAGGAATGTTTTTACCCCTAAAAGTACTTGAGCAGCTTTCTAATAAATTTAACAGAGGATTTGTATCTTTCTAGGAAAGATGAAGACATACATCGTTATTGTCTGTAATAACAGGAGGATGAAACTGTTGCTTGAGATTGTAGCAGTCTGCTTCCTACAATTCCAGTAAGCTGCCTTGACATTTTAAGCTGTATTTCCAAAGATGTTAAGAAGAACTTCAGTTTTTAACTGCTGCACAGGTAGGCAGCTCGATCCTACATAAGAACTTTCCTCATTCACAATTTACTTATTCTCTCACTTCTCTCAAGTTGTCCTACAGTATGCTACATTTTTAGAAAAGAATTATTAAATTGGTTTCCACAGTAAAACTTCTTTAGGGAAAAATATTTGCCTTTCATCTCTGTGATTAGTAACCTCATGCAAATTTCAGGTGGCCTGATTAGATTTTTTGTATCTGTGTGAGCAGTTTCCAAGCTTCTAACTTGCCATGAAATACGTTGATGGACAGAAATTCTTTAAGATAAAAATGGCTAGCAGTTGGAGAAAATGTGCTTAAGCTACTGCAAGGAGAACTATCTCCATAAGACATGCTCAATCGACTTAGTTAATGTACTCGTAGTTCTTATTAGAGCACAGAACAGGAACAATGACAGCAAGACCTCAAAACGTTGCTTCTGATACAGTGTTATTTGTGAATCTTGATTATAAACACCACCTTTAATAAACTGTGAGCTTTGCTTACAAACAATATGATATCACTCTTAAAGCAACTGATTTAATTGTGCCCTTTTAAATATTGATAGAAAACTTGATCAGAGAATTTGATACTAAATGCTACTGGGCACTGAGTAAAATTCCAAACTCGTTTCCTCTTTTTCTTTCTCTTTTTCTTTTTTGTTTCTTTTTCTTTTTTCTTTTTCTTTTTCTCTTTCTCTTTCTCTTTCTCTTTCTCTTTCTCTTTGTTTTCTTTTTCCTCTTCCTTTTCCTTTTCTTCTTCTTCTTCTTCTATTCTTGGATTCAGAAAACAGAAAATGATTTATTTTACCAGAAATAAAATTGAAGGTCAAAATTAAGCAGTTTTCAGGGATAGTTGTAATTAGATAAGGTTAAAACACCACAGAACTTATCTGTCTTCTATCTTTAATTCCCGGTCTTTAAGAACCTTCTGAACTTGCCCTACTGCTTTATTCAGATGTAATCATCCCCCTTCAATAAAACTCTAATTTAAAGTGAATTCATTACAGTAGGTGACTTATTTAAATAGGTGAAAATGAATGCCTCTGAGCATAGCACTGTATGTTCTAAAATGAATGTAAAGCCTTACAGATAAGCTATAACACTTCTCACAACTGAATACAATAAATATCTATATCTATAGATATGTATGTATAAGATATGTATCTATAAGGAAATATATATATGCCTATATAAATAAAATTTAGGATGGAGTCTATCAAAGTGTTTTGTAAACATGTTAAAAGTGTCCCTCAAATATTAGAATGTAAGAAAATGCTATTTTATTTTATTTCCCTTTATTTTTCAGATGAATATTAGTTATAAAAAAAAATGCAGACAGGCTAAATTTCTTACAGTCATGTAGTGACTCAAAAACAGATACAAAAGAAAAGAACTTGGGATTCTGAACTCATATTCTGCCTGTAATTAACAGGATACAACAAAGCTGATTTTCAATTATTTTGCACTTCATGCAGTCATGTATTCATGCAGTGTAGCTATAAACCCCAACATAATTTTTGATTTGATGGCATTCTAAGTGTATTTTTATTCATCCTGGTCAATATACCAGTAACTAAAGATACTGAACACCTTGGATAAAGACACTGAAGCATATTATCAAAATTTAGTGGTGAACTATATTTGCATTTAAAGCTATAGGACAGCGGAAAATCAGTTCTCCTGCCTCCAAGAGGGATATCAGTATTGCTACAAATAAAAAAAGGCAATGTTTGTAGGAAAATATATGCTCCTTCATTAAACCAGATGTGCATTCAGAAAAATTGAGAAGTTTTCAGGCATGAAAATCCTTTTTGAGATTTGAAATAGAAACAACAAACTTAAAATTACATGCAGGCTGAGAACAATTTGTTTCAAGTTTAAGTATGTTAATCATTGAGATAGCTTGATAGAAGACATCATCTATAGCCATATAAGGGAAAGAAAGTGTTTCTAACAGAAAATATAAGGATATCATTATCCCTCATGAAAGAAGAGATATTATCTGATTAATAATAGGGGTTGACACTAGTGGCGTACAGGGCATACTGTAAAATGTAAAACCAGTGTCACCATTGAGATTACATTTACCCATTTGACTTATGAACATAGATTCTAGTCTGCATTTTCGCCTCTTGAATACAGTAACCTTAGTTAAATACTGAGTAACTGTTTTATGAGAAATATTCTTAAATTTATAATTGTGTGCTGGAGATGTTACTGTTTTCTTAGACTTACTTACAGGGACCTTTGCGGAGTGATATGAAGATTCTATCCTTCATATTCCTCCAATCATATGATAAAATAAGGAAGAATAATACATGCTTTTCTGAACATAGTTCTGTCTGGAATTGAGCCAGTTTCTCAGCTCCAAGGCTACATCAGTGCAGAAGCAGTATGAGATAAATGGAGATGACTATGGGACTATGGGATAAAAGATCCATACTAAAATTTATTCCATATGCAAATCACTAGTTTCAATGTATCATGTTCTTTATCAGTTGTCTCTGAGTTGATCCTTACAAAAGTGATATGTGTTTAGTCCTGATTAGAAGCTCCTACTGTTACAACTGTAAGACTCTACAGGTAATCTCAATAATTTCCTGCTTTTACAATTTTTATACACTTACTCTTATAGAGGAGTGGCTACTATGTCTGATAATATATTTAATCTGAGAAATGAGTTGTAAAGTATAACTATGATTCTTAACATGTGAATTCTTGATGACTAACATTTCTTCTGATAGGACCTATATTCAAATGTGAAAGGCAGTGCAATTGAAAGACTGATACATACTTTGCACAGAAAGAATTTGGAAGTGTAAGCATACGTGGAAGGACAGTGTCTGCTTCTTTAAGGTGTCATGGTTTTGGCTCGGACAGAGTTAATTTTCTTCTTAGAGGCTCACACAATGCTGTATTTTGGATTTTTGATGAAAATAGTGGAGGTGGTTTTGGTTGTTGTGGAGCAGTGTTTACATAGAGCCAAGGACTTTTTTGCTTCTTGTGCTGGCCTGCCAGTGAGGAGGCTGGGGGTGTGCAAGGAGCTGGGAGGGGACACAGCCAGGGCAGGTGATCCAGACTGACCAAAGAGATACTCCACACCATATGACGTCATGCTCAGCAATAAAAGCTGGGGTAAAGAAGGAGGAAGGGGCTGGGGGGGGTGATGTTGGGAGTGATGGCGTTTGTCTTCCCAAGAAACCATTACACATGATGAGCCCTGCTTTCCCGGCAGTGGCTGAACACCTGCCTGCCCATGGGAAGTAGTGAATGAATTCCTTGTTTTACTTTGCTTGCATGCAGCTTTTGCTTTACCTGGTAAACTGTCTTTATCTGAACCCATGAGTTCTAGCACTTTTACCTTTCTCATTCTCTCCCCCATCCCACCTGGGGAGAGTGAGCGAGTGGTTGTGTGGCACTTAGCTGCCTGCCAGGGCTAAACCACAACAAAAGAGTAGCTAGTCAAAGTAGCCACAAACCAGAACATACAAAGACAAACTTGACAGATGCATGTTAAGTGAGGTCATGGTAAGAACAAACCCAGCACTAATTGGTAAGTATTAAGTGAAGTAAAGAGTAAAGAGCACGGCCACTTCCTCCAGCCACTCTGGCCCAAGCACTGCTCCTGTCCAGCTTCTGCACAGTGCCTGGGAACCTGGGGTCTCTGTGCAAGCTTGGGGATGCAGCTGCCACTTTTCCCTTGACACGTTCAATCAGTAACAAAGTTGAGCACGTATCCCAGAGACACACACAGACAAGGAGAGGACACTGACACAACTGGTCACACAGGCTGCCCCAGCCAAGGGCTGCTACCAGCAGCGCGTACACACAGAATTCCTGTAAAACATAGACAAAGACAGCTGAAAGTCCTTCCTCTTCTCCATCTGGTAGAGACAGAAGTTCACTAGTGAAGGCAGACACACAGCACTCTCTAGGTTCACAAGCACGCACGCATTTGTGGATCCTTCGAGTACCAACACGGCTCCTCTGTCCATTCAGCACCCCCACTCAGATCCCAGGCCCCCTTACCCACATCATGGGTCAACTACTCACTAGGTAGTCCAGCTTGGAATTCACTGCAAACATGCACACACTTGCACACTCATCCCTCATGCACACTACATTTGCAAGTTCACCTTGGCATACCAGCACAGACCCCCTGCCCATTTGATACGCCAGACCAGACCAGAGGCCCCCACTACTGCCTGGCTAGTCCGCTTAAAATTTGCTAGTGACAACACATGTACACTCCCCCCACACCAGGCTGGGGAAGATGCAGACGCTTGGCCACCTCCCAGCAGCTGGCACTAGGCACAAAGGCTGTGTACCACAGCGGAGCAGATTTCCATGCTGCAGCCTGTGGAGGAGACCACGGAGGAGCAGATGGATGTGGCCTGAAGGAGGCTGCAGCCCATGGAGAACCCCCACAGGAGCAGACTCTGGGCCAGAGCTGCAGCCCATGGAGAGGAGCCCACGCAGGAGCAGGTGATCCGGTGGGAGCTGCCACCCGTGGGGGACCTGTGCTGGAGCAGTTTGCTCCTGAAGAACAGACCCCATGGTACGGACACATATTGGAGCAGCTCTTGAAGAGCTGCAGCCTGTGGGAAGCCCACGCAGGATCCATTTGGGAAGGATGGCATCCCGTGGGAGGGACCCCATGTTGGAGCAGGGGACAAGAGCGACCATGAAGGAACTGCAGAGACGAAGCGATATGGACTGACCGCAGCCCCCATTCCTCTTTCCCCTGTGCCGCTCGGGGGGAGGAGGTAGCAGAGGGTGGATGGGAGGAAGGTGTTTTTAATTTGCTTTTAGTTTCTCAGTGCTCTAGTCTGCTAGTGATAGTAATAAATTATACTAATCTCCCTATGTTGAGTCTGTTTTGCTCGTGACGGTAATTNGCAGGGAGGAACAAAGAGAGGTGGTAGGCAGAAAGGGGTATAAAAAAGGCAGTTGCATGTAAAACAGGGCTGGTCAGTGTGCTTGTATGGTTGAGTCCTACTCTTGATCACCACAACCTGTCCTATTTTGATATTAAATCCTTTATTAACTATCCCTCTTTATAATCTCACTCTCTGTCCTCTGCGTGTGGGTGTACTGCAAAGACAAAGTGCGAGCAACTAGGGGGACTGGCGTGAATGGACTGGGTGCCAGCAACTGGAGTCAGACCAGGAGTGTGGGCAGTGGAGCCAGTGGGGACTCCGTGCCTGCTATTGGAGTGAGTGAGGTCTTGGACGCTAGTCAATGGGTCTCTGTAGTGGCAGCTGGAGCGGGGCTGTGGGCCACACCTTGTGTGCCTGGTGCTGGCTGCTGGGGAGCAGAGAGCGAGTGCATGTTTCTTCCCTAACCTGGTGTGTGTGTGTGTGGGGGGGGTGTATTCATTGACAAACTCCACTCTGGAGCAGGCAGAGAGTAGGGACCTGTGGGGCAAGTGATAGGGGCTGGGATCCAGGCAAGGGTGCCAGGCAGACTGAGGGGTTGTGTCGGTGCTCAGGGCATCTGCAAATATGTGTGTGCTGGAGAGCCTGGAGATGTTATGTGTGTGTTGGCGCCAGAGACCTGCTGTCTTTTCCAGTCCAAAAGAATGAGGGGACCTGGCTGCCTGTGCTGGTGTTTTACTTGAGTCTTGTCAAGGGGGGCTGTTGAAGTCGGTGCCTGGTCTGTGGCTGTCTGTGTGACTGACCATATCAGTGTCCTCTCTATCTCCCCCCTCCCGGGATATGTGTTCAGCTTTGCTACTGGTTGAATGTTGTTACAGGTGGAAAAAAAAAATGATATGCACTTCACTTGGAAGAGAGAAGCAGCAATATGATTTATTGATAAAGCTTATGTGACTTAACAGCTTCATTGATGGCAAGGTACACCTGATTACAATTGGAAGATACACTTAATTGCACACAATATAAAAGATGCTATATATTATTCAAAAGCACTACATGAAAGACATTATATACTACATAGAGACTACATAAGAAAGTGAGTGAAGTTACATTACATCAAGAAAACCCTCCCATTAAGTCATGAGGTTCAGAGTGGACCCCCTTGCTTTCTAAACTACTTGAACCAAAGAGGTAAGAAGCCCAAGAGCGGCTGAATCCACTCCTAGTCCCAGACTTGGTCAACTGTTTATGTCTAAAAGATTATATGCATTACAAGAATCCTTTATACTGCTTAACTAAGATTATGAAGTGTAATCACAAAGCACCATTACAGTGTGTTAGCATGCTATTACTTTCCCAATCCACTTACTGACTATCTGTACTGATAAGGGTCCTCTCAATCTGCAGAAGTAACCTTGGGAGGTGTTCCTACCCAAGAGGAGGTCCCAACTTGCAGCCCGCTGTTTTGTCAGAAGAGCTCAAAGGGCTGCTCACCCATTTATGGGTTAAAATGATTGATTTGTGGTCATATTTGCATACTAATATTAGTTTCTTCCAAATTTGGCTTGAGTCGGACTTTCTTCCACATTTGGCCAGCACTGTAGTTGTGTGTGTGTGTGTGTGCGTTGGTCAAATCAGCCCTTAGCTATTTGTCTTCTGTCTCCTGAAATCCAGGATACAACCATCCCTACCAGACACATCCATCACAACTGCCACTGATGGTTATCTGCTTAGGCCGGATGCACTGCTTAAGCAGGGAAGCTGGAGAAGCAGTACACTGTCACAAATGTGCAAAGGGGAAAGCAGCAGCTGCATCACTTGGCCTAAGGAGAGACCCTGGGTCCTTGAGCACTACACTGAGCTCCAGTGCCCTGGAGAGGACGTGGGCCAGAGCAGATGGAGAAGACTGCCACTCCTAACATCCCTTAACAGGAGATATCCCTTCATACATGAAAAGCCATAAAGAAAAGCCAAATGAATTGCTTCAAGGGTCTTAAAATTGGGGTTTATCAGCAAAGAACATTTTTTTTCGTGAGACAAAGTGAGTTTCAGAATACATTTTCGTTCTGAATGAAGATAAAATTTTAGAACTGAGATTTTTTTTTTTTTTTTTAAGATGCTTCACACATGTGCCAAGTATGCTTGGCTCTACATTATAATCTGATCCTAAGACATCTCTGTGTATTGCAGTATAGAATCATAGAATCGTTTAGGTTGGAAAAGACCTATAAGATCATCAAGTCTAACCATTAAGTCCCCCCACCCCCAAAAAAAGTAAAAAAAGTGTGCTTTGGTAAGCTTAAAATATAAATTTTTCAGCTGATCATAAACAAGGAGGAAGATGAGAAGAAGATGCAGACACAGTAGCAGAAAACTACACTTCCATGATGAGTGCTAACAGAGTGCATGTGTTCTTACACTGCTTTTTCTAATTCTTGGTTTGTTTTTCCTTCCTGAAGACTTACAAAACATCATGGTTGTAAACTTTCTGGAGAAGTCGTTCTCCCCCTGTCCCTTCAACACTACCAAGCCCACCACTAAACCATGTCCCTAAGCACCAGATCCACATGTCTCTGATATACCTCCAGGAAGGTGGACTCCACCACTTCCATGGGCAACCTCTTCCAATGCTTAACCATTCTTTCCATGAAGAAATTCTTCCTAATACTCAATCTAAACCTCCCCTGGTGCCACTTGAGGCTGTTTCTTCACGTCCTATCATTTGTGATCTGAGAAAAGAGACCGACACCCACCTTGCTACAACCTCCATTCAGGTAGTTGTAGACAGTGATGCAGTCTCCCCTCAGCCTCCTTTTTTTCCAGATTAAACAAATCCCAGTTCCCTCAGCTGCTCCTCATAAGTCTTGTTTTCTAGACCCTTCACCAGCTTCATTGCTCTTTCCTGAACATATTCCAGCAACTCAATATCCTTCTTGTAGTGCTGAGTCCAAAACTGAATGCAGTACTCATGGTGCAGTCTCACCAGTGCTGAATAAGAGGTACAATCCCTTCTCTTGTCCTGCTGGCCACACTATTTCTGATGCAGGCCAGGATGCCTTTCGTCTTTTTGACCACCTGGGCACACTGCTGTGTCATTGTAAGCCAGCTGTCAAGCAGCACCCCCAGGTCTTCTTCTGACAGGCAACTTTCCAACCACTCTTCTCTGAGCCTATATCGCTGCATTGGTTTGTTGTGACCCAAGTACGGCACCTGGCATTTAGCTTTGTTGAATGTCATGCAATTGGATGTGGCCCATCAATCTAGCCTGTCCAGATCCCTCTGCAGAACCTTCTTACCCTCAAGCAGATCAACACTCCCACCCAACTTGATGTTGTCTGCAAACTGACTGAGGGTGCACTCGATCCCCTCATCTAGATTGTTGATAAAGATGTTAAACACACCTGGCCCCAATATTAAGACACCGGGGAACCCCACTTGTGACTGGCCACAAGCTGGATTTAACTGTATTCACAGAGACCCTTTGGGCCTGACCATCCAGGCAGTTTTTTACCTAGTGAATAGTATATTCAGCCAAGTCATGAACAGCCAGTTTCTCCAGCAGAAGGCTGTGAGAAACAGTATCAAATGCCTTGGTAAAGTCCGTAAAATGCAACATCTCAAGCCTTTCCCTCATCCACTATGCGGGTCGTCTTATCATAGATGAAGATTAGGTTAGTCTGGCAGTACCTGCCGTTTATAAACCCGTGCTGACTGGATCTGATCACCTGGTTGTCCTGTATGTACTGTGTGATGCAGTCAAGATGATCTGCTCCATAACCTTCCCTGGCACCAAGGTCAGACTGACAGGCCTGTAATTCCCCAGATCCTCCTTCCTGCCCTTCTTGTAGATGGGAGTCACATCCACCAACCTCCAGTCACCTGGGACCTCCCTGGTCAGACAGGACTGCTGATAAATTGTTGAGAATGACTTGGTAATCACTTCCATCAGTTCTTACAGCAAATAGATCCAGATGGCAGCCATGCTAGATAAATTTTGTGTGATACTATTTTTTTTCAGTAATGTGGGGAAGAGTCCCTAATCAGCCTTTTAAAGTGACAGCAAAGCTTGAAGAATGAATATATTTATTTGATTCTGCTATCCGTCAATGCTTTGAGACTAGGAGTACATAGCCTACTTCCAGCTGAGACTATGCATTGCTAGTTACATATGTGCATTACTTAATGTATTGTCTGGTCCACTGTTCTGTTACATATTATGGAATTCTTTTGTTGAATTTATCTAAACTTTTGGGCTAATTTTTATTAGATTTTATAAAATAAATATAATACATTGCACATAGTACTCAGGTAAAAATGCAGTTAATCTATTTACAGATATTTCAAAGTAGATAGGACTTAACTTAGGGCAGCAAGCCTATTTGAAGGATCCAAAATATGTTGCTTGCATTGAAAAAACAATCCATTTTCTCCATCTGCAATATACAATCATAATTCCTCCAACAGGTAAATAAGTTATTTGTTTTAGAACTCATTTGTTTAGAATACATGGTGTTTTTTGTTGGCTTTATGAGGGCAATATTTTTATATACTTACAGACAAGATAGTAAACATCAGGCCAGTGAACTGGAAAATCAGAATAACTATGGTACTTATAATATAATATTACTGCCCAATGGGACTTTTATTAGCCACTAGCTGTAACAAAAAAGCATTACAATATAACTTATGGTATATATAATTTTAAACATTCAGTAGTATTCTATGACCATCAAGAAAAAAAGTCATAATTTTTGCATAGCTGCACACTGATATTCAAAATTCTTTCTATAAAAACAAATCAACAGACTGGAAATTAGTTTCATGAACTGAAAATGGCTCATTCTATCTGAAGTAATTGATTCATAAAAGTCAGGGACATATGCATTCAAATGGGTTTAATCAAATGTTTAATCAATAACAACCAAAGATGAATTAAATCCAACATCAGGTGATTCAAATGAACATTGCTACAGGAAGTACAGAGTTTGAGATACAAACTGCAAATCATTCTGAGTCAAAGTCAGACAAGGACTTTTAGGCATTACTTCTCTTGATGGCTGGATAACTGTTACTTAATTGTTCACCAGTTCCTTCACTCTCTACATACTTACTCATATTAAAGCTTAATTCAGACTAAATGTAGATCTCCCTTACTACTACTTTCCCATAGTGCCTATAGAAGAATACAGATTCACTGTTAAAGGTGGCAAATAATCCATGCCATATAAATAGAACTCCACAGTAAAGCATACTCAGCTATATAAACATCTTAGATCCAAATTCCTACATCTGACTTGTACACTTGTAAAGCTCTCATCCAGCAGTTCTCTTTGTGTTCTGCTGTTAAAATGAGTTTCAAATAATTGACAGGTTCTTGGAATTAAAGCTTTTAAATGTCAGTTAACTTCTGACTATATAGGGTTATACACTATATCATCTTGCTCTATAATCTCATAGATTCTGAAATTCTGAAAAAAAGCCTAAAGTAAAATATCAGGAAAGTAGAATGGTAAAACTAGGGTTAACCTTTTCAGAGCAATGTCTTTATATTTTTCATGTAATGGCAGTCTGGGTTCTTAAGGGGAAAATATATTACAAACCATACCTTTAAGCAATCAAAGACAACTTTACAATAAAATAAGACATAGAAAATTCTTATGCAAAAATATTGTCATTGGCATAACATGTTAGTCCTTGAGATATCTTTCAATATAAATACTTTCCCTCTCATATTTTGCCACAGCCCAGTACATGTACTCCACATGAACAGCTGCAGTTGGTGTTGTTTTCTCCACACTAAAATGACAACATTCCATGCTCCAAGGACCTGTGAACCAGAGACAGTGCAATAGCTGACTGACAAGCAGGAACGGTCTCAGAGCAAAGAAAGCTTGTGCCCAGTTTCCTAATTAACTGATAGTGAGGAATGCCACCAAACCACAAGTACTCCTAATAGGTCGTGCAAACAAGTGCTAGGTAGTCCATGCAACAGTGGTGTAAAAGGGGTAACACAGAAGGCCCAGAAATGCTGCTTGAACACAGTGATGGTGGTAACACAAAAGGACATGCTCCAGCTCATGTAACTTCTAGATTATCAGAGGCCTTGACTTAAAAGGGACTTTCAAGGGGGATGTAGTCATCAGTTTTCAGCTGCAGGGTGAGCCTGATGTTATTGTCTTAGGTGGGAGCTTGGAGTGACAGTAGCTTCACCTGCATGAGGTCTGCTCTGGTCAAGCTACTAAGCCAGAAGGGGAAGGAGCTAAGGGAGGGGGTGAGCAGACAGCTTAGCATCAGGAAAGATGTGTCAAGCAGACTGCACAGCATCAGGAGGAAAGAGAAAATATCTTTGCAGAGATCTGTCAGGGTCAAGAGCCCAAACTCCATGTCACACAGAAGAAAGAATGACCAAAGCTGCGCTTGAGCAGTGGAAGGACAAAGATTCTGAGGGCAGTGGGAGCTGGAAGCTTGTCATGGTTAGGGTTAGGTAGAAGGGATAGAGCCCAGGTGGTTATGTTCTCAATCATACTGTTAAAGGGAAAAGACTCAGGTAGAATCAGATGCAGCCAGCAGATCAGTTCCTGGTTGCACAGCCCTGCACAGAGCTGCTGTCACATTCAGGGCTTTGGCTCCTACAACTATGAAACCCACTTCAAGGAATGAGAGCTGCTGAAGAGCAATAGGGTTCATCTGATAAAGTGGGGGAACATAGTTGCCTCTTGCTAACACAGTGATGAAAGCTTTAAGAAATGTTCATCAGAGAAAAGTGATCAAAGCATGAAAACAAGTAGAAGAACAGGGATAAGGGAAGCATTCATGGGAAAGGGCAAGGGGGGAGGTGCTCATACTTCCCTTGAGAAAGTGATCTGAGATCCATCTGAAGTGCCGTCACTCTAATGCGTACAGCATGGGAAAGAAACAGGAGGAATTGGATGTCAATGAGAAATTACAGAGTATTGTAAACATATAGCAGGGTAACATGAACAAAAGGCATGTTGTGATGAATGGATAGTAAATCTTCATAAAAGATAGACAGAGAAGGTAAAGAGGGGTTTAAGGAGTGGCTGAATACAGGTTCTGGTTGAACTAATTTGAGGTGCTGTTGTGCTTGTCCTGTAGCTCGTAACTAAAGGATAGCTGGCAGATGATAGTAAATGACAGCTGTGACGATAGTGACCATGAGATGACAGAGCTTAAGATCCTGAGGGAAGTGAGGAAGGCAAATAGCAAAGAATCTGGACTTCAGGAGAGCAGATTTAATCAGGGAACTAGTATGCACAGTTTTGTTTTCCAACATAATCTAATGGCATACAGTAAATTTTCATTTGCACCTTACTAGATGGACTGATGAAAAGTTGTCAGGTAACCGGACTGAAGTGAGTTACTGAAGAATTGCACAAAGCTGAAGGATAAGGATGACCTTAAAAAAAAAAAAAAAGGGTCAAAGAACTTTGAGTTCTTAAGAGAAGAGAGTTATTTAACCTAGTGATGGATATAGATATGAAAAAGAAACTAAAGATGTTGTAAAGGCTGTAAGGCCAGAAAAGATGGCAGGAGAAGTGACAATACAAAGATTTGTTTTGTTCTGTTTTGTTTTCAAGGAAAATCAGTAACCCCATGTTAAGCACATGAAACTGATGAAACTGTCCCAGACATATTATAAATATTTTCAAGATGAAAAATATCACAAACCTTCAACTAGCAAGCTTTAGCGATGACATGACTTCACAATACAACTGTACTTTGAACGCATTTTCAAAGGCATTTGATTTTATTCATAGATATGTGAGCCATATTAAAACAGTTCTGATCAACCAGACTTCCACTCTGAAAACCCACTCCTATTTTTCTGCTTTCTTTTCTGAAAATTCTTCTTTTCTGAAATTCCCTATGCACTCATGAAGTTATGAAAAGTAGATAAGTAGTTCAGATAATACTTGGTTTTTGCTTTTCTTTTTACTTTCTTAAGTATTTTGAGTCAATTATTCTTTTAAAAAATGTGCATAGGAACTCAGCATTTCCAACACTGTTTTTCAATGATTTTCAGACAGCTGAAGGTTAAAATTGTTAAGTAGCACAAAAAGTCAGGTTGATGCATCTAAACTGAAAATAAATTCAAAATTCAGTTCAGAAGCATTTCAAACCTGTTATTTCAGTTCAAAATTCTAGGTCATTGCTTTTTTTTTTCTTTCTTTCATAACTCAGTTAAAGATACTGTTGGCCTTCTTTGCTGAAGGGACACATTGCCCACCCAGACCTTTTCTGCAGTGTTGCTTTCCAGCTGGTGAGCCCCCAGACTTTAGTGGTACATGGGGTTATTCCCTCACTAGGGGTGGGACTTTGCACTTCTCTTTGCTGAACTTTCATGAGATTCCTGTTAAGCCTATTTATAAAGCCTGTCAAGACTCTTCTGAATGACAGTATAACCATTTGGGGTATGAACCACTCTTCCCAGTTCTGTATAATCTGCAAACTTGCTGAGTATGTGCTCTGTCCCATCATCTAGATCCTTAATAAAAACATAAAAGTTATTGTCCCCATTATTAACTTTGGGGTACTCCACTAGTTTCTGGCCTCCAGTTGGGCCATACTGCTGATCACAACTCTTTGAGCCAGTTTTCAGTCCACCCCACTGCCCACTTACCTATCAGGTAGTTCTTCACCTTGTCTATGAAGATGTTACGGGTGACAGTTTCAAAAGTCTTGCTTAGGTTGATAGAAACAACACTCATTACTCTCCCCTCATGCACTAAACAATTAGTTCATGGTAAAAGGCTGTCACACTGGTCAGGTATGATTTACCCTGTGTAAATCCATCCTGTCTACTCCCATTCACCTTCTTGGTCTTCATTTCCTTCAAAATAGTTTCTAGGATTATTTGCTCTAACACGTTCTCAGGGATCAAGTTTCCTGGATCATTCTTTTTGCCTTTCTTGAATATAGGAGCAGCATTTATTTCATTCCAGTACTCAGGAACCTCTCCTAGTTGCCACAACCTTTCATAGTTTGTCAGTGTGGCCTTGCAGTGTAGAGGCCAGCATCCTCAGCACATGTGGATAGATCTGTGAACGGCCTTGTTCATGCACAATTTGTTTACTGATTCCCTATCTTTCTCTACCTAGGATATGTTTTATCTGCTCCAAGCTCTCTGACTGGTCTCAGGAACCTGGGATTCCTATAGTCAACAGATATTCCTAAGGTAAAAATTTAGTTGAAGAAGGCATTGGGTACCCCGACTTTTTCTATATCCTGTCACCAAGTCCCCTGACCAGTCAGCAGCCAGCCCATAAGCATTTTCTGAATCAAAATTCACAACCCATAATTATTCTACCCCTCTATTCCACTCTCCTGAGACCCCATCTGGAGTACTGCATCCAGGTTTGGGGCCCGCAGTTTAAGAAGGACATAGACCCACTGGAGCAAGTTCAGAGGAGGGCCATGAGGATGATCAGAGGGCTGGAAGACCTCTCCTATGAAGATAGGCTGAGAGAGTTGGGGTTGTTCAGCCTGGAGAAGGCTCCAGGGCGACCTTATAGTGGCCTTCCAGTGCCTAAAGGGGGCCTACAAGAAGGATAGAGAGGGACTCTTTCTCAAGGATTGTAGTGATAGGACAAGGGGTAATGGTTTTGAACTGAAAGAGGGTAGATTTAGATTAGATATACATAAGAAATTGTTTATTATGAGGGTGGTGAGGCACTGGAACAAGTTGCCCAGAGAAACTGTGGATGCCATATCCCTGGAAGTGTTCGAGGCCAGGCTGGATGGGGCTTTGGGCAACCTGATCTAGTGAAGGTGCCCCTGCGCACAGCAGGGGAGTTGGAACTAGAAGGTCCTTAAGGGTCCCTTCCAACTCAAACCGTTCAATGATTCTTTGATTCTATTTCTATGCACCAGTAACTTAGTTTTTCCTGTGGGCCACAGAGGTAGGAATCTTTCCCACAGTACAAACTTGTATTCTTTGCTTCAATAGGAAAGATGGAAAATATAATCTTTGCTCACTTTATCAAATACAGAATACTTCCAAGTATGTTCTGTGATTTGGGTAGGATACTATTTAACAAGTGAAATCGTGAATTTAAATGTCCATGTATTGAAACAGAACTGTAGTACTTCTCTTTCATAGGGGAGTACCTAAACCCTTCAGCAACTGCATGTAAGCAACGGACAGTTTCATACACTTAATTTAATACTGTTGTTTATTCAAGGCATGGTTTAAACATATCTAATGGATTCATTTTTCCAGGAATTAAATTAGAATTTTGTCTCTTCTAGCCTATCTTTGAATCAAAGTTGCTCTTAGACATCCACTGGTTTAGAAAGGAATGTTTATGAGCACATCTAGGAAACTGTGATTAGGTGCCTAGAGAACTTTGCCTACGAAGACTGAAAAATATTGTATGCCTCAAGGATCAGTCAGTCATAGATAATAGAAAATCTTAGATAACATATTCTACCTAAATCAGACTAACATAAACAGTGAGTGCTATGAATTCTTCCCAGATTCTCTCTTTCTAGTTTAATTCATACTTTATTTATAAAAAATAGAAGAAATGTGTCTTCTGTTGGAGGAAGGCAACCTCTGTAGGTTATGGTCTATGATAGTATCTTTAGATACAAATTGAGTTTCTATTCTGAATTAAGCAGAGAATTGCTTCGCAATCATCCCACTGAAATAATTAGGTCTAAGCCATTGATTGCCTTTCCTTCTTTTCTCTTGTCTTGTGTTTCTGTTTATTCTCTTTCCTCTCTTGCCTCCTCTTCTCTCTTCTCTGTGGTACACAGAAATTTCTGAACATTTTTTTGCAGCACGTTACAGATCACTAACAGATTTTATACAATCAGTGGGAGGCATTGTTATTCAAAGCTATTACAAGCTACAAAGCAACCCAATGAGGAACTGAGAAAAGATTTACCTTGTAACATAGAAATCATGACTTGAGAAGCAACACAAGACTCTGAATTCCCCACTGATGACTCCTCAGATTGGATCAAATCTCACATCATTATTTATTTTCAGTAGATGTTATGTTAGTGTATCTTGTTGTTGGTGTCAATCAAGTCACACATTGGGTGCTTGGTAACCTAATTTGTCACTATTTGCAGTTTTAAGTGTCATGGTGAGATATGCTGGCTATTCACCTTTTGTGTGGTGATTTTCTTGCCCACACCTCTGAAAGTCAATTTTTGAACTGACTAGAAGTATTCCCTCAAGCATCTGGCTCAGCTGGTAAGTGTCAGTGACCCTCTCTTGGTGTGTAAAAAATGCTGTTTAATTGCATTAGAAAGGAAAATCTTCTGTATTATTATTATTTTTATTTGTGTGTGTGTGAAAATTATACTTTATTTATGTAAAGGTTTATCTCAGATTCAGCATCCATTTTCTAAATGTGTAAGGAGCAAAATGTCCTACATTCATTTCTAATATATTCAGTGCTTCTTAACATTATCATAGATTTTATTGCCAGCTGTGAAAGCGAAATGATGTTTTGTGTATTGTCTGTTAGCAGTGGGAGACTAGTAGAAAATGAAACTATGTAGATTCAAATTCTGTCTAAATAAATTACTTTGTTCACAGAGAACAAATTACGGGATGAACTATCAGGTATCAAGAACAAAACAACAACAAAATGCAAGAAACATGGTATAGCGCTGATATCACCTTGAAAGAAAGATGATAGAGAAGTCCCTTTTTCAGGCTGATGTCAAATTAGTTACAAATTGTGCTTCTTTGCAGAGTAAGATGGGCAGCTAATGCTTTAATGATTTAAACCACTGCAGAGGTGAACAGCAGGATGTAAATGAACCAAAATCCACAGGAACATGTAATATGTGTCCCTCATTTTCTAGAATATAAGTACACTTCTCTAAGTAACTGTTGAATCACAGTGGCTTTTTTGACCTGTTTGGGTGCAGAAAGAGAGAACTGGGAACTTTATAGTGTTAAGTTTTATATTCGTACAGAATACTCAGCAGTAGAAACTATATCTAAAATTATAGACAAACATACGGCTAAAAATATTACTTCTGAAATAATGAAATTTAGCATTTGCTTAAAAACAATCATGTCTTGTGATTATACAAACAGTTCAGTTGCATAAATATAGACATTTAGTGCCACTTGCAATACCCTGAAGTGCCAAAACTTTCAGGGAACCTGACTATCTCTAACCTGGTTTGCATCCACAGTCAGTGGCGACCTCTAGAAGAGATCAATTTCAACCAGTCACCTGTGCTTGTGCAGCTGGAATGAACCTCAAGAATAAGAACTGTAGATGTCTTCAGTATAGATACATCTGTCTGAGTTTGTCATGTAGGTTTACTTTATAGATAAAAAATTGAAGTAATTATTTCTGTGATACAGCTTACCTAATGTATTTTCTATGTCTAGAAATGTCTCTGACTTGATACTTTCAGATTTAAAGGAGGGATTCAACTCCAGATTATTGGCACCAAAATATAAAGATTTACCTGTAAGCTAAGTGTCTAAATTCTCGTTATATTCGGGGATAATCTAATAGGGATTTTTAACACTAAGATTGTTATACATCCTTATGTTGCAGATATCTAATTTCAGCTGTCTACGTATTTGCTAAGTGATTAAGTTTCCACCATTGACAATGAAAACATAGTCAGTACAGTCAGTACTGTACATCTCATCTAGTCTTAGTTGTCCATAAGGTTGTGTAATGATATTTGAGATGGCATCCTGGTATCCAGTTGCCAGTTCTGAAGGATGAAGGCACTCCGTAGATCCTGTGCCACATTTTCCAGACCCATGCAAACACCTTGGATATCTTACAGAGTCTCAAATGGTAGTCAGTCCTATATTTAGGTTGCTGAACTGAGCTCCATTGGCTGTATTGACTATGCCTCTATTGAATATGATAACTTTTCAGTACATACCTGCTTAAATGCCTAGCTCATGTGTAGATGTCTAGAATCTGAGGCTCAATCCTAGTCTGAGTGATAAAAAAACTATTTTTCCTTATGTAAGCACAGTTATATATAATTTGTCATCATAGTATAAGTTTATTTATTATCACATTCACAATATCTATGCAGTCACGTTTAAAAAACAAATAGGTCTTTAATGTTAAAGTTGTTCATGGAGCTCCTTGGTGAGTTTCCTTGGAAGAGTGTCCTCTCTCAAAGAGGCTTAGGAGAGATCGCTGATCTCCAAGGATAACCCCTTCAAAGCACATTAACTGTTCATTTGAATGTGCAGGAAATCAAAAAATCCTGGCAGAAGGCCACCATGACTGAACTGAAAACTCCAGACTGAGCTCAAAAGCAATGAGGAGGAAAAAAGAAGGTGGAAGCAGAGATGGATTACCCAGGAGGAATATGGAGATGTTGCCTGAGCATGCAGGTATAGAGGTAGAAAAGCCAAAGCTCATAAGGACCTGAAGTTAGTGAGCGAAATGAAGCACAACTAGAATGGCTCCTATAAATGCTTCAGCAGCAAAAGGAAGGCTAAGGAAGATGTGGACTCACTGTTCAATGGAATAGAAGAACTAGTGACAAATGACATAGAAAGAATTGAGATATTAAACGCCTTTTTTTGCCTTGCTTTTCATTGGAAAGTTCTTTACAGGCCTTCCAGGTCCTTGTGTCTAGTAGTAGAATCTGTGAAGACAAATATTAGCAATGACTTATGAAGATAGCCAGAGACATCACTCAAACAAATTGAACAGACACAAGTCTATGGAATTAGATGGGACGCATCCAAAGACATCGAGGGAGCTGGCTGACATCACTGTGAGGCTGCTTTTTATCAAATTTGAAAGGTTAAGGAAAATGGACAAGGACTGTGATAACTGGAAAAAGGCAAACATCATACCCATCCTCAAGAAGGGAAAGACAGATGATCCAAGGAACTAGAATGTGGCCAACCAAACTGCAGTCTGTCAGAAAATTATGGAACAAATCTTCTTCAAAGTCATTTCCTGCCATTTCCTCAAATTATATCCTATAAAAATAACGGTGAGTTACCATAGCCATCACGGTATTTCACACCCTGTGAACTTAAATTTTCCTTCACAGTATATAGGAGCCAAAGGAGACCAAGGACCAAGCACTATACAGTGTGGACAAAGTCCAGTCTGCTTCAGAGAAGACTATCACTACAACATGGGAAGATCTAAGACTCGGCTATGTAGTCAAAGAACTAAGAAATGTTTCTGGTTTGATTTTTTTTTTATTTTTATTTTAGCATCATAGAAATAGCCTGATCATACAGTGCTTGTGGAATGGAGATCTGATATAGCTTGCTACTATCTACATGATTAATTTTACTTCCTAAAGAAAAGCTATGAAAAAATATAATTGGGACAGTTAGCAAATTTGATTGATGCTCATTTTTAAAAACGCTGTTTTTCTTCACTAAGTAAAAGTGAAATTTTATTAGAAAACAAACCAAACCAAAACAAAAAACTTTCCCTATAAATTCAGAACCTGAAAAAGAAAGCAATAGGGCAACCAAAAGCTATGGAAGAAAACTGCAAGCTGAAATTTAGCACCTTTTGCTGTTTAAGTGCCAGTACAAAACTTTCTCCAAAGTACTTCAAAGTCCCCTAGAAGTTTCTCAGGCCACAAGATCGAGTTGATTTTTTTTTTTTTTTTTTACTTTGATAAGAAATACGGAAGTAAATACAGAAGCTAATAATCTATAGGTTAGTTTTTCAGCTTGCAGATCTACCTAATCCCACTGAGTGGTATACTTAGAGTGGATCGTCACATAACAAGTAAGGAGGAGGAAAAGGCAGGGCATTTAATGCTTTTTTTGCCTCAGTATTTAATAGTAACAACAGATCTTGGGCTGCCTAGACCTCAGAGTTGGAGGACCATCATTGGGGGAGCTGTGAATTTCCATCAGTGGTCACCAAAATTGTAAGGAAACGAGCTATATCAGCTCAAGGTTCTGAAGTCCATGATGCCTGACGGGATTCACCCCTTTCAACAATTTACTGAAGGTCTTGGTATTCTGGGGAGGTCCCTGCTGACTGGAAGCTAGCCAGTGCTATAGCCATCTACAAAGAGGGCATGGGAGAAGACCCAGGAAACTACAGACCTGTTAGTCTAACCTCAGTGACTGGAAAATCTATGGAGAAAATTATCCTGGGGGATACTGAAAGAACTAAGCTATTCTCAGGCATAGTCAACATGGGTTCTTCAAGGGAAAGTCCTGCCTTAGTAATCTGATCTCTTTCTATGATAAGGTCACCTTCTTGGTGGATGAAGGGAAGGCAGTGGACGTAATCTTTCTGGATTTCAGTAAGGCTTCTGATACTGTCCCCCATGGCATCCTTCTGGACAAATTGTCCAACTGTGAGATAAACAGGTTCGTGCTACACTAGGTGATGAACTGGCTCAATGGTAGAGCTCAAAGGGTCATGGTGAATGGGGCTACATCTGGCTGCCAGATGGTTATCAGCAGTGTTCCACAGGGCTTAGTTGTAGGGACAGTCCTCTAACATTTTTATCAGTGATCTGGATGCAGAAGTGGAATGCATCTTCAGGAAGTTTGCTGAAGACACTGAACGGGGAGGTGGTGTTGACTCTTGGGAGGGACAAGAGGCCTTGAAGAGGGATCTAGATAGGCTGGAGCACTGGCTAATTATCAATGGCATGAAGTTCAACAAAGGAAAATGCTGGGTTATGCACCTAAGACAGAGTAATGTTGGACACAGGTACAGACTGGGAGACAAGCGGCTAGAGAGCAGCTCAGCAGAAAAGGATCTGGGGATGCTGGTCGACAGTAGGCTCAACTTGAGTCAGCAGTGTGCCCTGGCAGCCAAGGTTGGGTGTCATGGGAGGACTACAGAGATGCTTCTTACCTTTGCAGGGAGATAATTTGTGTAGCCGAAGCTCAATTAGAGTTGAAGCTGGCCAGTACTATGTGTGACAATAAAAAGGCTTTTTTTAAAAGTATGTTAACAGCAAAAGAAGGACCAAAGAAAACATTGTTTCCTTACTTGATGAGGATGGTTACCTCACAAACAGGGACATAGACAAAGCAGAGATGTTTAATGCCTTCTTTGCCGCTGACTTCAACACCGATGATGGGCTCTGAGACCCCAGGTGCCCTGAGTTGGAGGACCGTGGCTGCAATAATGATAAACTCCCAGATGACCCTGAACTTTTGCAGAACTTGCTGCTCCACCTGGATGCATGTAAGTCTATGGGGCCCAATGAGATAATTCCAAGGTACTCAGAGAGCCAGCTGATGTTGTTGAGAGACCTCTCTCAATTATTTTTCAGTGGTCTTACAAATCTGGAGAGGTCCCAGTTGACTGGAAGCTGGCAAACTTGTCCCAGTCTTCAAGAAGAGTAAGCAAGAAGACCCTGGTAATTATGGCCTGTCAATCTCACTTTAGTGCCCGGTAAAATTATGGAGAAGATTATGCTGGGAGATATTGGAAGACACCTGAAGGACAATGCGGTCATTGGTCATAGCCAACATGGGTTCACAAGGGGAAGGTCCTGCTTAACAAACTTAATTTCCTTTTATGACAAGGTTACCTACCTAGTTGACCAAGGGAAGCCAGTTGATGTAATCTTTTTGGATTTCAGTAAAGCCTTTGATACAGTTTCTCACAGCATCTTTTTGGACAAAATGTCCAGCATATAGATGGATAAAAACATAATATGATGGGTGAAAAATTGGCTGACGGGTTGGGTTCAAAGGGTTACAGTAAATGGGGTTACATCAGGCTGGCAGCCAGTCACTAGTGGGGTTCCCCAGGGCTCCATTTTAGGGCCAGTTCTTTTCAGTATTTTCATAAATGACTTGGATGTAGGACTAGAAGGTGTATTGAGTAAGTTTCCAGATTATACTGAATTGGGAGGAGCTGCTGACTCTGCTGAGGGTAGAGAGGCCTTACAGAGAGACCTTGACAGACAAGAGGGCTGGGCAATCACCAACAATATGAAGTTTAACAAGAGCAAGTGCTGGATTCTGCACCTGGTAAGGGGCAACCCTGCCTATACGTACAGACTGGGAGATGAGAGGCTGGAGAGCAGCTCCACAGAAAGGGATCTGGGGGTTCTGGTCTATGACAAGTTGAATATGAGTCAACAGTGTGCCTTGGCAGCCAGGACGGCCAGCCGTGCCCTGGGGTGCATCAAGCACAGCACTGCTAGCTGGTCGAGGGAAGTGATTGTCCCTCTCTGCTCTGTGCTGGTGTGGCCTCACCTTGAGCACTGTGTGCAGTTTTGGGCACCACAGTATAAGAAGGACATGAAACTATTAGAGAGTGTCCAAAGGAGGTCTACAAAGATGGTGAAGGGTCTAGAGGGGAAGACATCTGAGGAGCAACTGAAGTCCTTGGATAGTTCAGCCTAGAGAAGAGGAGACTGATGGGTGACCTCATTGTAGCCTACAGCTTCCTCATGAGTGGGAGCAGAGGGGCAGGCTCTGATCTCTCCTCTCTGGTGACAGCGACAGGATGTGAGGGAATGGCACGGAGCTGTGACAGGGGAGGTTCAGGCTGGATGTTAAGAAGAGGTAGGTTCTTCACTGCGAGTGTGGTCGGGCACTGGGATAGGCTCCCCAGGGAAGTGGTCAAAGCACCAAGCCTGTCAGAGTTCAAGAAGCATTTGGAAAACACTCTCAGACATATGGTCTGATTTTTGGGTGGTCCTGTGTGGAGCCGGGATTTGGACTCGATGATCCTTGTGGGTCCCTTCCAACTCAGGATATTCTATGATTCTATGTTTCTTTGATTCTAAGATCAAGAGCCAAAAACTTCTAAACTAATAGATACTAGTATGTGGTTCAAAACATAGTTTTATCTTAATATTACAATAAATGACTTTCCTACATGGTTCACGCATCATTGTATGTGTCCCTGGAGAAAAAAAAAAAATTAAAGTTCATGAAAATGTGTATGTGTAATTGGAAAAATTTGACTTAAAATAGCTTGAAAAGGTGTTGTGTTAAGGGTATGTGGCTGAGGGAGGCCCTCCTGTTGAGTCACGAGGTTCAGAAAGGACCCCCTTGCTTTCCAAACTCCTCAGAGAGGAGCCTAGGTGTGGCTGGATCCAATCCTAGTCTCAGACTTATCTGCCAAAACAGGACCATCCTGCCACCGCAAGACTCTCTCCTTCAGCAACCTCTCATACAAAGCTTGCAGACCTCCATCCACAAAGTTTTTGTAAAAGATAAGCTGAAGCAAGCTGCTCAACTCCCTCCTTGTCCAATGCCAGTGGTTATCAGTGACACTAACAAGGCAGACTGTTCTCCACAGAAGGCAAAGTTAATTAACATAAAATTTCTTTTCATTTATGGTTAGAAAAAATAAAATACACTAAACAATGTTCACAATAAAAATTATTGTATCATGTAAGTATTTCAATTGCTATCAGCAGATCAGACAGTACTAATACACAGAAATCAACAGGAATATCTTAAACTACCAATTTACCTCTCGAAAGTGATCTTGGTATTCACTTGAAGCTGTATGTCTGATAGCAGTTTTTGTGTGGAAGGAACTATAAAATTCAAACAAGCAAAAGCAGCAAGATAATAAAGGGAAGGCTTGAACGCAAATTGTGTGAACCTCATGGCTTAGCATTTTTTTTTTTTTCAATTTAACATAGAATTAACATCTTATAATTTGTAGTTATTTAAGCTAGATTAAATCATCACCTATCAAAGAAAACATGGAGGGGATTGTTTACTTTTAATCATTCCAGATTTACTCTAACAATGAATCTATTCTGTGTGAACTGTTTTTCAGCAATTTTATAACTGAAAATAGATTGAAACTCGTAGGCAAACTGTCTCTTATGCGAGGCAAAGAGACAATCCTCCAAAGCACAACACAACCAAAATTTGAATGGAAAGCAAATTTAAGTGTCGTCCAGCTCATGCAAAATATGAATGACTTCAAGTCATCTCGGCTCAAACAGCATTGAAGTGTAGCAGTTCTTCCTCACGCTTCCTGGAGTTTTCCTGCTTCTAACTTCAAAATACATCATTTTGGTAAAACAAGACTGAGATCTCATTTTTTCATTCTTTGAATATATTGGCTATTAATACATAAAAGTATGATTTATTTCCAATTGGAAATAATTACAGCAACTATTTTAAGTTTCGTATCCATTATAAATTTTGCTGCATCATGTTTAGAATTAGAAGATAATTTATCCTAAAAAATACAGTTTCCTTCTCCATTCTAGAATATTGTATGCTTTGCTATTTAGTATTAAGATAAAGAATGTCTTTCTGTTCAAGTTACTGCATCAAATACTTGCCATACATAAATCAACACATTCTTATTTACTTCAGGTCCTTATGAGGGTATGACTGTTGCTTCCAGGGAAGAAATCCTTTTCGTACAATAGTTTTCAAAACTAATGCTTACATTGTGTAAAATATATATGTGAAATGCATGAGAAATATTTATTCTTTGCTCCATTTCAAATACAGTCAACTGAAAAACTAATACCATTGTTTTGTAATTATATATTCTTCCATACTATTGTATGTACATGGTTGCATTATTTTGAAGTGTAAGCAGAAAACTTTATCAGTTGTACAGTATGCTTATATAGAGCCAACAGTCATAAGCTTAACTTTTTTCCATTACAAGAAAATAACAACACTGATTAAGTGGTACATGTTGAAAGCAGAAGGTTAATCCAGCAGAAATCTACTTTAATGAAAAGAGGTTCAATCTTCATGTAACAGCTGCAGATGTAACCCTTGAAGTATAAAATTTATATAGAGACTCAAAATGTAGAAATGTGCAGAAATATGCATGAATCACTATTAAATAAGTACCCTTTATGAATGATATGTAATTAAGTTCAGCTATTCAAATATTTTTGCTCTGATTTTGTGAGAAGCAATCTAATATTAAACCATATCAGGCACAGAAACAAACAAACACTGTATTGTATACAACACTTTTTGTCAAAGAAACTATATTAGGTCTGAAAGTCTAAACCCCAGAATCCTTCTATTTTGTTCATTAAGCTTGTTAAAATATATTGATATAAAGTAGTGTTTATTCTGAAGAAGAGGTGTGAGTACTGTGAGAATAGCTACAATAAAACTCAGTTATTGTAACCTTTATGTTGATATTAGCAATTGCAGCTGTTAGTTTGAAATAAAGTCCAAATTGGATTGAGAGCTTTAAAATTTGACTAGCCTTCCATTTTTCCCTGTGTTTAAGAAAATGTTCTCATTCGATAACGTTGTCTTTGCAGAACATGTGTAGTTCCAGTGCTTACCAGTGGGATGTCGATTAACTAGTTTGCTCAATTTTGGTTATTTCCTTTGTTGTACATACTTCATGATATATTCTGGAACCAGTCTATTAACTGAAATTGTATTACATTGTGTGAGCAGAAAACTATTTGAATTATACGCTAACATTTCTAATACTAATTCATATTTCCGTTGGTCTTGAACAGCTGGAAGAAGATGACTCTGGTGGAAATATGGAACAGAACATTTCAACCACAGAAGTAATTATTTTGTTCCTGCCTCTTAAAATTATTAGTTTGGCAGTCCATCTAATTGGAAAATTTAATCCTTCTGCCTTCTTACCTGAAACACATTTACTGTAGCCAAATCTTTGGCCAGCATAGGTCATCATATCTCTGTCACTTTTACATTCATTTCTGTCACTGAAGAACTGAAGAATTTAAGTTCTTTTTGTTCAGACTGTAGTAGACCTACTTTTTAGGAGCAAACTCTTGTTTTAATAGCTATTTTTTTTTCTCACAATTTCTACACACAGAAATACTGACTCTTTGTTTTTGATCTATACTTCAAAATTCAAAATAACTGGTTTGTTTGTTTGTTTGTTTGTTTGTTTTTTAATTATTTTCTTCTCTTCTAAATATACTCTGCTTTATATGTGAAAAAAATGTGATATATGGAATCGTAGTTTGATCTATTTACAAAACCTTTGTGATGTTGAGACAATTTACTTATCTGTTTGGTCACTGGTATAAATTACAAAATATTCAAGATTAATTTAGTTTATGAGCAGCTTCAGGGCTTGCAGTAACGGGTAGGAATAACCAAGGTTCAACATGACATAGCTTTGGACATAATACTGGCAAAACTGTGAAAAGAAGAGTGCCAAATAGTGTCAACTACTGTACTGGCTTTTCAATATACAGGTAAGATCACACACTAAGACTCTTTATCTTATTGTGGATTCAAACTTCTGTGTTAGCTTCTATAAGGGAGAAGATAGTTATAGAAATTGGCAAAGCATAATGAATATCAGAGCTAACAGACAACTATCACCTACTATTTTCAGCAGTTTTGCCAGTATAGAGCTGGGCTATGTATGTATAAATTCAGCTAGAGTTCAAAAAGGAATATATGCTTCCCCTTAGAGTACATTGTTGAATGAAAAAATGAGTTGGAAGTGGTGACAATGACTTAGAAAGCAACTGTTTTCCTTTTTCTATTGGGCTGGATACACAATCTCTACTGGAAGTCACATAAAGACAATACAGGAACATGACACTGTGCTGTAGCATAGTGAAAGAAAGCTATTAATATTGAAATAGAAGTCCTACTTCCAAAGTATGCATTATTTTAATGGGCCAACGTGGCAATTATGACTCATGGTTAAGTCCTCAGATGGGCAAAGATTTCTTAATTTCCAGTTATATTTTTATCTAGCAAAAAGCTACAAGGAAAAGGTGAAAATTTTCAAAATTTGTTCTTTATACTCTAACATGAATCATGGGTGCAGTCTTTGCAAGTCATCACATTTTATTATTTTATTTTATTTTATTTTATTTTATTTTATTTTATTTTATTTTATTTTATTTTATTTTATTTTATTTTATTTTATTTTATTTTATTTTATTTTATTTTATTTTTGTTTCTACGGTGTGCATTAATTGTGTTACCAATATTGTGAGATAGGAGAATAAGGACATAAAAAAAACGGGAAATAAGGAAGAGCTAGTGGAAGTAAAGTGCGTCTGCATCAAGCTGTGCTGGCTGAACTAATTTCAGAACATGAAGTTCTATATCTATAGCATTTATGTCAGCATGATACCGCACCACTGTGCTGACAACAAGGCTTATTAGCTGTGCTATCATAATAATAACACAGATATTCTATTTCAAGACACAGACTATCATTTTTGTGGTATGTGGTATTCTATGGACAAATAGGTCTGTTTGGAGCTAGCACAGTGATCTTAGTACAGTGTTCTGTTTCATTCTGTAGTCTAACATGAAAAGATACAGATTTTTACATTAATTTAGATCCTAAAAAATGAACAGGACTTAAAATGGTCTGGGCATGTAATTCTCCATTGGGTTTATAAAAATTCACACACACACACACACACACACACACACACACACACACATGTATATATATATGCCTATATATGTATTATCTTTCTGCAGATCTATGTATCTATCTGCCCTTAATACTGTTCTAAGTAACAAAAATGCTTGACTAGATTTAAGTTGTTCAACTGACACTAACAACATCATCCTTTGATCTTAATCTTAAAATCTTTAAAAAATTTGCTAATCTTCAAAGTAAGCACTTTGCAGTTTAGATTTAGGGTTAAGTTATGTGTGGATGCATTTGTTGGTATTTATTATTAATAATTAATTGTATTTAACAACCATTCAGTGCAATGATTACAGGTATCCTTTTGAAAGTATTATTTAAAATAAATAATTATTAATTATTGTATTCAGGTACTGCCTAGTGACTCAGTTCATGAATTCATGCTAAATGCTGCTTACATATAATGTGGAAAGGAAGGAGCAAAGTTCTTAGCTATAAACAATGTTAATGCTGAGAAGTCCATTTTTAAATTCGGTTCAAAGCTCACTTTGGCTTCTGATCGGTTCGATTAAGATAATATGATTCCAAATTATGGCAAAACTAATCAGCATAGCTTTAGTGGTATTTTAGTGAAATATTAAGTGTAGGAGAAAGTTACGTGTCTGAAGAATAAATTATTACCCATAAGCTAGTAGCTGTTGTTAATAACACTTGTAGCTGTTAAACTGTAGTGTGTGTGTGGTGGTTTAACACTAGTAGGTGGCTAAGCACAACCATGCTGGTCTCTCACTCCACATCCTCAAAAGGACAGAGGGACAGAGGAAGAAAATATGATGAAAAAAGCTCATCGGTTGAGATAAGGACAGGGAGATCACTCACCAGTTACAGTCACAGGCAAAACGGACTTGGCACAAGGGAGATAAATATAATTTATTGCCTAGTGATAACGGACTGGAACAGTGAGAAACTAAAAGCAAACTGAAAATACCTTCCCCACATCCACCTTCTTCTACTTTCTCCCCCCGAGCGGTGCAGAGGGAGTGGAACGGGTGTTGCAGTCAGTCCATAACACTTCGTCTCCGCCACTCCTTCCTTCTCACTCTCTCTGCCCCTGCTCCAGCATGGGGTCCCTCCCACGGGATGCCGTCCTTCCCGAATGGATCCTGTGTGGTCTTCCTACAGACTGCAGCTCTTCAAGAGCTGCTCTAACATGGGTCCGTACCACAGGGTCCATCCTTCAGGAGCAAACTGCTCCAGCATGGGTCCCACACAGGTGGCAGCTCCCACCAGATC